>JANSMC010000250.1:0-15449 GCA_029299015.1 Ophiostoma montium | reverse complement strand
AAGGTAAATAAATAACTAGAGTAGTCGGTAAGTTATTTATTTAAATTTTAACTTTTTAATTATTTATATACTAAACCTTTTTATACTTTCCCGCCTTAATCTTATTAATATATTATATCGTCGACGGAGTTAAAAATTATTACTATATTTATAACGAAGTTCTTACCGTATCCCGTATTCGTCGTATAGTTCTATACTAATAAGCTCCCGCGTAAAATACTATACCGGTTTATTAAAGATTACCTCGTCGCTCTTCGTTATACGACTTTTAGTGTATTAAACGAGCCCGTCGCGTATATATACTAGGAGCTACCTAAGGACTAGGAAAGTATGTAGGCGTTTTAGTTAAGCTTATATCCGGACTTAAACGTCTTAGAATACTTAAAGTAGTACCGAGTATAACTAATCGGCTAGACCTAACCCGTCTATATTAAAGCGTCCTATAGGGGCCTTTATATAAAGTACTTTGCGCGGGTAGTTTTTAAGCCGTATTACGCTCGGGGCCTATTTATTTAGGCCTACGGGTACTAGAACCTAGTCCCGTATCGGTACTATAAAGAACGATTCCTTCGTAATAAAGTTACGGTACGCGGCGCCGCCGATTAGTTTATTATACTACCTTTTTTGTATTACGTATCCTTTCCCGGGTATAGTAACGGCGTATACGGGAATTACTAGTACTTTTTAAAAGGGTATTTATACTCGTTCGTTAACCCTAAATAAGTAACTAACGAAACGATTTAAAGATACCGGGCTAGACTTAAGAATAAAGCAACCTTAGGCTTACGGTATTATACTTTTATAACGTCTTTAATAACTAAGTTTAATATAGCGGCTAAAAGAAAAGTAACGGAGGCCGCGGTTATATAAATCGGACTTTAACGGGTAACGGGTCGGGCTAGAAGACGGGGACGGGGACGGCGGGGAAAAGGGAGAAAGTAAAGCGGTACCTAGTACTAGATTTTAGGCGGGCGGCCGCGGCGGGTAAGAAGTAGGACGGAGGAAGACGTAAAGGCTTAATCGGAACGTTAACGAGTAAATAGCTTAGCCGGAGTAGACTAAAAATTATTTTCGTCTTATATAAAGATTTTAAGGCGGTAAGGTATATAAGTACTAGCGACCGGAGTATTATTTAGTTAGGTTAATATATAAGTTATCTTTTTTATTATCGAGGTAATTTTGTATAAGCCGTTTTATTTATAAACGAGTTTTTAGGTAGACGATATATCGATCTACCGAACATTGTCCTAAAGTAATATAATAGACCCGACTTATAAATCCTTGCTCTCCGGCCGATACTTATACTTATTTAACTAATCGTACGCGGTAGTAAGTACTTCCTTATACCGGGTTACTTGCTTCGCGGTAGTATCTTAATTATTTTATAACCGGCGAAAAGTCCAAGCGCGTAAAATAATATACTTTTTTATTATTATATCGGCTTTTTAATAAAAAACCCTTTATATTAGTACCGCGGTTTTAAAAGGTAAAATAGGTTCGCGACTAAATAAAAGGTAGAAAGGAGACCGGTTATAAAAACGCCTAATAGTAGCCCGATCGGCTAGTAGTATCTTGGGTAACTATAGAAACTACGGCCTTACGCCTTTATCCGTAACTTTAGCCAGAGTACTTGAAAATTTATAGTATCCGCCTTTTATAATACTATTTGCCTAGGGGTTATAAGCAAAAGTAATAACCCGGGGAATACTAAAGTTATAGTAAACGTTAATTAGCTCCTTCTAAAACTTAGAGCCGCCGTCGACAACTATAATTTGTAGTAGATTATAATTATAGATTAACGTGTCCTAAATAAAGGTTATAATATTAGCCGATATAGACTTAGTAAGGGTACGAGCTTTTACGTAACCGGTTAGGGTATAACGGGCCTCGATTAAGAACTAATAGTCGTTAGACGGAGGTATATATTAGACGTCTAAATGTACCTTAATAAATAGCTAGGGCGGAGCTTTTTATACGATCGTAGTATTAGTAAAGCGACGACTTTCTTACTTGGCGTAGTTAAAGTAAAAAACGACTAAAGACCGGACGTCGGAGTATAAAGTCCGTTACTAGTAAAACTAAAAAAAGTAGTAAACTATAGCGTTTACTCCTTAGTAACTATTATCGATATATACGGCCTTAATTAACTATTAACGCGTAGTTTTATCCTTAATTACCCGTTAGGGTATATCTAGTTACTTTTTATTTCGCCGCTAAAAGATATTGTCCGAGCAAAAAAACTATATGTACTTTAAAAAAAAACGGCGACGCGAGTTCTTATTAAGCCCCGACGGGTACTTTATACGGGATAAAAACTTAGTAATAGTATCGAACTCGTCTTCCTTTACCGTTATTAACTACGCGGGGATTTAATTAAAAGGCTAGGCGCGCGCTAGGTAGTAAAAAAGCTACGCTTTTAGGTATTTATTAATTCCGGCGGGTACCCGAGGGTCGGGGCGACGTTACTTATCCTAATACGGAAATTCCCTAGGCTAGATAAACTACTTATCGCCTTAGGTATCCGGGTCGTCTTAATTAGAGTTGCCTACGGTTAATAAGCTAATCTAGGTATTTACAAAGTCTTTAATCTTATTCTTTACGGTATTATCGGCTAAGTTAAAGTCTTCGTACGGGCGGCGTAAAAGTACGTCAGCAAAGGCGTTCTTTATCCTAGGAATATACCGGACCTTAAAATTAAAGTTCCGTATCTAAATAACCTAGCGTATAATTAAAGCCCCCGGTACTTTAAAAATAGTACCGTTTAACTAATCGTACAATACCTTAGCGTCGGTCTTAATAATAAACCGGGTACCGTACAACTAGAAACGGAAACTCTTTAAAGCTATAAATATTCTACGACATTCCTACTTACTAGCGTTATACCGGGCTTTAACGTTATTCTAGGTACCGGACTTATACCGCGAGGGAAGCCTTTACCCGTGTACCTTTTAAAAAAAAATACCTCCCTAACCCGTAAGACTAGCGTCGACTTATAAAAGGATTTCGCCGGCCGATAAAGAATAGTCTAAAGTAATTAGGATAAGGGTAGTAGTTAGTTTCTACTTTAAACAGTTAAAGGTTTTTTATTCTTAATCGGACTAAAACTATACGACGCCCTTACGTTAAAACTTAAAAAAGGGTAGGGCGATAGTTACGCGGTAGTCGATCCAAGTACGGTAGTATACGAGAATACTTATAAAACTACGGAGCTAATCTAAGTTCTTCGGCGGTAGCTAGCTAGTAATCGCTTTAACCTTATCTTTAGACGGGTTACGGCCTCTATTACCGCAAAGGTAGCTAATAATAATAGCGCGGGCCTAATACTACTAGGACTTTTTTATAAAGATTATAACGCTAACGAGCTCGTAATTAATAAATACTTTGTCGATATTCTAGATATATTTAAAAACAAAGTGGCGAACCCTTAGCTACGCGTAGATATTCTTATACCGAGACGTAGGCCCCTTAATAAAGATATTATCTAAGAACGGTAAACAAACTTTAAGCATTAAGCTAAAAAGGATCCGGACGATAATACGCTAAAACTAGGTAACGGAGTTAGTACCTCCTTAGGGCAAAGTGTACATACGGAATAGTCCGATCGGAGTCGTAAAAGTAATAAGATCGCGGCTCTTAACTACTAAGTCTACCTAGTTATAACCGGAAAAGAGATTAATAAGCGTAAGTATAATATATATTATAAATTCTTTAAAGTAAGACTTAGTATTTAGCGGAATAAAAGTATCGCGGATTATATACTTATTATAATTCGTAGTATTATTAATTAGCCGTAACCCGCTATCCTTTTTTTTAACTAAAAACTACGGGTTACGGTAAGAGCTATAACCCTCCTTAATAGTACTCTTTTTAAGACGAGTACGTAATACTTTAATAACTTAATCGTAGAAGGGCCGAAGGATTAGAATATTACGCGCTTAAAACGCCTTATATAGTACTATCCGAATAGTCTAAGGGGGTACAATAGTTAGATTAACCCGACCGATATAACTAAAATCCTAAGCGAGTGTAGCTTCCCGGTTAGTAAAAACGTAAGATAAAAGCTCGCCCTCCGTTTTAGTTAAAGGTACGTTAACTAAATTAAGTACCGATTTAAAGCGATTAAAAGTTAAACGGTACCCTCGTTTCTTTTTATTAAACCGGGGGGTTACTAGTCGGTCAAATAGCGGCTTCTCCGGTTACAAATTCTTCCGTATAGTCTTTTACTTTTCCTTTTTCTAGTTTATCGTTTTTATAAGTACCGATCCGTCGTTAATAATAGCGTTGACCGGGACTACTTTTTTATCTTTCCGTTTATATAACGTATTAGTTACGAACTTTAGTCTACGCTACGTAAACGTCTCGGCGATCGAGGCGGGCGGGCTCGGATTTATTAACTTACTCGCCGCTAACTTATCCATATAGTCTTAGCGCTAAAGAGCGGCCGTTTAGTTCGAAAGGATATAAAGGATAGTTAAGAGTAAAACGGTAAGGGCGTTTTCCGATCGGAGCTAGCCTAGGACGGTATTACTATTTTTTAGGCCTTAAGGCTAGTCGACGGCGGGCTAACGGGACGTTACGGTATTAATAAGTAACGCTTAATAACGTTTAAATAGCTACGTAGTATTATCGTCGTTACCCGACCATAGCCTCCCCGACTACTACCCCTAAAACAACCGCGCCTAAAGTAACGAAGACTAAAGCTAAGGTCGGACGCCCTTCGACCTCTACGGTACTCTAGAACGATAAGAATAACTAAAAGATTATCGATATAATTCCTCCTAACTAAGATAATAATACTACTATGCGAAAGCTACGCTCCTACGTAATTAAAACCGCCTAAACTAATACCCCGTCCCAATATTAAAAATTATCCAATAGAACGTCTAAAAGAATACTAATAACCTTACGACGGCGCTTAACTTTACTATCGCTCCTAATATCCTTATAATCTAAGAACTAAGTAAGAATAAGTACGGCCAACTATAGAACGAAACAAAGTCCTAATACTATACTATCTACTACGACGGTAACGCGGTTATCTACCTATATAAAAGATAGGAAGTCGTAACGTAGATAGTATCTAGTAATAATAACTAGTATAAAGTTATACTTTACTCTAGCTACCGCTAGGTTACTATTTAGTTAGTATACTTACCCGACCCGTACTTTGCGGGATAGGTAAATCCCTTTAACGATATAATAACTTTATAGAATCCGGCTTACGATAATATCGTTCTCGGTAATCTTAACTTTTACTACCTACTCTAGGACGCCTATAACCACACTTCCCTACATATCTAATCCCTCCTTTAGTTTACTTCGACCCTCCGCTTTACCTTTACTACCCCCTTCGGCCTCGTTACTCGCTAACGACATAACTACTACAACTCGATAATTAACCTATACTAGTACTCGTAACGCGCGCTAGTACGCTATATCGAAATAATCGAGTAAAAGGGCTTTAACTACCTCCCGATCCGTTACGACTTACGTCTTTCCCGGCCATTTACTACCCCCTTCGAGGGCTAGGCATAGATAGATATTAACCCGGACAACGCCCTTTAATTAATAGTAGCCGTATCGCGACTTCGCCACGACGTTACTCTTACCCCGTAAATCTTTAATAATTATATCGACTAACTTACTTCTTTTCTTATTACTACCGCTAACGTAATCGCTAAAAAAAAACGTCCCGCTAAAAACGCGACGTTAGCTTAGTAGTCCGTCGATATCGTAGCTACTACGCAACGCTATAATAACGTTTTCCGGTTTTAAAAGCGTACCTAATCGTTACTCGACTTCGATAACTATAACGTAACTTACCGCTATAAAAAGAAACTTATTAAACGCGTTAAAACTAAATACTAAAAAAATACCGTCGACAATTTATCTTAAAACGATAAGCTACTCTAAACCCTAAAGAAATAGGCCCGGCTACGTAATTATAAACTACTAAAAGACGTCCGCCTCTCCGACCTACGTCCTAACGCCGACTTCCCTACGACTTCCGACTATAACTTAAAAACTCGTATCCTAACTAATAAATTCTTCCCCTTTCCCCCCGCTAACCTTTTTAATATCCCCGACCTTTAGCCCTTTATCCTAACTTATACTACGTTTAAATAAGTCTTTAGCGTAAAAGTAATAGTAATACTAAATAGGCTCCTATCCTAAAAAGTACCCGGTAACGACTTTTTCCCGGCTAGGTTCTTTAAAATACTTTACCCCCCGTTCTTACCGTCCTTCTACGACTTTGTCTAAGCGAGTATCGACCTCGAATACTACCCGTAATACTTCCGCTACGCGCTAGTTATCGTACTCCCTAAACCTAATAAGTTAAAGACGTAAAAATAAAAAACGGGCGTATATAAACCGATTTTCTTACTATACACCCTCGGCAAAATAGTCGAGACCCTAATTAACCGGAAAGTTATACTAATCGCGGAATAGTATAATCTAATTTTAGAAGGTTAAATAGGTAACCGTACTTATAAGTCTACTAAATTAGTTAGTACTACGTTTACTAGTATTATTAACGCCGCCTTTACGTAACAAACTTACGTAACTTTACTCCAATTTAATATTAGTAACGTTTTCGATACTATTAACTACGCCCGTTTACTTTATACTCTCCATTCCACCGGCTACCCGCTATAAATAGTCAACTAGGTACGTAACTTCCTCGCATCACGCTCGGCCCGGCTTCGCTTCGACGGTCGCGTCTTAACTACTATCCCAATTATCGTAGGCGTTCTTTAAAGTTTAGTTCTATCCCTTATTTTATTTATACTTTATATTTTTACTCTATACTACGAACTCGTAACGCTCCTGTATATAACGACTATCGAATTCGCCGACGATACTAACTTTATCGTTATAAACGATAATGTCCGACGAAACTATATTAACTTTGTTTACGTTTAACGAACTTATTAAGCGTAGACTAGTCGTTATAGAATAACTTTTGCGCCCGCTAAATACGAGTTTATATACTTTAACCGTAACTATAAAACTGATACTACCTCGTTACGACTTAGTACTAATATTATATAGTTTACCAAGTCCGCCCGGTTCTTTAGATTCTAGGTCGACTATAAACTAAACTAGCGTACGTACGTTAAATAGATTAAGACGAAAATAACGACTTAGATATTTATACTAACCCGAATAGCTACGTTTGTATAGGGATATTGTATCGACTCGGTACGCCGCTTTTACTTAGCGTATATTCGTACAATAGTTACTTATAACTACCTAGTATAGCTTAATCTTAACCGTACTATTTTAACCCGTATTAAAATACCGCTATAAAAAATATAACGCGCCGTACTCCGAGTTATCGCCGGGGTATATAAGTTTACTTTATTAAACTTACTCGAGCTCGAAACTAACGTCCCCTTTATAAAAACGTACTTTTAACGCCGCGTAGCCGACTTTTACTTTACTAATACTTACTACCGTACTTACTTCGAGCGATTATAACTCGATATATTTCGACAACTATACTACTTACGCTACCTAGCGCGTCTCTTACTATACTAATTCCTTACTCCCCTTATAAGTAGTACTTTTACGTAAGCTAACTAGTAGCGCTACTAAACTAGCCTACGAGTAAGGCTTCGTTTTATTAAGAGTAGGGCTATTTGGACCGCCTTTTTGGGCTATCGAAACCGCGGTACCTAAGGCTTGGCATTTTCTAGCGTTTTAATTGGCTAACCCTTATCAGGCCTTATCCGTATCCCTAATAACAGATTAGAGACACGCTAGTACTTATTCGTCGACTACTTAGCTACAATCCAGCCTCTACTAGCCACATCCAAGCCTTTACTTACTTCTTTATGCACGCCATCTACGTATAGATTCTCGCGACTTTTTCATCTACTCGTACACACCGCATTATCAAAAATCATTTGCTACATACCCGCCTCTACACCGAGTCCAAATGTAATTATACCTGCATCTTCTCCGCTAAAATACGTATCTTCTAGTACTACTTACTAACTCGCAGCTTGTCGAGATACCGACGATCGAGCTATACTTTTCCGAAGGTAACGACGACTCTTTCCCCTCCGACTCCCTCCTCCCTCCTTAGCAAGCCTTTTAACGTCGCCTTACTTTATGTTCCGCGTTCCGGTCGTACGCTATACAACTACCTTTGTAAAACGCCGCCCGTCGGAATATAAGGTAGGTTGAAGTCTGGCGAGAATAGTATAAGCCTGATACGGCTTGTTTATATATGTACTTAGTCGGGACTAGTGCATTTTGTCTTATCGGTACGACCTACTTATTTGTACTTACGGTCTAGGTAGCCTAAAAAGGCGGTCTAAATAGCCCTACTCTTTATTAAACTTTTCGAATAGTAATAAATACTCGCGATAACTCTATTACCGGGCCGTAACGTAATTATTAGGCTATTAAACTTAGACTATAAAAAACCGTTACTTAAATATACGGGCCTTACTAAATACGAGAGTAGTATCCTAACTTAAGTCCGTACTAAATACATCGGTTTTAAAAGTTACTTTTTTACGCGCCGTATACTAGACGCGACTTCGCCGCGCTACCCTTACAGTAGCTAAAAGAATAATACGTATATCTTATACTCTTATCCTTTTAATACCGAGGCCTGTTTTTAACTCT
Source organism: Ophiostoma montium (assembly GCA_029299015.1). Taxonomy (NCBI): domain Eukaryota; kingdom Fungi; phylum Ascomycota; class Sordariomycetes; order Ophiostomatales; family Ophiostomataceae; genus Ophiostoma; species Ophiostoma montium. The sequence continues at coordinate 6,809 of JANSMC010000250.1, read as the reverse complement.
ACGCCTCGTTTAGGCGTCTACTACGTAATAAATACGACGTTGTATTTATTACGAATAACCCCGAAGATATTATATATATAGTACGATAATTATTACGACTATATATATTACTATATTATTAATTTATATAATAATTACTATTAAAACGATAAACTATAGTATAAGTTAATTTTTCGCCGTTATAATATAGCTTATTCCCCGCGACTAATATACGCTTCCTTATTTACTTACTATTTTTTTTACCCCCCTTACTACTACTATTACTATCTATACCGCTGTTACTACCGTCGTTACTAAAGCCGTTAAAACTCGTTTTATTCGTAACGTCGTCGCCGCTATAACGACTATTACTAATACCTATATCGTCGTCGGGACAACGAGCCTAAGCTATACTCGCGGCTTTAATACGCGATACCTCGGTTACTAATAACTCGAACGAGTTAAATAAACGTTTTAATACGGCGAGGTATATACTAAAGCTTTACTTTACTACGTCGATAAGATTAAAAGTAGCCTTTTTCTAGGCCTCCTACAAACGAATAACCGCCGAATCTTTAAGTAAAATTAATCGCGGTTTCGCGTCGTTTAACGTCCGACTTAACGATTACTAATAAAGTTTTTATTTATTTATTATACTAGTTAACGTACTAGTACTATTTACCTATTTACGGTAACGGGATATAAAACTTACTATTTTAATCTTCGTGCCTACTTCGAGCTAGTCTATTAATAATAAGGATAGTAACGGGTAATTCTATCGTTATAACTTATATTCTTATACGGCTAGTTAATACGAAAGTAGTACGCGTACTTTAGGCCTATTTTATAAGGGTCCTAGTAGCGAGGGCGTACGTAAAGACTTTTAAATTATTAAAATAACTAATCTTATAGAAAGAAAGGAAAAGAGAGGGATTTGTACTCTAAAAGTTTCCTTCCCTTATATACCTCGACCCCGCCTCCCTCGTATACCCCTGCCTTCTAGACGCCCGCGGGCGTCTAACGGTGACTACCCTTATTAGGTAACCGCCTACCGTTACGTGTATTAAGCCTAAGGTTACGTAGTCTAGATCTACCCTACCGTACCCCTCGTACGTTAAACGCCCGCGGGTATTTAATAATACGTATATTTTATATTGCTATACTAGACGCCCGTAGGGGTTTAAAGGTATCCGCCTTTGTTAAGTAACCTGCCCGACGCTTCCTTACGTACGCGGTCTAGGGTTATATAACTTAGGAAGGCTCCTACCTACTAAAGTCGGCGTACGGCGTAGTCGTACGCTACGCTAGGGCCTTTAGCTTATAATATTACTTCCCCCCTCCCGGCGCTTTCCGCTACGGGGGGTATACCCGCTCCTCGTACTCGTTTAGGGCCGTAGTCTCTTATATCGCTTTTAGCGACTCCTAATTTAGTATAGCGTACCCGGCCTATTTTACGTATACCTACCAACCGCGGCCTTTCCGGCGGTGCTTAAGGATATCGTCTACTTCGTACTCGTTGTAGCCGTCTACGGTTAACGGCGGCGGCTCGGTATAGTTTACTCGTTAGCTCGGGAGCGGGTCGTCGTCGCCGCGCTAGATTAAACTTACGTAAAATACTAGATAGATCCCTTTCGGTATATTTAGTTCTACGGCGTGGTTGCTTACTATACGTACTACGCGGTACGGTAATACTACCTAGTCTAGTTTTTTTACCGGCCGTACGGTTTTAACGTAGCGTATCCGGAGCTATACGCGCTCCCTTTATTAGAATACGTTTGCGTATTAGTAGTACTTGTTCGCCTAGGCTTTTTGTACCTTTTAGGCGACTTTTATACTCGCCTACGCGTATACGGTGCCTTAGTATTATTTTTTTACTAGCGCGTCGCCGGATACTATAGCTAGCCGTCGGGCCTTTAGTACCGGCTCGTCGATTACTAGTATATAGTAGCTATAAAGTATATAAAACGGCAATATTTTCGTCGAGGTACTAACCCGGTTATTTAGGGCGATTATAACGGATAGGAGTAACTAGGCCTAATCCGATTACGAAAAAGAAGTAAAAGCGCGGAGGTAGATTTCTAGCTCTTAGTTCGTCCGCTCCGTTACTCCGTCCGTTTCGGGGTACTATACCGTAGATAGCCGGCGCGTAATACTTAGCGCTTTGTAAACTTCCGTCTAAAAGTCGTTTATAAATTATACTCTACGGTCGAATACGATCGTCGTTAGTAGGCCGTAGTATTAGAAAACGTCGTTAAGGAGACGTTTTATTACTTTCAGTACTTTAATTGTCGGTATTAACTCGTATACTACCGCCTTATTTAAACGGTCCGTAATTACTATAATATTAGTATATCTTTTACTAATCGGTAGGTAGATAATAAAATCTACGGAGAGCTCGTTCTACGGCCGTTCCGGAACGGGGAGTAGTTTAAGGAGCCCTTGCTTGGTATCCCGTTACGGCTTGATTTGGCGGTAGCGCTAGTAGTTCCTTACGAATTATTATATATTAGTTGTTAATACCGGTTAGACGTACGACTTTAAGATTGCCGTCCGCGTAGTTTCCTTGCCTGGATATTTAGTGAGTTTCGAGTTATAGATGGCTTGGATTAGACGCGTGCGGAGGGGCTCCCTAGACGGGATTTAAAGCCGATCTCGTTAAATTACCTAGCCCTTCGAATCCTACCGGAACTTTACTAGCTCAAAGTTTAGCCCTTACTTTTTTAGTACCGTGTCGTCTTTTTTTTAGATCGCGTCCCGGAGCTTTTAATACCGACGGTTAGTTTTAAGGGACGTATACTATAACGCCGTTAACTCGTTGTCTACGAACGGCGACTTTAACTCGTTGGTCGGCTTTTTACTTGTCTCTCCGGGACCGTCCTTATCCGCCCGTACTACTTACTTTGTTAGGGCTACGATGGTCGGCTAGGGCGTTTTGTCCGGCGGGGGCCCGGTTATTTTTAATCCCTTTGCGGTTTTTATAAGAAGTTATACTTTTCGTTCGGCCCGCCGGTCGTCGCTATTATTTACTAGTATATTTTAGTCCTACCGGGATAGTGTATTTAATAATAGTTGTAGCCGCCCGGGCCGGTAGATTAGGGTATAGTCTATTATTAGGAGATCTTCCGTCTACTATATTTGGCGCTCGTTAAGTAAGCGGTAGCCTAGAAACTATTATAGGTTTCGGTAATCCGTGAGTATTTCGAAGCGTTCTCCTTTTAGCTCCGGCGTTTACTCCCGTATCGCTATAATAATAGCGTACAACTTTTTATTATAGATTAGGTAGTTATACTCCGCCGGCGTAAGCTTTTTTAAGAGATAGGCTACGGGATACTACGCCTCGTCCGTTTACTTTTATAGTAAGGCGGCCCCTAGAGTATACCCCAATAAATTTGTTTTTACTCTTATAGGTCTCCCCGGGACTTATACCGCTAGTACTAAGCTTTTCGTAGCCGCCTTTTTTAAGGCCTAGAAGCTTACCTTGTACTCCGACGTCTATATAAACTTGGCTCCTTTCCTTATCAAGTCCGTTAGGGGGGACGTATACTCGGAGTAGCGAGGGACAAACTCCCGGTAGAACCCGGTAAACCTTAAGAACCCCCGGATTACGCGGACCGTGCGCGGGACTTCTTAGTCCCGGATTATGTCTACCTTGGCCGGGTCTATTTCGAGTTTACGGCCCGGCTTAATAACGTAGCCGAGGAACTTCGGAGCTTGGGCCTCGAACTCGTACTTTTTAATGTCGAGTTAGAGGCCGGCCTTATAAAGCTTGTTTACTACTTTACGTACCCGCGCGTAGTAGTCCGTACGGGAGCCGTTCGAATAAATATAAACGTCGTCAATAAAGGCCGTCGCGTTTATATTTAGGTGGACTTGAAGGACTTAGTTGATGTACCGTTAGAACGACGCCGGGGTACTTATAAGGCCGAACGGCGTGACTAGCTACTTATAAGAGTTAGTACGGGTATTAAACGCCGTTTTTTACTTATTCCCCTCCCGTATTTTTATGCGGTAGAACGTGGAGATTACGTTTAGTTTAGTTACCTAGCGATGTTTAGTTACGTAGCGTAGGGTTTCCGTGATTAGCGGTAGGGGGTAGGTATCCCGTTCCGTAATAGTATTAAGCTTATAGTAGTTAACGTAGAACCGAAGGCTCCCGTTAGCCTTACGGACGAATAATACCGGCGTACCGTTTAAGGACTTACTCGGCCGGATTAGCTTTTAGTCTAGTAAATTTAGGATAGTTTTCCGGATTACGAGCAATTCTTCTTTAGACCGGTGGTATAGTAGCGTTACTAGAAGCGGGGGCTCGGATCCGTTAGAGTTTTTAATTAACCGGATTTTATAGTTTACGCCCGTACGGTACGGCGGTAGCGTCTTGGCCGTTTTAAGGTTAAACGCCTTTGCTAGGTCCTTTAGCTATTTCGGTACTTTCGCCCGGATTTCCGTTATCGAGGCGAGTACCTTCTTCGTCTCGAGCGCGACGTATACGTCTTCTATCGTAACCGCCGAGTACTAAACCGTAGGCGCCTTTAGTAGCCGCCGTATTATCGCCGCCGATACCCGTACCGTTATACCGTCCGTTCGTTTCCGAGGCTTCGTTTTTAGTATTATTCTTTACTTACTTATAAAGATCTCGTCCTTAGCCGGCTTAATAACGGTATAGTAGTAGGCGAGCTAGCCCTTGCCTAGGATTAGTGTCTTTTCTTAGTCTGGTACTACGTATACTTATACCGGGGTCCTTACGCCCGCGGTGTTTATTTAAACCCTCGTTACCCGTTTAATAGATAGTTGCTTTTTTTCGGGTTGGCTTACTACTTGCCGGAGCTTCCGGGGCTTAATAGTTAACGTCTCCGCCTTCGTCTTTTTTATATATTACTTTAAGATTATAGCGAACGCGAGGTATCTTGAGTCGGTGAAAGCTTGTATATTATAGCGGTTATTAATAACCGCGTCGACGTATATACTCTCCGCCTTTATTTTTGGTGCTTGCTTTTTTTACGCCCGTTATAAATCTTTTTTACGCCCTTTACCGAGCTTTTAGCACGGGGTTATTCTTTTCCTAGCTCGGAGGTCTTGTTTTATAACGCTTTCGACGCGTCTTTATAGTCCGAGTATACCTCCTTTACTCGAGCCTCGTATACCGTAACTAGGCGGGCCGTGTCCCGTTACGGGTAAGTACTCCGGATATAGTTACGGGTACCGTATTTAAAGTAGGTGCGCGGGTCGGGGTTAGACGTTACTATAAGTCGCGTAGTAGGGCCTATCGACGGCCGCGTTACGGCTACGGTTACTAGCCTTATATAACTAAACGTTTAGGCGTGGCCCGCGCGGAGGTTTATAAGTTTACCGGCGGCTAGTATATAGTTACGGGACTAGGTCGAGGCCGTTTAGCGTATACTATTTATATTCGAGCTTACTACTAGGAGCTGGTTTTTGTATTCCGTGTACGACGTCGGGGCTAGTAGGGTTAGCGTCGCTTGGCGCGTAGTAGAGTTAATAGCTTTGTATAATAGGTTATAAGTTACCGTATCGACGTTTCTTAGGCCCGACTCGAATAGATCCCTTTCGAACTTTAGTAAAAATACTACTATTTGTTCCCGCTCCCTTTAGCGGGCAGTTATTACCCGGTTTGTAGCGCGTTAACGCTTATTCGGGTTATTAAATACTAAGTCTAAGTAAACTAGGAATTCTTTCGGGCCTGCGTTCTCGTTGTTTTAGAACTACGTATAGTACGCGTAAGCTATTACTTGGGCCTTAGAACTTAGGTTACGGTAGACGTAGGCTAGTTATATATCCGTACCGTTAATTACTACCGTATTTACGCGTAGCTTATCCCGAATTAAAGTACGCTAGTTTGTGTACTCCCGGCGGGAGCCCGTAAATAGTATTACTATATTTAAGATAGGTCGGGGCCGCTTTTCGTAAGGTTCCGACGGCTCGGCGAAGCTACGCTTTTCCGGCCGCTACTCCCGTTTTCGGACTAAAAGTTTTACTTGTTGCTGGAGGGCGACGACTATTTGGCGTAATGCCTCGTCGGGATGCTTGCCCCCGATAGCCGGGGATCCGTGTTTTTTTACTCCTTCTATCTCGTCGTTTTGCCGTAATGTTAGGCGGTATTTTGGGCTTACTCGTGTTGTTTAATTTTGGTTTTGCGGTGTCTAGGCTTGAGTATGTTTACTCGACCGAGATGAGGTCGTTGAAAAAAAAACGAAGATTAGTTAAATGTAAGGGTCTTAGTAGCGAGGGCGTACGTAGAGACTTTTGAATTATCGAAATAATTAATCTTATAGAAGGAAAGAAAAAAAGAGGGATTTATACTTTAAAAGTTTCCTTTCCTTATATACCTCGACCTCGCCTCCCTTGTATACCCTTGCCTTTTAGACGCCCGCAGGCGTTTAACGGTAACTACCCTTATTAGGTAACCGCCTACTATTACGTATATTAAGCTTAAGGTTACGTAGTTTAGATCTACCCTACCGTACCCTTCGTACGTTAGACGCCCGCGGGTGTTTAATAATGCGTATGCCCTGTATCGCTATGCTAGACGCCCGCGGGGGTTTAAAGGTATCCGCCCTCGTTAGGTGACTTGCCCGACGCCTCTTTACGTACGCGGTCCAGGGTCATGTAACCTAGGAGGGCTCTTGCTTACTAAGGTCGGCGTACGGCGTAGTCGTACGCTACGCTAGGGCCTTTGGCCTATGACATGCTTTAGCTTATATACGGTAGTCGGGCGCGTTGACGCTGCACGACAGCAAGCGAGACGGGCTCGTGCGAAAGAATACGGCTGCCTGGGAGTGAGAGATGGTGTCAGAATGACTGCCTTGTTATTC
>JANSMC010000249.1:0-15511 GCA_029299015.1 Ophiostoma montium | reverse complement strand
TAGACGAAAGTATATTATTTTCTTTTTATTCTTTCCTTTTTTTATTCTATTAACTTTTTTACCGTATACTAAATTATTTTTCTTTTACTTTTCTTACCCTAATTAAACCTTATTTTTTATTACTTTATAGCCCTTAAGTATAATAAAGCTTAATCCTTTTCCGTTATATCGCGCTTTACGCCTAGCCTTATCCTTAGCCTTCTTACTAATACTCTTTTAGGTAGCGTCCCGAGTAGCTCGTCGGCTAGTCCTTTAGTTTAGCCTATTATACCCGATTTAGTAGTTCCAACCCTCCCGCGGGCGATTACCGAAGCGGTGGCCTATAATAACCGTTTTTATTTAGGCACGCCGTCGGGCCGCTCCCGTACGGCTATTATACCTACCGCTTCCCCCTTTGGGAGTTACTAGTTTACCCGTATAAATATTTTTTTTTTTTTAGAGTCGTTTACTACGTTCGTTCGTCTAGCCTAATTTACTAAGTATATAGCTATTTAATCGCTCTCGTTATACTATAACGACGACGTTAAGCCGGAAGTTAAGCTAGTTATTAAGGCGGCTAGGATATAACTCGAGGGTAATCGGTATAAGACTTATATAAATACTTTCCGGAAACTTTTAACTACTACGGATAAGGAATAACGTAAAACCCCGGGTTAACGTATATATAAATAGTTTAGTACTACTAATCTACTTACCGTTAAAAAGTAGTTTTAAGAGATTAGCCGCCTCCGGCGCCTCGTTAATCTTACTAGTAATAACCTTTCCTCGTCTACCTTTTTAGTTACTTTTTTTTCGATACTTCCGTAAACTATTTCCTATCGTTTATCCAATTATAAAGGAGACTTTACCGCGCTCTAAGTCGTTAAGCTTAACGAACTATTAAATATAGCCGAAAAGGAGTTTACTACTTAGGCGTTTTTAATACGGTTTTACGTTACCCCGAGCTAGTATATTACGGCCTTTCCGCCGTATCGCGAACTTAATATAATACCTTTACCGTACTCCGATTAGCTAGTAGTCTATTATAACCTACCTCTTTATATAGTACCGGGCGACTTTACGTTAACCGACTTTATCGATAAGTTTACTCGTATAATAATTTCGGAAGTTAACTTCGTATCGGAAAGCGTACGTTAACGGTTTGGTTTTAAGCCTATCCCGTATAACCTAGTTACGATAACGGTACGCGACCTTGTTTTATAACGACCTTAGCTAATCCGTAATATAGCTTTAGCGTATTAAGTCTCCTAGAACCCGTTTATCCCTTTTTCGTCGTCGCGGCGCGTAGCGGTTGTTGTACTAGCGATAACCTTGTACTTTTACTAAGTCTTTGCCCCCCCGGACCCGCCGTTCTTTTTTGCGTTTTTGGAAGTAGATTTCGAGGAGTTTAATTAGTTTAAGTTTTACGCTTTATAATTATAGCGTACTTATAAGCTTTTTATTTACTTCTACTACGGTAAATATAACTATATAGTCCGGGATTACCCCGCCTTTACCTAGGATATTACGGCCGGTGTTATTAAATTCTACCCGTTTATAGTTTCGTACTACTTTAGTACGGAGGGCCGCGTATTCCCCGTCTTCCCGACATTAGCCACTAAGTAAAAGACGGCCGGCAAGCTTCGTAGTCTAATCTAATTAATCCTTAATCGATATACGGCTTTAGTCGACGAGCGCGTAGTTATACAATCCTTCCGTACTTAGGGCGTTATCGTAAATACTAATATACGGTACTTTAGTATTACGGATAACGTTAATAGTAGGAAAGTAATTACGACGGGCGTAGTTCCTAAATAAACCGCCCTACCTCGACCGACGTAAGTAAAAACGAACCTAGTCCGTATTAATCTAGACGAGTCTTTTACTACCGATTTGTTTAACGACGTAAAAATAGCGACTTAAGAAGTTACTTATATTAAAAACCTTGCCGAATACGTTTAATCCTTCGTACAAATAGTTAAACGCCGCCGCGTTAATAACGAAGACGACTAAACGCGTCTAACCGAACTCCGTCGTCGTAGGCTCCCTACTATTACGATTAACCTAACCCTTTTTAATTAGCCGGTTGCCTAACCGAAAAAGCCCTCGTTACCTCGCCCGAATTTTCCGGCCGCGGATCCCGTACCCTAATAAACGATAAGGTTAACGCTTAAACCCGTTATTAAGAACGCCCCTTTACTAACTACTTAAACTACTAGTATACGAATTAGCGCGGCAGTCGAAAAAATCTTTAATTAGTCTATCCGCCTACTTTTTCGGGACCTAGCCTTTATTAGTCTAGCGTTTACGGTAAACCTTACCTAATACTTTACTAATTTTATAAAGGGTATTTAGAATATAGTCTAGCTAAACGCTAACGGCTAAGAAGTCCCCGAAGCACCGGCGCCTAAGACTATAGTATCCGCCGTAAACGTACTCTCCGGATCGGACAACTAGGAAAAGGATTTATTATAGTTCCTTAAGGTTACTTCTTTAAGCTTTAACGTTAAAGGTACGAAGCCCGTTTTCCGCCTTTAAAGTTTTATAAATAATATAAAATACCGGAAACCTACGCGTATTTTTAAGCTTCTTAAGATAATAGTCCGGGTCGAGGACCCTTACTTAGAGTAGCGATTACTCATTATCTTTAATATAAAGTCTTAAGTTAATATTATTTTACACGAGTTTATTAAACGTTATAACCTTACCCTAACCCCGACTATAACTTAGTCCGGTAGTTTTTATAACACTTTTATTTAGTTTTATAGTAAAACGATTATAACGCTTTAGGTCGGCTCCTTGTTTATTAACGTTTACTTCTTTATTATACCCGACGACGTCGGCGATACGCCTATATTACTCGGTATACTATTTACCTAAGACTCGAGTTTATACTTTATATATAACCGTAGCTCCGTTAAGTAAAACGTTTTTACTAGTATAATTATACAAAGTACGCGAGTAATAATAACTGTAGTAAAAAAGGTAACTAATTTAGTTACGGGGATATTATAAGTTACGACGATAATACTACGTAGCTATTTAAACGCTATTAGGCACTACCTACCGGTACCGTAGCGTCCCGATAACCCGCCGCCGACTAACCCTAAGGCTTAAAGGATAGTAATACCGTCCTAAGCTAGCTTCAATCGGGAGACGCCTTTACCGTTTTATTTTTAACTATCTTTTATATCTTTTTAAACTAAGCGGCCGTTTTTTAGCGCTAAGATTATATAAATAAGTTAGCGGCGAATAAATTAACGGATCCGAGCCCGCCCACCTCGATCGCTAAAACGTTTATATAACGTAAACTAAAGTACATAACTAATACGTTATACAAACGAAAGGACAAGAAAGTAGTCCCGGTTAACGTTACTATTAACGACGGGTTAGTACTTATAAAAACGATAGACTAAAAAAAAAAGAAGTAGGAAACTACACGGAAAAGTTTATAACCGGAAAAGCCGCTATTTAACCGATTAGTAACCCCCCAGTTTAACAAAAAAAAACGAGGGTACCGTCTAACCTTTAATCGCTTTAAATCGGTACTTAATTTAGTTAGCGTACCCTTAACTAAAACGGAGGGCGAGCTTTTATCCTACGTCTTTACTAACCGGGAAACTATACTCGTTTAAGATTTTAGTTATATTAATCGGATTAATCCAACTATTATACCCCCTTAGACTATCCGGACAGTACTATACGAGGCGTTCTAGGCGCGTAGCATTCCGATCCTTTAGCCTTTCTACGATTAAGTTATTAAGGTACTACGTACCCGTTTTAAAAAGGGTACTATTAAGGAAGGTTATAACTCTTACCGTAACCCGTAGTTTTTAGTTAAAAAAAAAGATAACGGGTTACGGTTAATTAATAATACTACGAACTATAATAAGTATATAATCCGCGATACCTTTATTCCACTAAATACTAAGTCTTACTTTAAGGAATTTACGATATATATTATACTTACGCTTATTAATCTTTTTTCCGGCTATGACTAGGTAGATTTAGTAGTTAAGAGCCGCGATTTTATTACTTTTACGACCCCGATCGGACTATTCCGTATATATACTCTACCCTAAAAAGGCACTAACTCCGTTACCTAGTTCTAACGTATTATCGTCCGGATCCTTTTTAATTTAATACCCGAAGTCTATTTACCGTTCCTAAATAATATCTCTATTAAAGGGCCTACGTCTTAATATAAAAATACCTACGCGTAGCCAAGGGTTCGCCACTTTATCCTTAAATACATCTAAAATATCGATAAAATACTTATTAATTATAAACTTGTTAACGTTATAATTTTTATAAAAAAGTCCTAGTAGTACTAGGCCCGCGCTATTATTATTAGCTACCTTTACAGTAGTAAAGGCTGTAACCCTTTTAAAGACAAAGTTAAAGCGATCGTTAGCTAGTTACCGCCGAAAAACTTAGACTAGCTCCGTAACTTTATAAATATTCTCGTATACTACTATACTTAGATCGACTACCGTATAACTATCGCCTTATCCCTTTTTAAATTCTAACGTAAAGGCGTCGTATAGTCTTAGTCCGATTAAGAATAAGAAACCTTTAACTACTTAAAATAAAAGTTAATTACCGCCCTTATCCTAATTACTTTAGACTATTCCTTATCGGCCGACGAAATCCTTTTATAAGTCGACGCTAGTTTTATTAGTTAGAAAAGTATTCTCCTTTAAAAAGTACGCGGGTAAAAACTTCCTTCGTAGTATAAATCGGGCACTTAGAATACTATTAAGGCCCGGTATAACGTTAGTAAACGGGAGTATCGCGGTATACTTATAACTTTAAAAAGTTTTCGATTCTAGTTGTACGGTACCCGGTTCGTTATTAAGACCGATACTAAGGTATTATACGATTAGCTAAACGGCGCTATTTTTAAAGTACCGGGGGCTTTGATTATACGCTAGGTTACTTAGATACGAAACTTTAATTTTAAAGTCCGGTATATCCCTAGGACAAAAAACGCCCTTACTAACGCGCTTTCGCGCCGCCCGTACGAGGACTTTAACCTAACCGATAATACTATAAAGAATAAGATTAAAGACTTTGTAGATACTTAGATTAGTTTATTAACCGTAGGCGACTCTAATTAGGACGACCCGGATACCTAAGGCGACAAATAGTTTATTTAGCCTAAGGAATTTCCGTATTAAAACAAGCAACGTCGCCCCGACCTTTAACTACCCGCCAGAATTAATAAGTACCTAGAAACGTAGCTCTTTTATTACCTAGCACGCGCCTAGCCTTTTAATTAAATCCCCGCGTAGCTAATAATAGTAAAAAAAAACGAGTTCGATACTATTACTAAGTTTTTATCCCGTATAAAGTACCCGTCGAGGCTCGATAAAAACTCGTGTCGCCGTTTTCTTTTAAAATATATATAGTTTTTTTACTCGGACAATATCCTTTAACGGCGAAATAAAAAATAATTAGATATACCCTAGCGGGTAATTAAGGATAAAGCTACGCGCTAATAATTAATTAAGGCCGTATATATCGATAATGGTTACCGGGGAGTAAACGCTATAGTCTACTACTTTTTTTAGTTTTACTAGTAGCGGACTTTATACTCCGACGTCCGGTCCTTAGTCGCCTTTTACCCTAACTACGTTAAGTAAGAAGGTCGTCGTTTTATTAATACTATAATCGTATAAAAAACTCCGCCCTAGTTATTTATTAAGGTATATTTAAACGTTTAGTATATACCTCCGTTTAACGGTTATTAGTTCTTAATCGAGGCCCGTTATACCTTAACTAGCTACGTAGAAGCTCGTACCTTTACTAAGTCTATATTAGCCAACATTATAACCTTTATTTAAGATACGCTAATCTATAATTATAGTTTACCGTAAATTATAGTCGTTGATAGCGGCTTTAAGTTTTAAAAGGAATTAATTAGCGTTTATTATAATTTTAGTATTCCCCGGGTTATTACTTTTATTTATAACTCCTAGGCAAATAGTATTATAGAAGGCGGATACTATAAACTTTTAAGTACTCTAGTTAAAGTTACGGATAAAGGCGTAAGGCCGTAGCTTTTATAGCTACCTAAGATACTATTAGCCGATCGGGCTACTATTAAACGTTTTTATAACCGGTCTCCCTTTTACCTTTTATTTAGTCGCGAATTTATTTTACTTTTTAAGACTACGGTACTAATATAAAGGGTTCTTTATTAGAAAGCCGATATAATAATAGAAAAGTATATTACTTTACGCGCTCGGACTCTCCGCCGGCTATAAAATAATTAAAATACTACTACGAAGTAAGTAACCCGGTATAAAGAAGTACTTGCCGCCGCGCGCGATTAATTAAACAAGTATAAGTATCGGCCGGAGGGTAAGGATTTATAAGTCGGGTCTATTATATTACTCTAGAATAATATTCGGTAAATCGATATATCGTTTACCCGGAAACTCGTTTATAAATAAAGCGGCCTATATAAGATTACTTCGATAACGGAAAAAATAACTTATACGCTAGTTTAATTAAACGATACTCCGGTCGCCGGTACTTATATACTTTATTACTTTAAAATTTGTATATAAAACGAAAACAATTCTTAGTTTACTCCGGCTAAACTATTTACTCGTTAACGTTCCGATTAAGCCTTTACGTCTTTTTTTATTTTACTTTTTATCCGTTACGGCCGCCCGCCTAAAATTTAGTACTAGGTACCGCCTTACTTTTTCCTTTTTCCCCACCGTCCCCGTCCTCGTTTTTTTACCCAACCCGCTACCCGTTAAGGTCCGATTTACGTAGCCGCGGCCTCCGTTATTTTTCTTTCGGCTACTATATTAATCTTAGTTATCGGAGACGTCGTAGGGGTATAGTACTATAGGCCTAGGGTTACCTCGGTTTTAAGCTTAGCCCGGTACCCTTAGATCGTTTCGTTATTCGTTTACTTAGGATTAATGAACGAATAAAGGTAACCCTTTAAAAAATATTAATAATTACCGTATAAACCGTTGTTATAACCGGGGAAAGACGTATAGTATAGGAAGGGTAATATTACTAATTAATTAAGAGCCCCGTATACTACGACCTTCCTACGTAGGAATCGGTCCTTATAGTATTAGTAAGGAATAAAGTTCCGATACTTATAGGCTTGGATAAATAGGCCCCGGGCGCGGCGTAGCTCGGATACTACCCGAGTAAAGTGTTTTATAAAAGGCTTTTTATATAAAGCCTCGATATAAACGGGTTAAGTCTACCCGATTAGTTATATATAATAGTACTTAAAGAACTTTAATACTACGCCGTTTAGACGTAAACTAGTTTAAAACGTTAATATGTTTTCCTAATTTTTAGGTAGCTCTTAGTATATATACGCGGCGGGCTCGTTTAATACGTTAAATATTATATAGTATAGAGCGACGCGGTAATCCTTTAAAAATAGATATAGTATTTTATATAGAAGCTAGTCGGATCGAAACTATATAGTAAACGTCGGGGGCGGTAAATACTTCGTTATAAGTATTATAGTAATCCTATTCTACGTCGACGATATAATAAGATAGTAGGATCGATACTAAAGAGTATAAAAAATATTTAGTACGAAAATAATCGGAAAGACTATAATTTAAGTAAGAACTTTAATAACCGTTATAGTTATTTATTTACTCTTAAGAATAGTACGGACGCCTTTAAACTTTTATTTATATATATACTACTTTAGTACTAAACGACTATTTATTTTACCGTACGTTTACTTTACTTATTTCGTTAAATAACGCAATTTATTCTAATTAAAGTAAGGTATTTTTAGATTTTTTATTTCCGTTTATTTCGAGTATTCTAGTTAGTTTTTTAAGTATTATTATTAGAGGCTTCTACTACCATCATCGCGACATAACAACGCAAGAACAAAATCATCAAAACGACATCAGAATCGAATTCGCAAGCATCGAAAGTATACCCAGGCGCGACGCCGCCGCCGCGCACTCGCTACGCGGTCGTAGGGGTGGTAATTGGGCATCTTAACGACAAGTGCGACCGAACGACAAGAGTACGATACGGCCTTACGATAATACGAATTCATCCCTTTCTCGCCGCGAACTCGCGAATAAAGACGCTCCTATTAAAGAACAATTAAAAACTCTCGAAAATAATATTACCCGACTTTTTTAAACTAAGGGCGTCGACGCGGGACTCGTTAGTAATATAATACAAATAGTTACGATATCTTTTATTTATAGTACGTAGTACTAGCTATTAACTAACGACCTCGTATCGATCGTCCAAAGTTACTTCCCTTCTCCTATTCTATCTTTTCCTTCGACTCCTCCTATATCCTTTATTAATATCCTTAAAACTACCGAGCGAACCGTCTTTACCCGAGAGCGCGATAAGTACGAGATTATAGTTAATTACTAAAATACCCCCGATAATATTAAATAACGTATATATAAGGAAACGGTATAGGCTATTACTTCCGCTCTCCTTAAGGGTACCGAACTAGTTAGTATACGTAAACTTCTTAACTACGATATAATAGTATAGCTTAAAAAACCTTTAAACGACGCCTTACTAAATTAGGTCACCGTTATATTTAAGGACTAGGCGTAGCCGCGCCGGCGAACCTTCGTAGTTATAGCTAAACAAGTGCCCAACTACTTACTTAGTACCGAAATAGTAAGGAAAGATTAAAAGCTTAAAAAAACTATCCCGTTACTACTATTTACCGTTATAATTAAAACTCGTAACGACAAAACCGGCCTTTTTCGACTTTACTTTACTAATATAGACGATACGAACTCGCTATATAACCGCGGACTAGGATAGGATACCTAGATTTTTAATTACGAACCGTACTACGTAGTATCAAAGATTACGCGGTACTTTAAGTACTAGGTATTCGGGTATATTACACGTTACTACTAAAAGATAGTTAAATACGCTAGCTACTCGCTCGAAGGGTATACGTTAACCGATTATACGAACCCGGCTTAACCTAAATGTACTAACTACTAAAACGACTATACGGCGTAGAACCCCCACTACCCGAAAGCTAAAGAAGCTCGCGAAAAAGCTACGAACGAGTACCGACTTCGACTTATTCGCTTTATACCTTATAAAAAATCTAACCCCCCCCCGACTATAGCCTCCCCGACTACTACCCCTAAAATAACCGCGCCTAAAGTAACGAAGACCAAAGCTAAAGTCGGACGCCCCTCAACCTCTACGGTACTCTAGAACGATAAGAATAACTAAAAGATTACCGATATAATTCCTCCTAGCTAAGACAATAATACTACTACGCGAAAGCTACGCTCCTACGCAGTTAAAGCCGCCTAAACTAATACCCCGTCCTAATATTAGAAATTGTCTAATAGAACGTCCAAAAGAATATTAATAACCTTACGACGGCGTTTAACTTTACTATCGTTCCCGATATCCTTATAATCTAAAAACTAAGTAAGAATAAGTACGGCTAACTATAAAACGAAACAAGGTCCCGATACTATACTATCTACTACGACGGTAACGCGGTTATTTACTTATACAAAAGATAAGAAGTCGTAACGTAAATAGTATTTAGTAGTAATAACTAGTATAAAGTTATACTCTACTCTAACCGCCGTTAGGTTACTATTTAGTTAGTATACTTACCCGACCCGTACTTTACAGGATAAGTAAGTCCTTTTAACGATATAATAGCTTTATAAAATCCGGCCTACAACAATATCGTTCTCAATAATCTTAACTTTTACTACCTACTCTAAAACGCCTATAACCGTACCTCCCCGTATATCTAATCCCTCCTCTAGTTTACCTCGACTCTCCGCTTTACCCTCGTTACCCCCTTTAGCCTCGTTACTCGCTAACGATATAACTACCGTAGCTTAATAATCGACCTATACTAGTACTCGTAACGCGCGCTAGTACGTTATATCGAAATAATTAAATAGGGGGGCTTTAACTACTTCCTAATCCGTTATAACCTACGTCTCTCCCGGCCACTTACTACCCCCCTCGAGGGCTAGGCATAAAAAAATATTAACCCGGACAACGCCCTTTAGCTAGTAACGGCCGCGCCGCGACTTCGCCGCGACGCTACTCTTACCCCGTAAATCCTCGATAATTATATCGACTAATTTACCTCTTTTTTTACTACTACTACCGACGTAGTCGTTAAAAAGAAACGTCCCGTTAAAAGTATAATATTAACTTAGTAGTCCGCCGATATCGTAACTACTACGTAACGTTATAATAACGCCTTCCGGCTTTAAAAACGTACCTAATCGCTACTCGACCTCGATAACTATAACGTAGCCCGCCGCTATAAAAAAAAACTTATTAAACGCGCCAAAACTAAATACTAAAAAAATACCGTCGACGACTTATCTTAAAACGATAAGCTACTCTAAACCCTAAAAAAATAAGCCCGGTTACGTAACTACAAACTACTAAAAAACGTCCGCCTCCCCAACCTACGTCCTAACGCCGACCTCCCTACGACTTCCGACTATAACTTAAAAGCTCGTATCCTAGTTAATAAATTCTTCCCCTCTCCCCCCGCTAACCTTTTTAACATCCCTAACCCTTAACCCCCTATCTTAACTTATACTACGTCTAAGTAAATCTTTAACGTAAAAGTAGTAGTAATACTAAATAGGCTCTTATCCTAGAAAGTACCCGGTAATAACTTTCTCCCGGCTAAGTTCCTTAAAATACTTTACCCCCCGCTCCTACCGTCCCTCTACGACCTCGTCCAAGCGAGTATCGACCTTAAATACTACCCGTAACGTTTCCGCTACGCGCTAATTATTATACTCCCTAAGCCTAGTAAGTTAAAAACGTAAAAATAAAAAACGGGCGTATATAAACCGATCTCCTTACTATACACCCTCGGCAAAGTAATCGAGACCCTAATTAGCCGGAAAGTTATACTAATCGCGAAATAATACAATTTAATTCTAAAAAGCTAAATAAACAACCGTACCTATAAGTCTACAAAATTAGCTAGTACCGCGCTCACTAGTATCGTCAACGCCGCTTTTACGTAATAAACTTACGCAACCTTATTCTAACTTAACATTAGTAACGTTTTCGATACCGTTAACTACGCCCGCTTACTTTATACTTTCTATTCCGCCGGTTACCTACCATAAATAGTCAACTAAGTACGTAACTTCCTCGCATTACGCTCGGCCCGGCTTCGTTTCGACGGTCGCGTCTTAGCTATTATCCTAATTATTATAGGCATTCCCTAAAATTTAACTTTATCCCTTATTTTATTTATACTTTATATCTTTACCTTATACCGCGAGCTCGTAACGCTCCTATATATAACGACTATCGGATTCGCCGACGATACTAACTTTATCGCCGTAAACGATAACGTTCGACGAAACTATATTAACCTTGCTTACGCTTAGCGAACTTACTAGGCGTAGGCTAGTCGTTATAGGATAACTTTTACGCCCGCTAAATACGAGCTTATATACTTTAGCCGTAGTTATAAAGCTAATACTACTTCGTTATAACTTAGTACTAATATTATATAACTTACCGAGTCTGCCCGGTTCTTTAAATTCTAGGTCGACCGTAAACTAGACTAACGTACGTACGTTAAATAAATTAAGGCGAAAATAGTAACCTAAATATTTATACTAACCCGAATAGTTACGTCCGCGTAGGGATATCGTATCGATTTAGTACGCCGCCTTTACTTTACGTACATTCGTACAGTAGTTACTTACGACTACTTAGTATAATTTAATCCTAACCGTACTATCCTAGCCCGTATTAAAATACCGTTATAAAGAATATAACGCGCCGTACTCCGAGTTATCGCCGGGGTATACAAGTCTACTCTATTAAACTTACTCGAGCTCGAAACTAGCGTCCCCCCTATAAAGACGTACCTTTAACGCCGCGTAACCGACTTTTACCTTACTAATACTTATTACCGTACCTACCTCGAGCGATTATAACTTAATATATTTCGATAACTATACTACTTATACTACCTAGCGCGTCTCCTACTACGCCAATTCCCTACTCCCCTTATAAGTAGTACCTTTACGTAGACTAACTAGTAGCGCTACTAAGCTAGCTTACGAGCAAGGCTTCGTTTTGTCGAGCTTTTCGAATAGTAATAAGTACTCGTAGTAGCTCCGCTACCGGGCCGTAACGTAATTATTAGGCTATTAAACCTAGACTATAAAAAACCGCTACTTAAATATACGGGCCTCGTTAAGTACGAGAGTAGTATCCTAACTTAAGTCCGTACTAAATATATCGGTCTTAAGGGCTACCTTTTTACGCGCCGCGTACTAAACGCGACTTCGCCGCGCTACCCTTACGGTAACTAGGAGGATAGTACGTATATCCTATACTCTTATCCTTTTAATACCGAGGCCCGTTTTTAATTCTACGCCTCGTTTAGGCGTCTACTACGTAATAAACACGACGTCGTATTTACTACGAATAACCCCGAAGATACTATATATATAGTACAATAGCTATTACGACTATATATATTACCGTATTACTAATTTATATAACAATTACTACTAAAACGATAAACTATAATATAAATTAATTCTCCGTCGTTATAACGTAGCCCATTCCCCACGACTAATATACGCTTCCCTATCTACTCGCTATTTTTCTTACCCCCCTTACTACTACTATTATTATCTACACCGTCGCTACTACCGTCGTTACTAAAGCTATCAAAGCTCGCCTCGCTCGTAACGTCGTCGCCGCTACAACGACTATTATTAATACCTATATCGTCGTCGGGACGACGAGCCTAAGCCGTACTCGCGGCTCTAATATACGATACCTCGACCATTAACGACTCGAACGAGCTAGATAAACGTTCTAGCGCGGCGAGATATATACTAAAGCCTTGTTTTACTACGTCGACGAGATTAAGGGTAACCTCCCTTTAAACCTCCTATAAACGAATAGCCGCCGAGTCCTTAGGTAGAATTAACCGTAGTTTCGCGTCGTTTAGCGTCCGACTTAGCGACTACTAGTAGGGTTTCTACCTATTTATTATACTAGTTAGCGTACTAGTACCGTCTACCTACTTACGGTAACGGGATATAAAACCTACTATTTTAATTTTTATACCTACCTCGAACTAGTCTATTAATAATAAAGACGGTAATGGGCAACTCTATCGTTATAACTTATATTTTTATACGGTTAGTTAATACGAGAGTAGTACGCGTACTTTAGGCCTACTCTAGCCTATATACGGTAGTCGGGCGCGTCGACGCGGTTACCGTACCCGTTTACCGCCGCCTTTAAACACTTCCTTATTTACTATACGTAATATAAGTAGTATTCCACGACCGGGCGTAACTTCCTAGGAAGCGACGGCGTACTAAACAAAGGCGTAGCTACTACTAGGGTAATAATATAAGCGTCGGCCTAAGTCTTAGTTTTAACGCGTTTAGCTTTACCGGCCTAATACGCCTTCCGTTTATTCTTTACGCGAATAGTAGTAACCTTATTATTACTACCGGACTATTTTACGTCGTTTAACGCTATAGTAAAAAAGAATAAAAAAGGAAAAAAAAGAACGAAAAAAAAAAAAGTAACTAAGTACAGGTATTGACTAATAGTAGAGGGGAGCCCACCTATATCTTTTTTTTTATTTCCTTATTATACTCCTTTTTCTTAGTTTTCTAGCGATAGTATTCTTAGTTTAGTAAAGTAGTTTACTAATTACGGGACTAGGGAAGCATTCTACCACTCCTTACCGCCTTCCTACAATAGTAGACCCGAGCGCAATCTCCTTAAAGAGGCTCCTCGGGGACTACGAAGTAGGGAAAAGGAATACGTATCTATATACTATAAAATTAACATCTTTAATTTATTATTTTAAATTCTATCCCGATTAAAACACGCCCAATATCCTTATCAAAATTCTAAAGTAAAACAATAAGTCCTCGTAAAGTTCTAAATCGGGCCTCCTAACGCCCGCTAAAAAAGCCCGTACCCGGCTAGCTAGTGTACTTTTTATAGCTATAAGTTATATAGTTATAGTATAGTTAGTTAGGTAAAAGGCTTAAAGCCTATACCCAACTCTTCGCTTTTAGTAGTAGATATATCCGGATTCTAGTCTTGTTTGTTTAAAAAGCAACGATATTTTAAGAGCGAGTACTAGGATTAAATCGAGCCGGAGACTAGCTTAGAACGTAACCGATTATACTTATAAAAGTAAGTACAACCCCTTTTCCTATATTAAAAAAACCGCCAAGCGTAACGATACCGCGTAGGTATACGTGTACGATAACGTTTTCTATTTCTATTTAGTACTTTCCTATTCCCCTCTTTCCTTTATAAGTTTTTCTTTTGTTATAAATGTTACGCGTATAAGACTTACGACGGATTGATATATATAAGACTACTCTAATCGCTAGTTACGGGACGAGTAAGAACTCTTTCTTCTACGGGTAAGGGCCCGTACTTAGGACGAGTAAAAAACGGTACGGCCTAGTAATAAAGTTAAGAATAAAGGAGGCCCTTTACCTAGCGTAATAAAGCTATTATTAGTAAAGGTTAGTATAAGGCCAAAAAGAAGACTACGCCCGTTTCTATAAAGCTAGACGGTATTAAAAAAATAAAAGAAAAGTTAGGAAGTATCGCCTTTTTTATAACCCGATACCTAACGGCCGTAGAAGAAGAATAAAAAGGAAATAATAGGAGCGGCTTAACCTTTTTAGCTAAAACGACTATTAGCCCCGAGATAAACGCGAGGAGAGTTTTTAAAAATTGATCGGACGGAGCTACTAAAATTAGATTGACTTAGTATTCTTAGCTAGCGACGCTTTTCCGTACGTCCTTATATTTACTCGAAATTTAGATTTCCCTTTCTTTTTAAGTTTTCTCGGTAAGCCCGGTATAAGAAAGATACTAGTACTCTAATCGGAATAGAAATAGTATTCTTTTTATCCGGGGTAAACCTAATTCTTTAGCGTTTAAGTTTAAACGTATATAAAGGTAGTAGCCGGAGGCGGTCAACAACTAAGCGCCTAAATGTATTACGCCCTATAGGACTATACTAACTTATCGGATATAACTATATAATCAAAAGATCGGCTTACCGACATTAGTTATTATTAGGCTACGTAAAATCCTCAGTATTAAAACGATAAAGTAAAGCCGGATTAATAACGTTTAAATACATTTCTTTTATTAAAACCCGCGGGTCGGGGACGGTTCCTATTAGGCTATACCTTAAGTTTAATCGAACGGGTAAAGGGACTCGACTTAATCCGTATAGTACTAAGTTAAGCTTACGTATTATACAAAAATTTTTTTCTACACCGCGAGTTATAATAATAAGTATTCTTTTAACTAAGCCCGCCGGGTATAGGATATCCCCGGGTTCTATACCGAGTATTAGCGACTATACCTCCTTAATAGTCGTGCCCTTAAGAGTTATCGGTATAACGTCGACTCTTTTTTTTAAGTTATTTTAATTTTTTTAAAGATTATTTGTTTTATTTTAGTTTTTTTTTTTTTTCTATACCCCCCC
>JANSMC010000248.1:0-15963 GCA_029299015.1 Ophiostoma montium | reverse complement strand
GGAGTATAAATCAAAAAAAAAAAAAAAAAAAAACTATTAAGTTTACCTAGTTATAGCCGGAAAAGAAATTAATAAGCGTAAGTATAATATATATTATAAATTTTTTAGAGTAAGACTTAATATTTGGCGGAATAAAGGTATCGCGGATTATATACTTGTTATAGTTCGTAGTATTATTAATTAGCCGTAACCCGTTATCTTTTTTTTTAACTAAAAATTACGGGTTACGGTAAAAGCTATAACCTTCTTTAATAGTACCCTTTTTAAAACGGGTACGTAGTACTTTAATAACTTAATTATAAAGGGGCCGAGGGATCGGAATACTATACGCCTAAAACGTTTCGTATAGTACCGTCCGAATAGTTTAAGGGGGTATAATAACTAGATTAACTTAACCGATATAACTAAAATTTTAAACGAGTATAACTTCCCGGTTAGTAAAAACGTAGAATAAAAGCTTCTTCTCCGTTTTAATTAAAGGTACGTTAATTAAATTAAGTACCGATTTAAAACGATTAAAGGTTAGACGGTACCCTCGTTTTTTTTTATTAAACCGGGGGGTTATTAGTTAATTAAATAACGGCTTTTCCGGTTATAAATTCTTCCGCGTAGTCTCCTACTTTTCCTTTTTTTAGTCTATCGTCCCTACAAACACCGATCCGTCGTTAATAATAACGTTAACTAGGACTACTTTTTTATCCTTCCGTTTATATAACGTATTAGTCACGAACTCTAGTTTACGTTATATAAACGTTTCGGCGATCAAGGCGGGCGGGCTCGGATCCGTTAACTTACTCGCCGTTAATTTATTTATATAATCCTAGCGCTAAAAAGCGGCCGCCTAGTTTAAAAGGACGTAAAGGATAGTTAAAAGTAAAACGGTAAGGGCGTCTTCCGATCGGAGTTAGCTTAGGACGGTATTACTATCCTCTAAGCCTTAAGGCTAGTCGGCGGCGGGCTATCGGGACGTTACGGTACCGGTAAGCAATGCCTAATAGCGTTTAAACAACTACGTAATATTATCGTCGCGGTTTACAATATCCTTATAACTAGATTAACTACTTTTTTTACTACGGTTACTACTACCCGCGTACTTTGTATAACTATACTAGTAAAGACGTTTTACTTAGCGGAGTTACGGTCGTATATAAAGTATAAACTCGAGTCCTAGGTAAACGGTATACCGAGTAGTATAGGCGTATCGTTAACGTCGTTAAGTATAATAAAAAAGTAAATATTAATAAATAAAGAGCCGACCTAAAGTGTTACGATCGTTTCGTTATAAAACTAAATAAAGGTATTATAAAAACTACTAGACTAAGTTATAGTTAGGGTTAGGGTAAGGTTATAACGTTTGGTAAATTCTTATAAAATAATATTAACCTAAGACCCTATATTAAGAATAATAAGTAATCGCTACCCGGAGTAGGGGTCTTTAACTTAGACTATTATTTTAAGAAGCTTAAAGATACGCGTAGGTTTTCGGTATTTTACGTTATTTATAAAGCTTTAAAGGCGGAAAACGGGCTTCGTACCTTTAACGTTAA
This sequence comes from Ophiostoma montium, assembly GCA_029299015.1. NCBI lineage: Eukaryota > Fungi > Ascomycota > Sordariomycetes > Ophiostomatales > Ophiostomataceae > Ophiostoma > Ophiostoma montium. Next base: position 14,416 of record JANSMC010000248.1, on the reverse strand, counting down.
AGCTTAAAAAAGCGACCTTAAAAAACTATAATAAATCCTCCTCCTAGTTATTCGATCCGGAGAGTACGTTTACGGCGGATACTATAGTCTCGGGCGTCGGTACTTCGGGGACTTTTTAGCCGTTAGCGTTTAGCTAGACTATATTCTAAATACCCTTTATAAGATTAGTAAAGTATTAAGTAAGGTTTACTATAAACGTTAGACTAATAAAGGCTAAGTCCCGAAAAGGTAGGCGGATAGACTAATTAAAGATTTTTTTAACTACTACGTTAATTCGTATACTAGTAGTTTAAGTAGTTAGTAAAAGGGCGTTCTTAGTAACGGGCTTAGGCGCTAACCTTATCGTTTATTAAAGCGCGGGATTTACGGCCGGAGGATTCGGGCGAGGTAACGAAGGCTTTTACGACTAGGTAGCCGGCTAATTAGGAAGGGCTAAGTTAATCGTAATAGTAAGGAGCCCGCGGCGGAGGAGCTCGGCTAGGCGTGTTTGGTCGTCCTTGTTATTAACGCGACGGCGCTTAGTTATTTATACGAGGGATTAAACGTATTCGGTAAGGTTTTTAGTATAAATAGTTTCTTAGGTCGTTATCTTTACGTCGTTAAACAAATCGGTAATAGGGGACTCGCCTAAATTTATACGGACTAGGTTCGTTTTTACTTACGTCGGTTAAGGTAGAGCGATTTATCTAAGAACTACGCCCGTCGTAATTACTTTTTTACTATTAACGCTATCCGTAATACTAAAGTATTATATATCGGTATTTACGATAACGCCCTAAATACGGAAAGATTATATAGTTATGCGTTCGTCGATTAAAGCCGTATACCGATTAAGGATTAACTAAATTAAACTATAAAGTTTACCGGCCGTTTTTTACTTAGCGACTAATATTAAAAAAACGGGGAATACGCGGCCTTTTATACTAAAGTAGTACGAAACTATAAGCGGGTAAAATTTAACGACGCCGGCCGTGATATCCTAGGTAAAGGCGAGGTAATCCCGGACTATATAGTTATATTTACCGTAGTAAAAGTAAATAAAAAGTTTACGGGTATTATAGGCTAAAGGCCTTAACGTAGCGTACGACTACGCCGTACGCCGACCTTAATAGGTAGGAGCCTTCCTAGGTTATATAACCCTGGACCGCGTACGTGAGGAGGCGTCGGGTAGGTTATTTGACGAGGGCGGATACTTTTAGACCCTCGCGGGCGTTTGGTATAGCGATGTAGGGTATACGTATTATTAGATACCCGCGGGCGTTTAGCGTACGAGGGATACGATAGGGTAGATTTGGACTACGTAACCTTAGGCTTAATATACGTAACGGTGGGTAGTTACCGGATAAGGGTAGTTACCGTTAGACGCCCGCGGGCGTTTAAAGGGTAGGGGTATACGAGGGAGGCGGGGTCGAGGTATATAGGGGAGGGAAACTTTTAGAGTATAAACCCTTTTTTTTTTTTTTTTTTTATAAGATTAGTTATTTCGATAATTTAGGAGTTTTTACGTACGCCTTCGTTACTAGGACTTTTATATTTAACTAATTTTTATTTTTTTCGACAACTTTATCTTAGTCGGGTAGGTATACTTAAGCCTAAGTACCACGGAATTAAAATTAAGTAATACGAGTAAGTTTAGAATACCGCTTAGTATTACGGTAAAACGGCGAGATAAAAAGAGTAAAAAAATACGGATCCCCGGTTGTCGGGGGTAGGTATCTCGACGAGGTATTATACTAAATAGTCGCCGCCCTTTAGTAGTAAGTAGAGCTTTTAGTCTAAAAGCGGGAGTAGTAGCCGGAAAGGCGCGGTTTCGTCGAGCCGTTAGAACCCTACGAAAGGCGGCCCCGATTTATTTTAGATACGGTAGTACTATTTACGGGCTCCCGCCGGGAGTACGTAAGCTAGCGTACTTTAATTCGGGATAAGTTACGCGTAAATACGGTAGTAATTAGTAGCGCGGATATATAGTTAGTTTACGTTTACTATAGCTTAGGTTTTAAAGTTTAAGTAATAGTTTACGCGTACTATACGTAGTTTTAGGATAACGAGAACGTAGGCCCGAAAGAATTCTTAGTTTATTTAGACTTAGTATTTAATAACCCGAATAAGCGTTAACGCGTCGTAAACCGGGTAATAGCCGCCCGTTAAGGGGAGTAAGAATAAATAATAATATTTTTATCGAAGTTCGAGGGGGATTTATTCGAGTCGAGCCTAAAAAACGTCGATACGGTAGTTTACGACTTATTACGTAAGGCTATTAACTTTACTACGTATTAAACGACGTTAACCTTACCGGCCCCGTCGTCGTACGCGGAGTATAAGAACTAGTTTTTAGTAATAAACTTAAATATAAATAGTATACGTTAGACGGCCTCGACCTAGTCCCGTAACTATATACTAATCGCCGGCGAACTTATAGACTTTCGCGCGGGCTACGCTTAAACGTTTAACTACGTAAAACTAGTAACCGTAACCGTAACGCGGCCGTCGATAGGCTTTATTACGCGGCCTATAATAACGTTTAACCCCGACTCGCGTACTTATTTTAGGTATAGTACCCGTAACTATATCTAGAGTACTTACCCGTAACGGGATACGGCCCGTTTAGTTACGGTATACGAGGCTCGAGTAAAGGAGGTGTACTTAGACTATAAAGACGCGTCGGAGGCGTTATAAGACGGGACTTTTAAATTAAAAAAAGAGTAACTTTACGTTAAAAGCTCGGTAAGGGGCGTAAAAAAGATTTATAACGGGCGTAGAGGAAGTAAGTACTAAGGATAAAGGCGAAGGGTATATACGTCGACGCGGTTATTAATAACCGTTATAATATATAAGCTTTTACCGACTTAAAATACTTCGCGTTCGTTATAATTTTAAAGTAATATATAAAAAGGACGAAAGCGGAAACGTTAGTTATTAAGTCCCGGAAGTTCCGGTAAGTAGTAGGTTAACCCGAGGAAAAGTAGTTATTTATTAAGCGGGTAACGAGGGTTTAAATAAATATTATAGGCGTAAAGACCCCGGTATAAGTATACGTAGTACCGGACTAAGAAAAAATACTAATTTTAAGTAAAGGCTAGTTCGTTTACTACTATACCGTTATTAAGCTTATTAAGGACGAGATTTTTATAAGTAAGTAAAGAATAATACTAAAGACGAAGCCCCGGAAACGAACGGACGGTATAACGGTACGGGTATCGGCGGCGATAGTACGGCGGCTATTAAGGGCGTTTACGGTTTAGTATTCGGCGGTTACGATAGAAGACGTATACGTCGCGTTCGAAACGAAAAAAATACTCGTTTTAATAGTAAAAATCCGGGCGAAAGTACCGAAATAGTTAAAGGACTTAATAAAAACGTTTAACTCTAAGGCGGTTAAGACGTTACCGCTATACCGCCCGGGCGTAAACTACGAAATCCGGTTAATTAAGAACTTTAATAGATCCGAGCCCCCGTTTTTAGTAACGTTACTATACTATCGGTTTAAAGAAGAATTACTCGTAATCTAAAAAACTATTTTAGATTTATTAGACTAAAAGCTAATCCGGCCGAACAAGTTTTTAAGTAGTACGCCGGTATTATTCGTTCGTAAAGCCGACGGAAGCTTTCGGTTTTATATTAACTACCGTAAGTTTAATACTATTACGGAACGGGATACTTACCCTTTACCGTTAATTACGGAGACTTTACGCTACGTAACTAAGTATCGCTAGGTGACTAAACTAGACGTAATCTCCGCGTTTTACCGTATAAGAATACGAGAGAGGGATAAGTAAAAAACGGCGTTTAATACCCGTACTAATTTTTATAAGTAGTTAGTTATACCGTTCGGCCTTACGGGTACCCCGGCGTCGTTCTAGCGGTATATTAACTAGGTTTTTTAAGTTTACTTAGATATAGACGCGACGGCTTTTATCGACGACGTTTATATTTACTCGAACGACTCCCGTACGGACTACCGTACGCGGGTACGCGAGGTAATAAATAAACTTTATAGGGCCGGCCTTTAGTTTAATATTAAAAAGTACGAGTTCGAGGCCTAGGCTCCGAAGTTCTTTAATTACGTTATTAAACCGGGCCGTAGACTCGAAATAGACCCGGCTAAAGTAAACGTAATCCGGGACTAGGAGGTTTTACGTACGGTCCGTATAGTCCGGGGGTTTTTAAGGTTTACTAGGTTTTACCGGGAGTTTATCCTTCGTTACTCCGAGTATACGTCCCCTTTAATAGACTTAACGAGGAAAGGAACTAAGTTTGTATAAACGTTAAAGTACGAGGTAGGCTTTTAGGCTTTAAAAAAAGCGGTTACGAAAAGCCTAGTACTAACGGTATAAGTCCTAGGGAGACTTACGAAAATAGAAGTAGATTTATCGGGGTATACTTTAAGGGCCGTTTTATTATAAAAGTAAACGGACGAGGCGTAGTATTTCGTAACTTATTTTTCGAAAAAGCTTATACCGGCGGAGTATAATTACTTAATTTACGATAAAGAGTTATACGTTATTATTACGGCGATACGAAAGTAGGCGCCGGAGTTAAAAAGGGAACGTTTCGAAGTACTTATAAATTACCGAAACTTATAATAGTTCCTAAGCTACCGTTTACTTAACGAACGTTAGATATAGTAGGCGGAAGATTTTTTAATAATAAACTATACCCTAATCTACCGGCCCGGGCGGCTATAACTATTATTAAATATACTATCCCGACGGGACTAAAATATACTAGTAAATAGCGGCGACGACCGGCGAGCCGAATAAAAAGTATAGCTTTTTATAAAAACCGTAAAAGGGTTAAAAATAACTAGGCCCCCGCCGGACAAAACGCCTTAACCGACCGTCGTAACCCTAGTAGGGTAGGTAGTACGGGCGGATAAGGACGGTCCTAGGAAAATAAGTAAAAAACCGACTAGCGAGTTAAAGTCGCTATTCGTAAACGACGAGTTAATAACGTTATAGTATACGTCCTTTAAGGCTAACCGTCAGTACTAAAATCTTCGGGACGCGATTTAAAAGAAAAATAATATAGTACTAAAAAAGTAAAGGTTAAACTTCGAACTAATAAAGTTCCGGTAAGATTCGGAAGGCCGGGTAATTTAGCAAGATTAGTTTTAAATCCCGTTTAGGGAACCCCTCCGTACGCGTTTAATTTAAATTATATATAACTTAAAACTTACCGGGTATTTAAGTAAGGAAGCTACGCGGACGGTAATCTCGAAGTCGTACGTTTGGCCGGTATTAATAGCCGATATACGGTAATTCGTAAGGAATTACTAACGCTACCGCTAGATTAAACCGTAGTAGAATACTAAGTAAAGGTTCTTTAAGCTACTCCCCGTCCCGGAACGGCCGTAGAACGAGCTTTCCGTAAATTTTATTATTTACTTACCGATTAGTAAAAAATATACTAATATTATAATAATTATAAACCGTTTAAATAAAACGGTAGTATACGAACTAATACTAATAATTAAGGTACTAAAAGTAGTAAAACGTTTCCTTAGCGGCGTTTTCCGATACTACGGCTTACTAACGGCGATCGTATCCGATCGTAGGGTATAATTTATAGGCGACTTTTAAACGGAGGTTTATAAAGCGCTAAGTATTACGCGTCGGTTATTTATGGTATAGTACCCTAAGACGGACGGAGTAACGGAACGGGCGAACTAGGAGTTAGAAATTTATTTCCGTACTTTTACTTCCTTCTCGTAGTTGGATTAGGCCTAACTACTCTTATCCGTTATAGTCGTTTTAAATAACCGGGTTAGTACCTCGACGAAAATATCGCCGTTTTATATACTTTATAACTACTATATACCGGTAATCGACGAGCCGGTATTAAAGGCCCGACGGCTAGTTATAGTATCCGGCGAGGCGCTAGTAGAAAAATAGCGTTAAAGTACCGTATACGCGTAAGTAAGTATAAAAGTCGTTTAAAAAGGGTAGGAAGTTTAAACGAATAAGTACTATTAGTACGTAAACGTATTTTAATAAAGGGAACGCGTATAATTCCGGATACGTTACGTTAAGACCGTACGGCCGGTAAAAAAGCTAAACTAAGTAGTATTATTATACCGCGTAGTACGTATAGTAGGTAACTACGCCGTAAAATTAAATATACCGAAGGGGATTTACCCGGTATTTTACGTAAGTCTAGTCCGGCGCGGCGACGACGACCCGTTCCCGAACTAGTAAGTAGACTATACCGAGCCGCCGCTACTAACCGTAGACGGTTATAACGAGTACGAAGTAAACGATATCCTTAAGTACCGCCGGAAGGGCCGTGGTTAGTAAGTATACGTAAAATAGGCCGGGTACGTTACGTTAAATTAAAAGCCGTTAAAAACGATATAAAAGACTACGGCCCTAAACGAGTACGAAAAACGGGTATACCCCCTATAGCGGAAAGCGCCGGGAAAGGGGAAGTAATATTATAGGCTAAAGGCTTTAACGTAGCGTACGACTACGCCGTACGCCGACTTTAGTAAGTAAAAGCCCTCCTAGGTTATATAACCCTAGACCGCGTATATAAAAAGGCGTCGGGCAAGTTACTTAACGAGGGCGGATACTTTTAAACTCCCGCGGGCGTTTAGTATAGTAATACAGGGTATACGTATTATTAAACACCCGCGGGCGTTTAACGGACGAAGGATACGGTAGGGTAAATCTAGACTACGTAACCTTAAGCTTAATATACGTAACGGTAAGTAGTTACCGGATAAGGGTAGTTACCGTTAAACGCCCGCGGGCGTTTAGAGGGTAAGGGTATACGAAGGAGGCGGGGTCGAGGTATATAAAGGAAAGAAACTTTTAAAGTATAAACCCTTCTTTTTTCCTTTCCTTTTGTAAGATTAGTTATTTCGATAATTTAGGAGTCTTTACGTACGCCCTTACTACTAGGACCCTTATAACGGGTACGCTATAGTTATAAGGCGTAAAATTTAAACTAATTAAGCTCCTCGAAATCTACTTTTAGGGACATAAAAAAAAACGGCGGGTCCGGGAGGGCAAAGACTTAGTAAAAGTACAAAGTAATCGCTAGTATAATAGCCGTTACTTATTATAATAACGAGGAAAGAGTAAACGGGTTTTAAAAGACTTAATACGTTAAAGTTATATTACGGATTAGTTAAAGTCGTTATAAAGTAAAGTCGCGTACCGTTATTATAGCTAAGTCGTACGGGATAAGCTTAAAGCCGAGCCGTTAGCGTACGCTTTCCGATACGAGGTTAATATAACGAAAGGGATAAAATAAGTATTTATTATTAAATTACGGAGGAAAAGATAATAGTATTATTTAAAGTAAGTATACGATAGTATAAAGACTAATTCTTGCCTCCCTCGACTTTTCGAGGGAGCGGGCGAGGCTCCTTATATAATAGAGTCGTCGTAGGCTAAGTAGGCCGCTAAGTAGTCCGTACTACCGACTTACTATCGCGCCTTCGGCGCTTCGTCGTCGTCCTACTATTCCTAAGTACTAACGTCGTCTCCTTATAACGACGTTAGTGTAACGTTTAAAACTTTATTTACTTGATTACTTAATAATCCTTAATTACTTAATACCTTACTATTTTAGTAAGTCTTCCCGAAGAGTCGACTCCGCTCTTTATAATTATCCTTCTTTTACGATAGGCTAGCCTTTAGTTTACTTTACGTTTACTTTCGTATCGGTTATACTAAAGTAAGAGGTTATACACGTATTCGTCGTAGGGTAAACGAGCTAATTATTCCGCCCGTTAATTTTATACGAGGATTAAAGTACGCCTTCGTAAGTTCTTACGTAAATCTTTACGCCGGGCTCGTCGACGCTTTTACGTAGATTTTTTACGTATCGCCTATTTATTTTATAACTTAAATTTACTTTTACGTTTTGGGCGTATACGCGTCGACTCGCCGATGTATTATTATCTTTTAGCCGTTTATATCTACGCCCTTAGGGCGAGTATAAATACGTAAAACTACTTTTATAAATTACTTCTTTTTTTTCCTTTTCTTATTAACTATAAAAACTTTACTCGTTTTTATTCGTTCCTTTTTCTTTTTTTCTTTTCTTTTTAATAATTATAACTATAATAGCCCTTTATAAACGCCTTTAAAAAGTTACTAAACCTACGGCGAAGCCCGTTATTAAAACGAAGCCCGCCGCTAAACCTAAAACTACTACTAAACCTACTATAAAGTCCGTTATTAAGTCCGTTACTACGCCCCGCCGTTCTACGCCCGCCGTAACGTTTAAACTAGTTATAACGCTCGTAACTTTTATAACCCCGGTACGTCGGTCGGCCGCCGCCCGTTTAGCCGTTACTACTACGACGCCGCCGCGTATTACTCCTAACACGATCGTTAACCGCGCCGTAAATATTACCTAAACGCGCGTTACCCGTATATTAGGTAAAAGTAGCTTTACTAACCGCGTAGCCGTTATTACTTCCGGCCCGAGTTCCGGCCGCCGTTTTACTAGCCTATCGTCGAGCCTTATTATTATAATTACTTTTAATACCGTTACGTTTATCGCCGTTACTAACGTTATTAATATCGAGCCGATAGTCGTAAACGACGACTTTTCGTCTTAAGTAAAGTTTATTCCTAATATCGTTAACGACGCCGACGATATAAACTAAAACAATAACGAAAAGGAGCCCGCCGAGTTTATTATACTCGTAGTTATAACTACCTTTATCGGTAACGCCCTTATAAAGCCGCTAAAGATTCCTCCTAATACTAAGCTAGTAGCTAACGCCTCGGCCTATTACCCCTATTTCCGCCGGGCGACTAATAAGTACCGGGGTAATAACCCCGATTTCGTACTTAGTTACGCCTTAAGTACGAATACCCGTTATAGTAACTACGAGTATAACTATACTACTTATATCGGCCCGTTAACTTTTATAACTAGTAACGTCCAGGCTTATATCCGGACGATAGTACGTATATACGCCCTAAATTTTGTACTACTTAAAAAACGGTCGTAGTTTCGGCTAATACTAATCGGGGGTTTATTTACCCGGAACGTTCTCGGCTTAGTCTAGTATTATCGGCGGTATTTCCGTCTAACGACTAATAACTAGTAAAGCTAAATCCGTTACGCTATTCTCGCGTATAAAGCTTAAACGGCTTATTAACGCGTACTATACGAATAGGGTAGTTCCGCCGTCGCGTAATTACTCGATACCGTTTACGCCCGTTTACTACCTAGTAATAAAAGCTTTACTTTTTAAAAGAATACTTACTACGAATTTTTAAAAAACGTCCGCTCCGGCGCGGCGATAGCTAGGCTTTCGGTAGTTCGTATACTAGCTCGCGTATAATACTTCGACCCCTAATAATTTTTATAAAGTCGCGTCTATATTCCGGCGTTGTCGTCGCGCCCGCGTTATATCGTATTTTTTTATTTTATTTACGTTTACGTAAAAAAAAAACGAAGGATAGAATAAAAAAACTCGGGTACCCTTAAAGTAGTAATTACTTATTTTAATTAACTTGTTATCCGCGTAAAACTTTTTTTACCTTTTCTTTCTTTCTTTTCTTTTTAACCTTTTTTACCCTTAGCTTTTCGTAATCGGCGATAACTCTTCGTAATCCCGATATATTTTTATCCGGTACTTACTAGTTATACTCGGCGGGCTATCTTACTTATTTAATTAAGTAGAATAGCTCGCCCTTACGCGTATACTTATCGATTATAACTTTTACTTTTTACTCGTTTAAATTATTTACTAAGTCAAAAAGTAGTATCGTTATCGCGTTACCGTCTTAAAGTATCTACGGCTCTAATAAAGTAACGGAAAACATATTATATAAACGGTTATACTTCTTTAGTAGTACGAGTTTATACGTTACTTTACTAATACGCTTAATTACTCGGAATAGGCTAACGAATCTTAGCGTTAGTTTACGCTTACTTTTAAACGATAAATTCTTTATTGATAAGATAACAAAATCTCTGTACTCGTACTTTTTAGGTATATATCTTTTATCGTAGTACTTTTTTTACGCTTTTTACGCTTTATGTATATATTTAATTACTTTTTATTTTAGCGTTTAAATTTTCTTAACTTTATATTATACCGTAAGTACTTCCCCTTTGTAAACGTCGACCTCGACGTTTATACTATTACTCGAGTTATAGCTATATACTATACGGAATAGCGTTTAACTAGTACTTACGTTAACAATATTTTAGTAAATAAACTTTATATCTAGTAAAAAATTTAACTAATTTATTTACTCGTTATTAATAAACGCGCGAAAGTAGTATTTTAAAGTCTAATTTATATACTCCGTTTACCTATCCGTCTACGAGTAATATATAGTAAAAAGCCGTTAACGAATTAAAAATATTACGTATAATTCCTACTAAAACCTACTAATAAATACACTACCTCGGTCCGATATAATCCTATAAAAGGTTCTAAAACGAGTCTTAATCTCCGCGTAAAATACTTAGGCTAGCTAGTTTATAGTAATAGTAAACGTAATTAAAATAAAACGATACGCCTTTATTAACCTATTAACTACTACTAAGATAAAATTAATTAGTTCGCCTTTATACTATACCTCGGGTAAAACTACGATAAAGTTTATAAAAATCTATTACTATAGCTCGGACAGTACGGGGAAAGGTTAAAGGCTACCGTACGGTTTATATTTCCTTCTTCTAATACGCTAGTAGGTCGGGTACGACGCGATAAAAAGATTAACATTTTTGGTCACGCCTTCCTAGTAAAACTTACGCTAAATAATCTCCGCCGTACGCGCCTTACTAAAGTAGCCCGTTATCGAATCCTTATAGTACTTCCGTAAAATTTTAGCGTATAACGTACCCTCGTTTAGTATATAAAGCTTTAGTTTATTATAAAAGAAACTACTACTATTTATCCGTTAGCTACTATCTCGTAGTTTTTCCGTCGCTAATACTACGATTCTTTTTTTCGATTAAAGGTTAGTAGCTTGTAGTACTAAAAGAACCTTACGTAACGGTAACTTTAGTTCGAAAATAAACGAGGTCTTTTATAAAACTACTATCTTAGCTAACTAGCTAAGGATATACTAACGTAAAAGCCCCGCCACTTCTCCTAGGCCTAAAACTTATTACAATAAAAACTTATAAAACCGAATAAACTATACCTATATAACGTCTATAAAGGATTTAAGGGTCGTATCTCCCCTAGTCCCGGCCCTCGTTAGGGTTTAAAGCTATTACCGTACTAGGATCGATACTTCTTAAAACCGTTACCGCGTTAAAATTAACGTTTTATAAAAACGGAACTACTATATAAATACCGGGTCCGTGGCCTTCGCGTAAACTTAAAGCTACTACTACGCTAAAATTAGTACTTTTTATATTACTATAAGCCTCCTTTCTAGACTAGTTAATATAAACGTATCTATCGTTTTATCGGGGTTACTTTTATAGTCCGGCCGTTTCGACGGCGCATTAGCAAAGTTTCTTTTATTTACTTAGTACTTAATCTCGAAGTCGAAAAATATTAAAAGTATATACTAGCGCGTTTACTTACTATTTAGCTTTTTTTACCGTATAAAAGCGCGTAAGTTCGCGTAATCCAATAATACTTCGATACGATAACGACTACCGTTTAAGTATTAACGTTAGTACTAAAAGTAATTTATAATCGCTATTATTTTTAAGTCCGGAATAGCGTAGTTTAACTTTAACCCTTTCTACTTTCTCGACTAAAACGCGACTAGGTAATATATACCCTTATTATTTAGCTACGATAGTACGCTAGCTCTTACTTCTTTAAACGCGTCGGTCTCGAGTCGTAAATATCTCGCCGGATCGAAGTATACTAAAAAAGGCACGGTCTAGAACCGTTCCTTTAACGTATTAAAAACGCGTAACTACTACTCTAATATTTAATACTTACCCGGTTTCCGCCCATTTTTTATTCCTTTTATTATATCGTTTAGGGGTATAGCTAAAGTAGAGTACCCGTAAATAAAGCGCCGGTAAAAGTTATAAAAACTTAAGAATACTTATATATTATAAAAGGTTTAGGGTACTAGCTACTACGTTACCGTAGATACGCGTTCCTTATTAATACGTATACCCGTTATAATTAAAATAAAGCCTAAGAACTTAACCTTTTATTTAAAAAACATATATTTCTTTAGGTTAATAAACAGTTTTACGCGTCGTAGCCTTTTTAGTACCGTACGGACGTAACGCTCGTACTCCTCCTTCGTCTTAAAGAAGATTAGGATATTGTTTATATAAGTAATATAATAGTCGTCGACGAGATCTTTTAGCGTTACGTAAATATAGTTTTAAAACGTAACCGGGGTATTAGTAAGTTTAAATAGTAGGACTACGTACTCGTATAAGCCGTACCGAGTACGGAACGTTATTTTTTACTCGTCGTTAACCTTAATTTTAATACAATAGTAGGCGTCTTTAATATTTAGTTTAATAAAATAGCGTATACTAGTAATTTTATTTAAAATCTTAATAATTAACGGGAGAGCGTACTTATTCTTAACGGTAATTTTATTTAACCCCTAATAGTTGATGTAAAGTCGTAACGTACCGTCTTTTTTAAATATAAATAAAATAAGTACTCCCGTTAGACTTTATAACGGGCGGATTTTACCGTTCTTAGTATTCTTTTTAAGGTAACGCCGAAACTTTTATAACTCGTACTCGGATAAAAAATAAATAAGACTAAAAAAGGGTATCGCGTCGTTAATTAAGTTAATAACGTAGTCGGTACGTTTAAATAACGGGAGTTAGGATAATTTAGTAGTATCGAATATATCGGCGTACTCTTAGAACTCGACTAATACTTTTACGCCTTATACTCGTACTTTTACCCTACCCTCGATAACTTCTTTATAGTCTAATACTATTACTAGTAAAACTACTAACCCGTATACTACCGCTTTATTACGGATATACTTTTTAAAATATCGCGCCGATTTTAGTACTATTTTAAGTACTTTTTATACCGTCTTTTCGCTAAAACGTTATAAGGCCTAGACTATAATATTAATATTTATATCCTCGAAACCGGGTATACTTAATACTACCGGGTTTATACTAAAGTACTACCCCGCATAGCAGTATAGTCGAGCTGTCATAGGCTAGATTAGGTCTACCAAGGTCGTAGGTTCGAATCCTACCGGGGTCGCCTGCGGAAGATCGTATAAATCCTAAAGAAAAACAATTATACCGGTTTAGCTAGCCGTTGAATAGTAAGAAAACGGGACCTATCCCGTAATTAAACGAATAGGGCGATAATTTTCGAATAACAATAGAAACAGACTATAAAAACACCGATAATAACAAAAATCAGACACGAGGGGGGATAGTATTACTACAAGGATTTCAGGGCTTGAGTCGATAACTTTCCGTGGGAGTAGTCCTCGCCCTCCTTATAATAATCTATCCACTACAAAAATAACCCGCGCATTCTAACATTTGCACAACCGACAATCCACAGACACCGCCCAAACTATTACACGGACTTAATAGTAGAGGTAATAGCGAGTAGAGTTTTTCCCTTCTAGGGCTTTTTATTACTTAAGATAAACATAGAAGTACCTTATACTGTTTATAGACGGTCCATAGGCGTATAAATAAATAAATACTAAAGTACTTTAGACGCTTAATTATTAAGTAGTTACGTACTACGCTCTTAGTCTTACCGGTATAGTCCGTAAGCTTAATAAACACTTCGTATATACTAAAAGTCTAAATCTTATACCTATTTATACTTATAGCGCGGCGTACTCAGTAGCGCTTTTACTTAAATACGACCCTTTTCGTTATTTAACTACTAACTAAGTCCGAGCCTACGCTATAGTCTAAGTCGATTATTATAAGTAAACCCCGTACTTTACTTAAGGTATACCTAAGTATCTTTATATTTAACTTCTCTTTTAATACCCCGCTCTCTTTATATAACGAGGCGTTACTTAGTTTTTTAATTCCTCCTCTTTAATACTCTTAACTCGCTTCTCCGTTACTACGTTCTAGACTACCGTATTCTACGAATAACTAGTAAAATAGTAGCCCTTTTATTAATATTAAAAGTAGGTAACGTTGGACAAATTATAGTCCGATTAGCCCTAAAAACCGCTACGGGTACTTCTATCGTCTCGTATTAACTAAGAACCGCTTCGGCTACGGCTTCGACCGCGTTAACCTCCTCGCCTAAAACCTCGGGTAGCTTTTACTTTTTTAGTACTTGTCCGGGCCCGTTTACTAAACTAGCCCTAGTTAGCCGCGTCGTTACTTCGTTTACGCGACTTATACGTATAAAGCTATACTTTATAAATAGTATTAGTTTTATATAATATAAACTCGAATAGTAATATAACTACGTCGACTACGATATTAAAAACCGTTTAGATTTACGGGGTTAACCCGGTATAAAATATATCCCGCCGGTAATTGT
>JANSMC010000247.1:0-16112 GCA_029299015.1 Ophiostoma montium | reverse complement strand
TCGGGGCGTATTTACGCCTTATAATATATTATTATTATTATTAAAGTAAAGTCTCTTACTACTAACGATTACTTCTTTACCTACTCCCGGAATAACTCCTAAAAGCCTTAATATACCGCCCAAAACTCGGGAGTCGCTTATACTACGACGTACTAGTACTACTCCGTCTATAAACTTAACTTTATCTTATACACCGCTCTAACGACCTTCTATACCCCGTTAGTATAAGTATTAAGAGTATACTAAAATATTATTTTAATATCGTAAATCCACTAGTCCCGTTCTATAAACGAAAACTTATTGGAAAGTTTTTTACTTAAGGCTAACTTAAAGTTTTTTTTACTATACGCGTATATCGTTAACTTTATAATAAAAAACTTAACGTACGACGTATCCGGACGACTAACGAAATACTCGCTCGGTACCGGCGTAACTTCGACGTTAAGGAAAAACGACCGGTATTAATTCGTTACTTCGACGATTCTCGCTCGTAACTTCGCCTTTTTCTCTTTAACCATTAGTTACGCTTTTAACGCCAACTCCTCTATATCCTTTTTAAACAAACCTTACTCGGTCCTAGGCGGTTTAACTTACTCCGGGGCTAGCGCTAAACCCGCCTTTATACCGTCGACGCGCTCCGGCGGCGCTTTATTTTCGTTATCCTCGTCGTTTTCAATTTTAATAATTCGGGGCTCTAGGTCGGCCAAACTCGCCGCCTATAGTACTCGGGATACGGCTCTCGTCGTCCGCGAAGTACTAGTAATACGGAAAGAATTCGACTTAAATATACTAAACAAGTATCTCGGGGGAAAAGAATTAGAATTATAACGAAAAGGATAAAATAAGTATTTACTACTAAGTTACGAAAGAAAAAGTAATAGTATTATTTAAAGTAAGTATACGATAATACAAAAACTAATTCTTACCTCCCTCGACTCTTCGAAGGAACGGGCGAGGCTCCTTATATAACAAAGTCGTCGTAGGCTAAGTAGGCCGCCAAGTAGTCCGTACCACCGACTCCCTGTCGCGCCTTCGGCGCTTCGTCGTCGCCCTACTATTCCTAGGTACTAACGTCGTCTCTTTATAACGACGTTAGCGTAGCGCCCAAGACTTTATCTGCCTAATCACCTAACAATCCCTAATTACCTAATACCCCACTATTCTAGTAAGTCCTCCCGAAAAGTCGACTCCGCTCCTTACAATAACTCGAAAGTAATCAGTATAAAACTTATATAAATACTCTTCGGAAACTTTTAATTACTATAAATAAAAAATAACGTAAAACCCCGGGTTAACGTATATATAAGTAGTTTAATACTACTAATCCGCCTACTATTAAAAAATAGTTTTAAAAGATTAGCCGTCTTTGGCGCCTCGCCGATCTTATTAGTAATAACTTTTTTTCGTCTACCTTTTTAGTTACTTTTCTTTCGATACTTCTATAAACTATTTCTTATCGTTTATCCGATTACAAAGGAGACTTTACCGCGCTTTAAGTCGTTAAGCTTAATAAACTACTAGGCATAGCCGAGAGGGAGTTTATTACTTAAGCGTCCTTAGTACGGCTTTATACTACCCCGAACCGGTACATTATAACCCTTCTGCCTCGTTATAAACTTAATATAACACTTTTACCGTACTCCGATTAACTAATAGTCTATTATAACCTACCTCCTTATACAGTACCGGGCGACCCTACGTTAACCGACTTTATTAATAAGTTCGCTCGTATAACAATTTTAGAAGTTAACCTTATATCGGAAAGCGTACGTTAACGCCTTAGTTTTAAACTTATCCCGTACGACTTAACTACGATAACCGTACGCGACCTTACTCTATAACGACCTTAACTAATCCGCGATATAACTTTAGCGTTTTAAGTTTCCTAGAACCCGTTTACCCTTTCTTCGTCGTTACGGCGAGTAGCGGCTATTGTACCGGTAATTACTTCGTACTTTTACTAAGTCTTTACCCCCCCGGACCCGCCGTTCTTTTTTACGTCCTTAGAAGTAGATTTCGAAAAGCTTAATTAGTTTAAGTCCTACGCCCTATAACTATAGCGTACCCGTAAGCCTTCTATTTACTTTTATTACGGTAAATATAACTATATAGTTTAGGATTACCCTGTTTTTACTTAGGATATTACGGCCGGTATTATTAAGTTTTACCCGTTTATAGTCTTATACTACTTTAGTACGAAAGGCTATGTATTCCCCGTCTTCCCGATATTAACTATTAAGTAAAAAACGGCCGGTAAGTTTCGTAGTTTAATTTAGTTAATCTTTAATCGGTATATAGCTTTAGTTAACGAGTACGTAGTTATATAATCCTTCCGTACTTAGGGCGTTATCGTAAATACCGATATATAGTACTTTAGTATTATAAATAGCGCTAATAATAGAAAAGTAACTACGACGAGCGTAGTTCTTAAATAAGTCGCCTTACCTCGACTAACGTAAATAAAAACGAACCTAGTCCGTATTAATCTAGGCGAGTCCCTTACTACCGATTTATTTAACGACGTAAAAATAACGACCTAGAAAGCTACTTATATTAAAAACTTTATCGAATACGTTTAATCCCTCGTATAAATAGCTAAACGCTACCGCGTTAATAACGAAGACGACCAAACGCGTCTAACCGAGCTCCGCCGTCGCGGGCTTCCTACTATTACGATTAACTTAGCCCCTCTTAATTAGCCGGCTACCTAGCCGTAAAAGCCTTTATTACTTTACTCGAATCTTTTAACTACGGATCCCGTACCCTAATAAACGATAGGGTTAACGCCCAAACCCGTTACTAAGAACGCCCCTTTACTAACTACTTAAACTACTAGTATACGAATTAACGCGGTAGTCGAAAAGATCTTTAATCAGTCTGTCCGCTTACCTTTTCGAGACCTAGCCTCTATTAATCTAACGCTTATAACAAGTTTTGCCTAGTATTTTATTAATTTTATAAAAAGTATTTAAAATATAATTTAATTAAACGTTAACGGCTAAAAAGTCCCCGAAATACTAACGCCTAAGACTATAGTATCCGCTATAAACGTACTCTTTGGATTGGATAACTAGGAGGAGGATTTATTATAGTTCTTTAAAGTCGTTTCTTTAAACTTTAACGTTAAAGGTACGAAGCCCGTTTTTTACCCTTAAAGCTTTATAAATAACGTAGAATACTAAAAATCTACGCGTATCTTTAAGTTTCTTAAAATAATAGTCCGGGTTAAGGACCCTTACTTAAGGTAGCGATTACTCGTTATCTTCGATATAAAGTTTTAAGTTAATATTATTTTATACGAATTTACTAAGCGTTATAACTTTACCTTAACCTTAACTATAGTTTAGTCCGGTAGTTTTTATAATACTTTTATTTAGTTTTATAGTAAAACGATTATAACGCTTTAGGTTAGCTCTTTATCTATTAGCGTTTACTTTTTTATTATACCCGACGACGTTAACGATACGTTTATACTACTCGGTATACTATTTATTTAAGACTCGAGTTTATACTTTATATACGACCGTAGCTCCGTTAAGTAAAACGTTTTTGTTAGTATAGTTATATAGAGTATACGGGTAGTAATAACTATAGTAAAAAAGGTAGTTAATTTAGTTATAGGGATATTATAAGTAACGACGATAATACTACGTAGTTATTTAAACGTTATTAGGCGCTACT
The DNA here is from genome assembly GCA_029299015.1 of Ophiostoma montium. Taxonomy (NCBI): domain Eukaryota; kingdom Fungi; phylum Ascomycota; class Sordariomycetes; order Ophiostomatales; family Ophiostomataceae; genus Ophiostoma; species Ophiostoma montium. Next base: position 12,431 of record JANSMC010000247.1, on the reverse strand, counting down.
TACTAGTACCGTAACGTCCCGTTAGCCCGTCGCCGACTAGCCCTAAAGCCTAAATTATAGTAATACCGTTTTAGGCTAGCTCCGATCGGAAGACGCCCTTACCGTTTTACTCTTAACTATCCTTTATATCCTTTTAAACTAAGCGGCCGCTCTTTAGCGCTAGGACTATATAAATAAGTTAACGGCGAGTAAGTTAACGGATCCGAGCCCGCCTACTTTAATCGCCAAAACGTTTACGTAACGTAAACTAAAGTACGTAACTAATACGCTATATAAACGGAAAAATAAAAAAGTAGTCCCGGTTAACGCTACTATTAACGACGGGTCGGTACTTATAAGAACGATAAATTAAAAAAAGGAGAAGTAAAAGACTACGCGGAAAAGTTTATAACCGGAGAAGCCGTTATTTAACCGATTAGTAACCCTCTGGTTTAATAAAAAAAAGCGAGGGTACCGTTTAATTTTTAATCGTTTTAAATCGGTACTTAATTTAGTTAGTATACTCTTAATTAAGACGAAAGGCGCGCTTTTATCCTACGTTTTTGCTAACCGGGAAACTATACTCGTTTAGGATTTTAGTTATATTGGTCGGGTTGATCTAGCTGTTATACCCCCTTAGACTATCCAAACGGTACTATACGAGGCGTTTTAGGCGCGTAATATTCCGATCCCTCGGCCCTTTTACGATTAAGTTATTAAAGTATTACGTACCCGTCTTAAGAAGGGTACTATTAAAAAGAGTTATAGTTTATACCGTAACCCGTAGTTCTTAGTTAAGAAGAAAAATAACGGGCTACGGCTAATTAATAATACTACGAATTATAATAAGTATATAATCCGTAATACTTTTATTCCGCTAAATATTAAGTTTTACTTTAAAGAATTTATAATGTATATTATTCTTACGTTTATTAATCTTTTTTCTAGCTATAACTAAGTAGACTTAGTAATTAAAAACCGCGATCTTACTACTTTTATGACTTCGATCGAACTATTTCGTATATATACTTTACCCTAAGGAGGTACTAACTCCGTTACCTAATTCTAACGTATTATCGTCCGAATCTTTTTTAGTTTAATACCCGAAGTTTATTTACCGTTCTTAAATAATATTTTTATTAAAGGGCCCACGTCTCGGTACAAGAATACCTACGCGTAACTAAGGGTTCGTCGTTTTATCTTTAAATATATCTAGAATATTAATAAAGTACTTATTAACTACGAACTCGTTAGTGTTATAATTTTTATAAAAAAGTCTTAGTAGTACTAGGCCCGTACCGTTATTATTAGTTACCTTTACGGTAATAGAAGCCGTAACCCGTTAAAAGATAAAGTTAAAGCGATCGTTAGTTAGTTACCGCTATAAAACTTAGACTAGTTCCGTAACTTTATAGGGGTTCTTATATATTACCGCGTTTAGATCGACTACTGTATAATTATTACTTTACCCTTTTTTAAGCTTTAACGTAAAGGTATCGTATAGTCTTAGTCCGATTAGGAACGAGAAGCTTTTAATTACTTAAAGTAAAAGCTAACTACCGCTCCTATTTTAATTACTTTAGACTATTCTTTATTGGCCGGCGAGATTTTTTTATAAGTCGACGCTAGTTTTACTAGTTAGGGGGGCGTTTTTTTTTAAGAAATACGCGGGTAAAGGCTTCCTTCGTAGTATAAGTCTAGTACTTAAAATAACGTTAAAACCCGGTATAACGCCGGTAAACGGGAATATCGCGGAATGCTTATAGCTTTAAAAAGCTTCCGTTTCTAGCTATACAGTACCCGGTTTATTATTAAGACTAACGCTAAAGTGTTATACGATTAACTAAACGGCGTTATTTTTAAAGTGCCGGGGGCTTTAATTATACGCTAGGTTACTTAAATACGAAACTTTGATTTTAAAGTCTAGTATATCTTTAGGATAAAGAACGCCCTTATTAATACGTTTTCGCGTCGTTCGTATAAAGACTTTAACCTAGCCGATAATACCGTAGAAAATAAGATTAAGGACTTTATAAATTCTTAAATTAGTTTATTAACCGTAGGCGACTTTAATTAGGACGACCCGGATACCTAAAGCGATAAGTAGTTTATTTAGCCTAGGGAATTCCCGTATTAGGATAAGTAACGTCGTCCCGACCCTCGGGCACCCGTTAGAATTAATAGATACTTAGAAACGTAGCTTTTTTATTACCTAACGTACGCCTAGTTTTTTAATTAAATCCCCGCGTAGCCGATAACGGTAAAGGAAAACGAGTTCGATACTATTACTAAGTTTTTGTCCCGTATAGAGTACTCGTCGGGGCTCAATAAGAACTCGCGTCGCCGCTTTTTTTTAAAGTATATATAGTTTTTCTACTCGGATAATATCTTTTAGTTGTAAAGACTAGTATAAAGGACGCCCATAGAGATAACTCATCAAAAGAAGAGTTACAGGACTCGAGGGATAATCAGGTAATAGGATAACAAGAGTCGTCGGTAAGGCGTTAACGAGTCGTCGAGGAGGCGATAGTAGCGATAAGGAAAGTAGGGCGTCAACGAATCGCCGACGAGTCGTCGAAGAGTCAGTAGTACGGGCTACTTTACAACCCTACTTCCCTCTTAGCGCTCCTATTATATAAAGAGCGCCTCCCGTACTCTCGTAAGTCGAAAGAAGTAAGAATTAGTTTTTATACTATCCTACCCTTACTTTTAGTTAATACTATTACTTTTTCTTCCGTAACTTAATAATAAATACCTATCTTACCCCTTTCGTTATAATTCTAATTCTTTTCCCCGAAATACTTATTTAGTATATTTAAGTTAAATTCTTTCTATACTACTAGTACGTCGCGGACGACGAAAGCCGTATCCCAAGTATAATAGGCGGCGAGTTTAGCCGACTTAGAACCCCGAATTACCGAAATCGAAAACGACGAAGATAGCAAAGATGAGACGCCGCCGGCGCGTATAGATAACGTAAAAGTAAGCCCGGTATAGGTTTAGGAGTAAGTAAAACCGCCCCGATTTAAGTAAGGCCTAGCCGAAAAAAACGTAAAAGAATTAGCGTTAAAGGCGTAGTTAGTAGCTAAGGAAAAAAAGGCGAAGCTACGGGCAAAGATTATAAAAGTATCGAGCTAGTACCAATTATTTTTACTTAGTATTAAAGTCGTTTTTTCGTTTAACGAGTACTTTATTAGCTGTTAGGGTACGTTTTACGTAAAGTCTTTTATCGCGGAGTCGATAACGTATACGCGCAGTAAAAAGGACTTTAAGTTAGCCCCGAGTAAAAAACTTTTTAATAAGTCCTCGTTTATAAAACGGGATTAGTAAATCTACGATATTAAAATAATGTTTTAGTATACTCTTAATACTTATACGAGTAGTATACGGAAGGTCGCCGGAACGGTATACGAGATAAAGTTAAGTTTATAGATAAAGTAGCGCTAGTACGTCGTAACGTAAACGACTCCCGAGTTTTAAACGGCGTACTAAAAATCCTAGGAATTATTCCGATAATAGGTAAAGAAATAATCGTTAACGGTAGGAGATTCTACCCTAGCGGTAACTATAATATACCGTAAAGCGTAAATACGCCCCGACTAAATACTTTTTTAGTTTTTAACTTTTATACGTTCGTTCGAGACGTAAATAAATTATACTATTAACGACGATTACCGACGGGATATATTTTATACCGGACTTACCCCGTAAATTTAAATAACCCTTAGTATCGTTATCGACGTATTTACGTCGCCCTTCGAGCTTATACTACGCCGGGCGGATACTATTTATAAAACGTAGCTTTATACACGGGAGTCGTATAAACGAGGCGGCGACGCGACGGATTAAGACTAATCTAATAAACGGGGTCGAGTAAATATTAAAGAGACTAAAGTTACCCGAGGCTCGGGACAAAGCGGTTAACGCGGCCGAAACCGTAGCCGAGGCGGCGGAAGTAGCCGTAACGGGTACTAAGGCTAGTCGGACTACGATTTATTTAACGTTACTTATTTTCGATATTAATAAAAAGGCTACTACTTTACTAGTTGTCCGTAAAATACAGTAGTCTAAAACGTAACGACGGAAAAACGAGTCAAGAGTATTAAAAAGGAAGAGTTAAAAAACTAAGTAGCGCCTCGCTAAATAAAGAGAACGGGGCGTTAAAAGAAAAGTTAAACGTAAGGTCGCTTAGGTATACCCTAGGTAAGGTACAAGGTTTGTCTATAATAATTAACTTGGACTATAGTACGGGTTCGGACCTAGTTAGTAGTTAAATAATACGAAGGATCGCGCTTAGGTAAAAACGCTACTAAGTACGCCACGCTATAAGCGTAAACAGGTACGAGATTTAAACGTTTAGTATATACGAGGTATTTATCGAACTTATTAATTATACCGGTAAGACTAAAAGCGTAGTACGTAATTACTTAATAATTAAACGTTTAGAGTATTTTAGTATAAGCCCCGTAGTATTAGGTATATTTAGCCTAAAAAATATAAATATCGATATTATAGCGTACGCCTTATAGCGTTTCGGCGTAGAAGAGGTATAGTCGGCGCTTAAGGTAGTAATAGAGTCGGCGCGACGGTTTAAGAAGTATATTCGTAACGAGGCGGTAGTATATAGGCTAGTAGCCCTACTAGCTATAGTGTTAGATTATAAGGAGGTCGTCATAGGCCGGGCTAAGGTACGCGTATAAGGCGTAGAAGTACCGGTCGAGTTTTAAAAGTACTTTAACGTTTTCGATACGGCTAAGTTATTTTAGCTTCCGTTTTCTAAGCGTATTAACTATACTATTAATTTAATCGACAACGCGATACTACCCTTTAGCCCTATTTACCCTTTATTAGAGCGCGAGCTATAGGAGCTCCGGCGTTACTTTAAAAAGAATACTAAGAACGGTAAGATCCGTCTTTTTTAAAGTTTAGTTAGAGTACTTATTTTATTCGTACCTAAAAAGGACGGTACGTTACGACTTTACGTCGATTACTAGGGGTTAAATAAAATTACCGTTAAGAATAGGTACGCGTTCCCGTTAATTACCGAGATTTTAGATAGGATTATTAGTATATACTACTTTACTAAGCTAGATATTAAAGACGTTTATTACTATATTAGGATTAAAGTTAGCGACGAGTAGAAAATAACGTTCCGTACTTAGTACGGTTTGTACGAGTACGTAGTCTTACTATTTAGGTTTACTAATACCTTAGTTATATTCTAGAATTATATCTACGTAGTACTAAAGGACCTCGTCGACGATTACTATATTATTTATATAGACAATATCTTAATCTTTTTTAAGACGAAGGAAGAGTACGCGCGGTACGTTCGTATAGTACTAGAGAGGCTACGACGCGCCGAGTTATTTATTAATCCGAAGAAGTACGTATTTTTTAAGTAAAAGGTCAAGTTTTTGGGTTTTATCCTAACTACGACGGGTACGCGTATTAACGAAAAGCGCGTATCTATAGTAACGTAGTAACTAGTACCCTAGACCTTTTACGATATTTAAGTATTTTTAAGGTTTTATAACTTTTACCGGCGTTTTATTCGTAGATACTCCGTTTTAACCACGCCCTTAAACGATATAATAAAAGGAATAAAGAACGGGCGTAAACCGGGTAAATACGAGTTATTAAAGCGGTAGCTACGCGCCTTCGACGCGTTAAAAGAACGCTTTAAAACCGTACTTTTTTTAGTATACTTTAATCTAACGCGATACTTACGACTCGAGACCGACGTATTTAAAAAAACGGGAGTAGGCGTATTATCGTAACTAGACGATAAGGGTATATATTACTTAGTCGCGTTCTAGTCGCGAAAGTAGAAAGGGCCGGAGTTAAATTACGCTACCCTAAACCTAGAGATAATAGCGATTATAAATTGCTTTTAGTATTAGCGATAGTACTTGGACGGTAGTCGTTACCGTATCGAGGTACTGTCGGACTACGTAAACTTACGCGTATTTATACGATAGGAGAAATTGAACGGTAAATAGGCGCGGTAGTATATACTCTTAATACCTTTCGACTTTAAGATTAAGTATTAAGTAAGTAAAAGAAACTTTAGCGATACGCCGTCGAAACGACCGGACTATAAGAGTAGTCCCGATAAAACGATAAATACGCTTATATTAACTAGTTTGGAAAAGAGACTCGTAGCGATGTAAGAAGTACTAATCTTAGTGTAGTAGCGGTTTTAGGTCCGTTCGAGGGCCGGGGACCTTATATTTGTATAGTAGTTCCGATCTTACGTAATACTAATCCTAGCGCGGTAACGATTCGAAGAAGTATTAATTTTAGCGCGGCAATAGTTTTAAGCTTTAGCGAGGGCCGGGACTAGGGGATATACGACCCTTAGATCCGTAGACGTTGTATAAGTATAGCTTATCCGGTTTTATAAATCTTTACTATAATAAGCTTTAGGCTTAGGAAAAGCGGCGGGGCTTTTGCGTTAATATATCCTTAACTAACTAGCTAAGATAGTAGTCTTGTAGGAGACCTCGTTTATTTTTAAGTTAATATCGTAACTACGTAAGGTTTTGTTAGTACTATAAGTTACCGATCTTTAGTCGGAAAAACGGATCGCCGCGTTAGCGACGGGGAAGCTACGAGATAGTAGCTAGCGGATAGATAGTAGTAGCCTTTTTTATAATAAGTTACGGCTATACGTACCAAACGAGGGTACGTTACGCGTTAAGATTTTACGGAAGTATTACGAGGACCTTATAACGGGCTACTTTAGTAAAACGCGTACGGCGGAAATTATTTAGTATAAATTTTATTAGGAAAGTATAACTAAAAACATTAACTTTTTTATCGCGTCGTACCCGACTTACTAGCGTATTAAAAGAAGGAAATATAAGCTATACGGTAACCTTTAACTTTTCCCTATACCGTCGGAGCTTTAGTAGTAGATTTTTATAGACTTTATTGTAGCCCTACCCGAGGTGTAGTATAAAAGAGAGTTAGTTAACTTTATTCTTATAGTAGTTAATAGGTTAACTAAGGTATATCGCTTTATCCTAATTACGTTTACTATTATTGTAAACTAGTTAGTCTAAGTATTTTACACGGAGATCAAGACTCGTTTTAAAACCTTTCGTAGGATTGTATCGGATAAGGGTAGTATTTTTACTAGTGGGTTCTAGTAAAAGTTGTACGTTATACTCTCGATCCGTCGGCGTTTTTTTACCGTATATTACTTATAGATAAACGGTTAGACGGAACGTATAAACTAGACTTTAGAGTACTACTTCCGCGCGTTTATTAATAACGAGTAAATAAATTAGCATAATCTTTTACCGGATATAAAGTTTATTTACTAGAATATAGTTAACGCGAGTACTAGTTAAACGTCGTTCCGGATACTATACGGTTACGACTCGAGTAATAGTATAGACGTCGAGGTCGACGCCTACAACGGGGAGGTACCCGCGGTATAATATAGAGTCGAGAAGATCTAGGCGCTAAGGCGTAAAGTAGTTAAGTATATACGTAAGGCGTAAGAAGTATAAAAAAAGTACTACGATAAAAAATATACGTTAAAAGAATATAAGCGTAGGGATCTCGTCGTTTTATTAACGGAGAATTTATCGTTTAAGGGTAAGCGTAAGCTAGCGCTAAGGTTTATTAGCCTATTCCGCGTAATTAAGCGTATTAGTAAAGTAGCGTATAGACTCGTACTACTAAAAAAGTATAGTTATCTTTATAACGTATTCTCGGTTACTTTACTCGAGCCGTGGATACTTAGAGGTAGCGACGGCGTAGTAGCGATACCGCTCCCCGACTTCGTAGACGATTTAAATGAATAGGAAGTAAAGGCGGTAATTAATAAGGCTACGCGTAAGGGCGAGTTGTTTTACTTAGTTAAATAGATAAGATAGCTAGCCAAGTATAACTAATAGGTACCGGATAAGGATATATTAGGTTTACGAAAAACTATCGTAGATTACGAGAAGTTAAAAGTAAAAAAAGTTAAAAAAAAAAAAAGAAGGGAAAAAATAAAAAAGGTTTTACGAGGCTAATATAGTTAATTAAGATAAGTTTATTTTTTTATAGTTTCGCCGGCGAGGCGCTAAAAATTCTTATACTTTACTTTTTTTCCTAATACTTTATAAATAAAATAAATAGTACTAGCGGCGGTACGGTAACGACGCGCTCGAGGCGCCTATTTATAAAAACTAATTAGGGTTAAGGTACTATAGGCGCGCCTCGAGGCGTATACTAGATAACCCGGCCTAGGTACCGGAGATACGGAGGTTCTCGACGAAGTCGGCGTAGGCGCGCTCTTAGAGGGAGTAACCGACTATACCGGGGAGTAGCCGCGAGTAAGCGGCGTCGGGTAGCTACGTAGTAGGCTAGTCGCGTAAGTCGTAAAGGACGCGTTAACGCGCCGATTACGCGTCTTAGGCTAATATCGCGTACTCTACCCGCCGGCGCGGGTTTTTACTCCTAAAGTAGAAGTAGTATACGTAGTACTAGACTACGCCGTTAACCTTACGCGTAAATAGGCCGTCGATTAGTAGTACGGGCGAGGGCTCGCCCCAGGCTATTAAAGCCGCGTAGAGAGTATATACGCGGGCTATTACCCGTAAGTACGTACGGACGTTAACGGTAAGTAGGGTAAGGGGCCTTTTATAGGTCGCGTAGGTACGTACGTAAAAGACGTAACGGCTAGTAGGACTAAGTACATAGTTTAGCCGAAACTTAGGCGACTCCTTTTAATAGGCGTTAGCCGCCCATTAAAAATAAAAGCGATACGCGTTTACTATAGTCGTTTCTACTTCGTTCTCGGGGTTACGTAGTAAAAGGTTGTCGACGTCGTTTATTTTAACGTTAACGTTTACCGGAGGCGTAGCCGCGGTAACGGGGTCCGCCTAGTCCAAGTCGACGGGGTCGTTAAAATCGTCGGCATAGTCTTCGACCTCGTCGTTAACTACGATAAGCTCGACGGCGACGGGCTTAAGAGGCGCGGGCGCGTTAAACTCGGACTCGGGTACGACGGGGTTTAGAATAAGTACTTCAGCTATAGGCGGAACGAGCGTAAGCGGGCGAGCATTAGTAGTACTAGTAGTAAAACGACGCCCGCTAAAACGTAACCTTAAGTTTTACCGGTTAGTCGCGGCCGACGTAGCGGCTAGTTAGGCCGTAAGGGTAGTATTAACGACTACGCGGGCTACTCGCGAGCGCGTCGACTCGCCGTCGAAACTTTTAATAGTATTTAACGGGGTACGAGGTAGCGTAGTAACGGCTAAAACGACTCGGGTAATAGTCGAGCGGCGTACCGGGGTCGTAGGCGTTACGGCCGTAGTTAAACGACGTACCGGGGTCGTAGGTACTACGGTAGTAGTAAAAAGCGTAGGCCTAGGAGCCACGGGCCGCGGGATAAGCGGCGTAAACGCCGAAATAACGGGCTGCGAGGTAAGCGGCGTTTTAGGAGTTATTAGAGGCGGAGCCTTACCGCTACGGCGAGTACGAGCTAGGCGAGTAGTCCGAAGGGACGGCGTCCCGATAACGGCGTTATAACTACGGCTAGTACGCGGAGTAACGGGCGGTTTAGTTACTTTTTTACGAGGAGGTATATTAGTATAGTAAATAAGAAAAAAGAAAAAGAAGATAAGAAAAAAAAGAGGCGAGCGAAAAAACGAAACCGTTTAATAGGTTAGTAAAAGATAAGTAAGATATACGAGTTTACGGAGAAGTTATTACGTGTTTTATACCCGTCGATAAGAGTTATAGTTATTAGCTAAAAACTTACGTATAATAATAATATACGAGTAGTTACGTAAACGAGTTAGGGCGTAGACGACTCGTAAATAAATAAGTACTTAAGAATAGTAAACTATACGTTTACGCGCGAGTACGTACGTACCCGATACGCGTTTACGGGGTAGTACTAGAAACGGAAGATGGACGGGATATAGTAACTCGATCTTAAGTAGTCGTAAATTATACCCTAACGAGTAGCGTAATCGGACATAGGCGACTCCCCTTCGATTCGTAAGCGATACAAAGAGAACGCGGTTGTAAGTTAGAGGCTAGCCTACTATAAAGGGGGGATAATTGTAAAGACTAGTATAGAGGACGCTTATAAAGATAACTTATTAAGAGAAGAGTTACGGGACTCGAGGGATAATTAGGTAATAGGATAATAAGAGTCGTTAGTAGGGCGTTGACGAGTCGTCGAAGAGGCGATAGTAGCGATAAGGAAAGTAGGGCGTTGGCGAATCGCCGACGAGTCATCGAGGAGTCGGTAGTACGGGCTACCTTACGACCCTACTTCCTTTTTGGCGCTCCTATTATATAAGGAGCGCTTCTCGTACTCTTGTAAGTCGAGAGAAGTAAGAATTAGTTTTTGTACTATCCTACCCCTACCTTTGGTTAATACTATTACCTCTTCCTCCGTGACTTAGTAGTGAATACTTATCTTACCCTTTTCGTTATATTAGCGGCGAAATAAAAAGTAACTAGATATACCCTAACGGGTAATTAGGGATAAAGCTACGTATTAATAGCTAATTAAGGCCGTATATATTAATAATAGTTACCGGGGAGTAAACGTTATAGTTTACTACTTTTTTTAGTTTTATTAGTAGCGGACTTTGTACTCCGACGTCCGGTCTTTAGTCGTTTTTTGCCCTAATTACGCTAAGTAGGAAAGTCGTCGTTTTACTAATACTACGATTATATAAGAAGCTCCGCCCTAGCTATTTATTAAGGTATATTTGGACGTCTAGTATATACCTCCGTCTAGTGGCTATTAGTTTTTAATCGAGGCCCGTTATACCTTAACCGGTTACGTAGAAGCTCGTACTTTTACTAAGTCTATATTAGCTAATATTATAACTTTTATTTAAGATACGTTAATTTATAATTATAGTTTACCGTAAATTATAATCGTTAACGGCGGCTTTAAGTTTTAAAAAGAGTTAATTAGTATTTACTATAACTTTAGTATTCCTTAGGTTATTACTTTTATTTATAACCCCTAAGTAAATAGTATTATAGAAGGCGGATACTATAAGTTTTTAAGTACCCTAGCTAAAGTTACGGATAAAAGCGTAAGGCCGTAGCTTTTATAGTTGCCCAAAATGCTACTAGCCGATCGGGCTACTATTAAACGTTTTTATAGCCGGTTTCCTTTCTACTTTTTATTTAATCGCGAACTTATTTTGCTTTTTAAAACTACGGTACTAATATAGAGGGTTCTTTATTAAAAAACCGATATAATAATAAAAGAGTATATTACTTTACGCGCTCGGACTCTCCGTTAGTTATAAAATAATTAGGATATTACCGCGAAATAAGTAACCCGGTATAAGGAAATATTTACTACCGTATACGATTAGTTAAATAAGTATAAGTATTAGCCGGAGAGTAAGGATTTATAAGTCGGGTTTATTGTATTACTCTAAGATAATATTCGGTAAATCGATATATCGTTTACGCGGAAGCTCGTTTATAAATGGAGCGGCCTATATAAGATTACTTTAATAACGGAAAAAATAATTTGTACGCTAGCCTAATTAGACGATACTCCGGTCGTTAGTACTTATATACCCTATTACTTTAAGATTTTTATATAAAACGAAAATAATTTTTAGTCTACTCCGGCTAAGCTATTTATTCGTTAACGTTCCGATTAAGCCTTTATGTTTTTTTTTATCCTACTTTTTACCCGTCGTAGCCGCCCGCCTAAAATCTAGTACTAAGTACCGCTTTATTTTCTCCTTTTTCCCCGCCGTCCCTATCCCTGTTTTTTAGCCCGACCCGTTGCCCGTTAAAGTCCGATTTATATAACCGCGGCTTCCGCTACTTCTTTTTCGGCCGCTATATTAAACTTAGTTATCAAGGACGTCGTAGGAGTATAGTACTATAAGCCTAGGGTTATTTTATTTTTAGGTTTAGCCCGGTATTTTTAAATCGTTTCGTTAGTTACTTATTTAAGGTTAGCGAACGAGTATAGGTACCCCTTTAAAAAGTACTAGTAATTCCCGTATACGCCGTTACTATACCCGGGAAGGGATACGTAATATAAGAAAGGTAGTATAATAAGTTAATCGGCGGCGCCGCGTACCGTAACTTTATTACGAAAGAATCGTTCTTTATAGTACCAATACGGGACTAGGTTTTAGTACCCGTAAACCTAAATAAATAAACCCCGAGCGCGGCGCGGCTTAAAAACTACTCGCGTAAAGTACTTTATATAAGGGCCCTTATAGAATACCTTAATATAAACGGGTTAGGTCTAGTCGATTAGTTATACCCGGTATTACTTTAAGTATTCTAAGACGTTTAAGTCCGGACGTAAGCTTAACTAAAACGCCTATATACCTTTCTAGTCCTTTCTTGACGAGAAGCTGGAGCGCCTCGTGACGATGCTGGATAAGAAGTTTAGCATCCGGCGGGACCGGGCGCGTGGCGACGCCAGCACCCGCTCGCGTGAG
>JANSMC010000246.1:0-15000 GCA_029299015.1 Ophiostoma montium | reverse complement strand
ACCGCGGCAACGGCCTGGACTGGCTTGCACTGGACGTCCCTGAACTCTTCCAAGTGACGGACATGGAAACGACCGTCATGACAAGTCAACCACAGATGCACATGCCTATACAACACACATTCCAGCAGCAGCCACCACCCCCACCGCACCCGAACCCACTGCCATCACAGAGTCACCAGCAGTTTCCTGTTCAGTACACGCCCCAGCAGCTCGACCCGTCTTCCACCACCCACGATCTACCCTTTCACCCCGCACCACCGCATCAGTCATCTGCGGCAGCGCAAGGCTCATATGCGCCCTACGAAAACGCTCCTAACCCGGCACATGCCCCTGCGAAACAGCAGACGCAGACGGCACGTGGTCAGAATCCTTCCACCGCCACCCTGCCCTGGCCATTCGAGGACAGCCCAACCGACCACTCGGTTCTACCGCGCTACTCCCTGCCGCCTCTGCGGGATGTCTTGCAAAGCAACCTCTCGCTCTCGTCAAACCCGCCACCAAGCGACAAGTCTGTGCTGTCCAGCTTCGTCCTGCTCATGTCCGAAACGCACCGAAGAAATTCCCAGGACCAAGAGGATGCACGTAACAGCAACACGGCGGGTGGTGCATCCGCATCCATGCCTTTGCCGGCTTCGCTGGATCCGGGCATGTTGCAGGCTACGGCCCTGCTCCAGCATCTCATGGACACGTACATGACCAAGTTCCAGAATATACTGCCACTGGTGCACGTGCCCACGTGGGACCTGGCCACGGCGCCGCGCGCGCTGGTGTCGGCCATGGCATGCGTGGGCAGCATGATCTCGGACGACGTCCACATCAACTCGCTCACCATGTCCATCAGCGATATTTGCATGCCCATCATCGCTTGGATGGGCTCGTCGGACAGCGCCAACTACCGCGACATCAACTACCTCAGCGCATTGTGTGTGCACCAGATATACTCGCTTGGCTCGGGCAACCGGCAGCTCTATCTGAATGCCGACCGATCGCGCGGGATCTTGGTCGGCGGTCTCCGTGGCATGGGCTGCCTGACGACGCGCTTGAGTCTGGAGGACCAGGCAGACCAGGTGGTCCAGGCCTTCTCTTCGTCGGCGGCGGGCAGCGTGCCACAGCAGAGCAGCCAACAAGCCGGCAGCTATTCGCTGACGTCGCCGGGAACATCCGCGGAACCTCCGAACCCAGAGGTATTGCACGCACAGTGGATGACGTGGATGCGCCGCGAGCGCGAGAAGCGCACGGCGTGGGCGAGCTTCGAGTACGACTGCAGCTTGTGTACGCTGACGGGCCGTCGCGGCGCGGTGGATCTGAGCGAGCTGCCGAGCCGTCTGCCATGCTCCGAAACACTCTGGGAAGCCTCTACTGCGGAGTCATGGGCCACCCTGCGTTCACAGCTGCCCCCGGACTGCCAGGGCGTCCTGCTCTCGATTGTGATGCGGAGCGCGTTGCACGACGACTCAGCGACCGATACAGGCAGCGAGTACGGCTCTCCATTGTCGGGGAGCTCGACCTCCAGCATCCCAGCCAATGTCTCGTTCTGGGGCAAGCGCCTGTCTGCCCAGGTCATTGGGCGTCTTCTCTGGGACTTGAAGCAGCTGGAAACCCTCGCGACGGCCGAGTACTTTGGCATGCCGTCGCTGTCCACGGCCCAAAACCCCAACAAAGCACGCCTGCTGTGGGCACTCGACAGTCTCCTCGTCTCCATGGATCAGCCCATGACTGTGGCCGACCTGATCTCTCACAAGTAAGTTGTCCTTTTTTTTCCCTTTTTCTTCTTTTTTTTTGTCCGACCTACTCCAGAGGACTAACAATAAGCAGCATAACCAGTCTCATCGGCCACTACTCACATTTGTACACGGCGCGGGACCTGCTCGATATCATGATGTACATTGTTCGCACCACGGCCACGCAAGGCGTCCTCCGGCTTCGGCAGCACAAGGGCATCCAAATGGCAAGGCGACGGCTGGTGGCTACGCTGTCACACGACCCGCAGGAGGCAAGACGGCTCGTGTACCATGCTGCTCAGATTGTGGCGGTTGCCAACGAGTACCTGGTGTCTGCGCCCTGCGAAATACTCCGCCTGTTTATGGGCTACATGTTTATCATTGTCTATGCCGAGTACTGCCCCGAGCGAGACCGGTTCCCGTTGATCAAGGGCACCAACGCCATCCGGCTGGATGTGACGTCGCATCGCATCGCGTCGACTGCGGATGTCGACAACTGGATCGCCTACGGCGGCCCGGCGGCCATCGGAACTGTTCCGAATCTCTTTGGTGACGGTGAGCGCACCGGTGCACTCGCCATGAACCGCGATGCCCAGGCCATGCTGCATCGTCTGCAGTCCTGGGGACTGGCCGATAAGTTTACCAAGATTTTGCAAAACTTTGAGGCCGCAGCGCAGGCGGACCGGCGTGCTTTTCAGTAAAAATCTGAAAGCCATTTTATGATTGCATGATATATATAGCGTGGTGGGCATAAGGATCGGGCCGCTACGTTAAAAATGAAACAAAAAATCACGACTTGCACACTTGTTTTACTTCAAAACTCGCGAGATTCAACCTCTACTTGATACCTCCCTCAATTTGATAAATCAGCGTCTGTGTTCTTTACCAGTACCGGATTTGCCGCACCTGCATCACGTGTCTTATCGGTACCGAGAGCCCGGCCTTTGTTCAGGTGCCGTCGCTTTCTACGCTCAAAGGAGGACTAGCTTCCCTTCGGCACTTGGGCTTGGGTGTTGTCGTGCATGATCGCCTTGGCCGGTGGATACCAACAAGGTAGTGTTTGTTCGTTCTCACGCTCGGGTGTATCACGGGGTTTCCCAAGTCCGGACGACCATTTTTGTGCACAACATCAGCCGGTTTTGCGGACTTGTTCCAATTCCCGGACGCTGCTGCTGCTGGGCTCGGCCGAACACCGTACTCGTTACTCGTAAACAACCACGCCACGTCGTCGCCGAAGCGGGCCGCGATCTCTTTTCAAGAGCAAAAAGAAAAGAAAAAAAAAGTAATACCCATGCACGGAGAATTGCGAGATCGCCAATCTTCCGAGACACCAAGAAAGGCGTCGCCCCCCGCTACCAGAGGCACCTGAACCAACTGCTTAGAGGAAGGAGGCCTTTTTTTTAACTCCCCGAAGCAGGCCTGCCGTTTGCTTCTTTTGGGCGTCTCTCCCTTCCTTGCGTCTTTCTCCTTGCTTCAGTCACCTTTCGTGGCTCCCTTGCTTCTTGCTTTCACAGTGTCCACAACCATCGCAGCCCTCTCTACGGAGTACTCGTAATTCCCGGATCAAGGAGGACCAGACGCGTAGTAGAGGGGCCGCTTGTCTTTCTTTTCTTTTTCGGATGCGACACTCCCCAGGAAGTGAGACGTCAAGTACGGAGTACTCGTACCCTGTAGATTTCTTACTTGTTGCATCTTGCATTTGATTGCCTCCTGATTCAGGCCTAGTCTCGTCTCGAAATGAACTTGCAGTACCAATAGCAAAACTGAAACAGAAGCACTCGGCATGCTGCAGGACCGTGCCACGTGAACACACCTGACCACAAGTACTGAGTATGTACGCGTAATATAGTACTCGTACTCGAACAAACGCGGCATGTCACGGGCCGTGCAACCATGAGTGAAAGCCTGCCGGGTCTCCATATCCGCTCGTCTCCGCGTCCACGGCACACGATATGCGGGGTATGTACACCTTGGCGGGTAAGTGCAGATAGGAGACAGTCTGCGCTTATAGCTATAGTCACTGTTCTCACTGTTAAGGACGGCAGAGGGTAAGCGCTTACACGAAAAAGGTACGACGTAGCCCGTCAGCATGGACGCTGGAAGAAGAAGGTGCGGACAAAGCGGGGGTGCTCACACGCGTCACTTCTTTAAACGAGCATGGTGCGCCGTCGGGGTCGGCTTCGTCTTTGTAGACCTCTTATAATAACCGACATCACCCATCATGGCCCCTATCGAGCTCCCGTTTACGCTCAACGACCCCGAGCTGCTTCACAATGACAACTTTGTGAACGGTGCCTGGATACCGGCAGCCTCGGGCAAGCGGTTTGCCGTCGTCGACCCCGGGACGGGCAAGGCGTGGACAACGTGCCCCGACAGCGCCGTCGAGGACGTCGACGAGGCGGTGCGCACGTCAGACGCAGCTTTCAAAATCTACAGCCGGTGGACGCCGCGCAAGCGGTCGCAGACGATTGGCAAGTGGCACCAGCTGATCACGGACGCGCGCGACGACCTGGCGCGCATCCTGGTGGTCGAGACGGGCAAACCCCTGGCCGAGGCCTATGGCGAGCTCGACTACGGCCTGTCGTTTACGTGGTGGTTCGCGGGCGAGGCCGACCGCATCCAGGGCACAACACTCAACTCGGCGCTGGCCGGCCGCCGCGCCTTTACCATCAAGCAGCCCATTGGCCCCGCCGTCGCGCTCGTGCCCTGGAACTTCCCCGTCGCGCTCGTGCTGCGCAAGGCCGGCGCCGCCCTGGCCGCCGGCTGCACCATGGTGGTCAAGCCGTCGCCCGAGACGCCCGTGACGGCCTTTTGCCTCGCCGCGCTGGCCCACCGCGCCGGGTTTCCCCCGGGCACCCTAAATGTGCTGAGCACGTCGCTCGACAACACGCCGGCCGTCGCCGAGTCCCTGTGCCTGCACCCCTTGATCAAAAAAGTCACTTTTACGGGCAGCACGCGCGTCGGCAAGCTGATCAACAGCCTGTGCGCCCGGAACCTGAAAAAATGCACGCTCGAGCTCGGTGGCAACTGCCCGTTTCTCGTGTTTGACGACGCCAACCTCGACCAGGCGCTCGAGCAGCTTCAGGCGCTCAAGTGGCGCCACGCGGGGCAGGCGTGCATCACGGCCAACCGCGTGTACGTGCAGCGCGGGGTGCACGACGCCTTTGTGGCGCGCCTTGTCGAGCAGACAGCTAAAAAGTACAAGGTCGGCCACGGCCTGGCCGCCGGCAGCACCATGGGCCCCGTGACGACACCGCGCGGCCTGGACAAGGGCGAGGCGCTGTTCCGGGATGCTGTAGCCAAAGGCGCGTCGGTGCAGCTGGGCCAGGGCACGCGCGTCGCCGGCGTCAAC
This sequence comes from Ophiostoma montium, assembly GCA_029299015.1. Classification (NCBI taxonomy): domain Eukaryota; kingdom Fungi; phylum Ascomycota; class Sordariomycetes; order Ophiostomatales; family Ophiostomataceae; genus Ophiostoma; species Ophiostoma montium. The sequence goes on along the minus strand of JANSMC010000246.1, from coordinate 9,927 downwards.
GACAAGACAGGGGGAGGGGGGGGCTACTTTATGGCGCCGACGGTGCTGACGGGCGTCACCGACGACATGGCCATGGCGCAGGACGAGATCTTTGCGCCGATCCTGGGCGTGTCGGTGTTTGACACCGAGGCCGAGGCGGTCGCGCGCGCCAACAACACGAGCATGGGCCTGGCCGGCTACGTGTTTACCAAGAGCGTCGACCGCATCTGGCGGCTGTTTGAGAACCTGGAGGCCGGCATGATTGGCCTGAATACGGGCAACGCGTCGGCGACCGAGGCGCCCTTTGGCGGCATCAAGGAGAGCGGTGTCGGCAAGGAGAGCGGCAAGGACGTGGCGGTCAACGAGTTCTTGGTGACCAAGACGGGCACACTGTCGCTGGAAGATCATTACTAGTTGGGTCGGTGTTTAATGTTTGATTGTTTGATTGTTTGATTGTTTGATTGTTTGATTTTATGTGTATTTTCGACTCATCATTTTTTTTTGCGGTGTGAAGGAAAAATGACAAAACTTTGTTACTGTTGTATTCTACGAGACAGAAAGTGAACTGTCATTACTGTGGACGCAGTAACGTAGCAACGAAACTGCCTTGGCCACTCCAAGGTACTCGTACTCCGTACATACGACGACATCTGTACAGGACAACAAAGCTCGTGTACTCGACAGAAAGAATCAACACTGTGCACCTTTCTCTCCGATCCTTTGCGGTGTACTCGTACACGACAGCAAAGCTGGCGTATTTATCAAAAAAGACTCCCACTGCGGACCCGTATCGCCCATCCTTCAGTGGACATGTACAGCACTGTCCATCCAGACTTTATGCATATTGTTATGCATCTATAAGTGTCTCTTTCGGCAGAAATGTCCGTGCAACGCCCTACAGGGCTATAACTCCACACTTTTAGGTGCATTTTAGCTGCCTGGGGCCGTCGTACTCGTACAGCGGCCCGTGTACAGACTACTGAGAACGGAACGCAGAGTAGACAACTCTTTCCTACTAACAAGTAGATGTCCATCAACTCTAGATTTCAATGGTGTTCCTGTTTTTCATCGTTATGAGCCTCATGTCGCTTCGGCGAGTCTCTCGGCTATGCTTGCCTATCAACACTCGCTACCGAATCCTGCTGCCTAGCAAGGCGTAATCGTAGTCGCACGTCGTAGGGCTCGCTTTGCTCGAGTGTGACGAAAGCACTGCCTCTCGCTCTGCTCACCGTATGTAGAAAGGCATCAGCTCGGTCTATATTATATGTACAGCTTGGCTCCGGCCGAATGAATCAAAACCAACACTGGCCATTGCCATTTTGCAACATTATTCACAGCATCTACAACTACCCGACGACCACAATGGGAGGCTCAACGCAATGGGCGTATGTGACCCAGCTCGCACTCCTGTCACAGATCCAGGTTGGCTGCCGTCTGCTCGGCACGCCGCTCGCCAGCTCCCATTTCTTGCGTATCTCGCCCATCCTCCGTGCCCTTGATACCCTCGGTCTGGTCGTCCGCTGCCTCGCCTACTGCTGCGTGCTGCGCATCGCCCCGCACAAGGCTCTTGCTCTCGTTGTCAGAGACCGTTTGCCCGACGAGGATGCCCGCTGGGATGATATACCCAGTGATGCCACCAACGGCCAGCTCGACACATCGTCCCGCCTCCTTGCCAGGGCCAAAGACCTGGTCCCCAAGCTGGTGCTCGCGGCCGTGTTGTACAAGAGCATGTCGGACCTCATAGGCCAGCCAAGCGGTCCCGGTGTGGAACCTGCGCGCTGGACCATGGCGTACGGCTGGATGTTTGCGTCTTCGTACATCCTTTTTCGAAGTCATGCGCGACGCTCACCGCTGGGGCTTGGGCATGAATAAAACAAGATGAGCGCTGGTAAAGGAAATGACAAACTTAAATGCGGCGGGCCCGGCCGGCAGCGGTAACGACTCCACGGCCGAGGCCGATGAGGATCCACGGCTGCCTGGTCTGCGGGCCACACTAGACCGCATGGACGAAGTACTTTTGTTGTACGTCATCGGCTGCCCTGCGCACCTCGGCATCGTCGGCTGGGCCTTTCTCGACCTCGTGCAGCCGGTCCTCAACCGCCGCATCCTGGCCGTTGACGCCACTGATGCTTCTTCGACCGACACGCCCTGCGAAATCCGCACAGGCTGGGGCGAGTCGCTCGTCTACCTCGGCAGCCCCTTGCTGCTGGCCACCTTGGCTGTCGTCACCTATGTCGCGGTCGCCTCCATCGTGGCGGCGTACCGGATCGGCGCCCGCTTCACGAGGAGCGGTACTAATACCACCACCACCACCACCACCCCCACGTTCACCAGCGACGTCGACAAGTCCATCACGGCGTTTTCTGCCTCCATCTTTGGCGGCATGGCCTTTGTCGTCGTGTTCTACATTGGCCCCCCCCATTTCGGCAGCTGGCTGTTCTCGCCGCACATGCTGTGGATCTACCAGATGCTGTCGCTCGAGACCGTGCTGCTTCTTGTCGTGGCCGGCGCGTCGTCGCTGCTGTACCTGCTGGTCGGCGCCATACTCGCGGCCAACAACGACGACAGCGACGACGACGACGTGGGCCCGCCACCCAGAGAGACACGCAGCGGCGGCAGCCGGCTCGGGCGCTTGGGCCGGCAGTACGTGACGGAGGACTACAGCACGCTGATTACGGCCCTCATCTTTACACTGGGCGTCACTGGCGCCTGGTATGGCATCCGCTTCGACGAGTCGGCTGACTGGCAGCAGCGCTGGCGGCATGCGCTGCAGTACAATGCTGATGGGGATGCAAACTAAGTCATGATGCAGGCTTGTTTTGATTTGAAGAGAAATTCACCGACTTGATTTGTCTTGAGCTTTGTTTCGTTGTCAAGTTCCACTTGGATCTCGGCCACTGCTTGATACCACTTAGCACCGTCGTGTTTTCCTAGATTTACGTGTTCTTTACCACTCTGAATTCACAATGAGGAGTGTTCATAGCAACAAAAGTGTGCTTGATTTAGATTCATCTCGTCGTAAACTATTGCCATAAATTTGGTCTGTCCCGACCCAGCCCATCACTTTGCAAACGGCTCGAGACAAAACGCAAACGTCGTCTTCTCGACATTCGCCCGCAGGTCCGGACGCACACCGGGGCCACACGCGGCCGATCCGACGCCGGCCACCTTGGCGTCCAGCCGCAGCAGCACCGCGTCCTTGAGCTCCTTGCCGACCAGGTCGCACGGGTGCCGCGCGGCGTCGACGTCCGACGCAGCGTGCGGGTGCGCAGCCCAGGAGAAGCCGCGCGACAGGTGCGGCTGGTCCACGAGGGGACTCAGCGTGGCCCGCACGCCAAACGTGTCGCCCTGGGCCACCACCCAGCCGGTCGCCATGCGGTTGCCGTGCTCCTGCGGCACGTCGTACGGCACCTGCAGCCCGTCGAGGCTGGCCTCGTACACGTCGACCAGCTGACTCAGCGCCTTGTCCGGGTACGCCTCGCCCGGCCCCTTGCCGTACCACGTAAAGGACTGCGCAAGCGCTTTCCCGAGGCCCAGGTCGAGGCCAATGCGCGGCACGTGCTCGGGTGCCGACCCAAACGGCTCCAGCGTAAAGGCGGCGTGCAGCTTGCCGGACGCCTCGAGCGTGTACTCGGCACTGCAGTTCCAGCCCCAGCCGAGCACAGGCGGTGCAATGACCGTGTCGATGCCGAGGACGATGTGCCCTTCTTTGCTGTCGGCGGACGGGGCAATCTTCTTGACGCGGTGGAAGCGCAGCACGTCGACGCCAAAGAGGTCCCAGTAGGGCACGGATGCTGGGCGGTCGTTGTCGGTCGGCGCGCGCCAGAAGCCCGGTGCCAGAGCAGGCAGACCTTTCCCAGTGGCAGACGTCAGGACCGTGACAGTCTCGCCGGCAGCCGATTTGGTCGTCAGATCGATAATGTACCCGAGGGACTCGTCCACGGTCAGCGTGGACGCGCCAAACGTGTAGGTGGCAAACCCGCCGCACTTGACCTGCGAGAACGGCGAGGGCCCCGAAAACAGCTTGTCGGCGTGCGGCCATGCCAGCGCGCCCAGGCTCTGCTTCGTCTCGGGCGTCAGGTACGTCTGAAACTGTGCCGTGCTGCGGTCGAATGCCGACAGCGACGACGGCGCGTCCTTTTTGGACAGCACGACGGTCAAGAGAACCTCGGTGCGGCCCTCGCGCTGCAGCGAAGCCAGGCCCTCGAGCATGATGGTGCCCTTGCTGTGCGCGGCAATCGGCGGCAGCTTGACGTCGGTCGCCTCGAGCAGCACCGCCTTTTCCGGCGCAAACTCCTGCACGCGGTACGACATGACCAGGTGGTCGAGGTTGATGAAGTCGTACAGATTGTGCAGGATGAGCGTCACGCCGTCGGTCGCCAACTCCATGCGCACAGGCTGCACGACGGTCTTGAGCTCGACCAGACCCGGCATCGGCGCGTGGTCGCTTTTGCAGAGGCCGTCCATGACAAACGTGCTGTCGTTGGGGAAGTCGTTGAAGTCGCCGCCGTAGGCATAGTAGTCGTCGGTGCTACGCACAATGCCCATTTCCTTCTCCTCCTGCTTGCCCTTCCAGAGGCCGTGGTTGGCCCATTCCCAGATGAAGCCGCCCTGGATGCGCGGCGTATCCCGGAACAGCGCTTCGTAGTCCTCCAGCCCGCCGGGGCTGTTGCCCATGGCGTGTGCATACTCGCACAGGATAATCGGCTTGTCAAACTGGCCCGTCTTGGCGTCGACGCCCTCGGTGGCCGCCAGCTTGGCCAGCCGCTCAATGGACGGGTACATGTACGAGTACATGTCGGCCGTCTCGGCGTTGGCGTCGCCCTCGTAGTGCACGGGGCGTCCCGGGTCAAACTTCTTGGCGTAGTGGTACATTTCCTTGTGGTTGTTGCCGTAAAAGGCCTCGTTGCCCAGGGACCACACAATGACAGACGCGTGGTTCTTGTCGCGCTGCACCATGGCCTCCATGCGGTCCACGTAGGCATCGCGCCACGTCGGGTTGTCCGACGTGAACTTGGCCGCCTGGGGGAAGGTGAGCTTCTTGCGCTCCTCGTAGTCCACCTCCTCGGGGATGCCCAGCGGACGGGCCACGACGTCGTAGAAGCCGTGGCACTCGAGATCGGCCTCGTCAATGACCCACAGCCCAATCTCGTCGGCGGCCGCGAGAAGACCGGGCGGCGGCGGGTAGTGCGAGCACCGGAGGGCGTTGAGGTTGTAGCTCTTGATCTGGTGCAGGTCGCGAAGCATATAGTCGTAAGGGACCGCACGCCCATGCAGCGGGTGGTGGTCGTGGCGGTTAGTGCCGCGCAGACGCAGCGCCGAACCATTGACACAGATCAGGCCGTTGATCATCTCGACCTTGCGGATGCCGACCTTTTGCTTGACGACGTGGCTGGTCTCGACAAGGGTGTTGCCGCTGGCGCCCTTGCTAGTGAGCCAGGCCAGCTCTAGCTCAATCTCGTAGAGGTCGGGTGTCTCGGCTGTCCACTTGGGCGGGTTCTTCAGTTCCATCTTGAGCTCGATCGGCGTCGACGACGTCGTGGAGCTGACGCTGACGGCCGGGAGCTCGTCCCACGCGGTCGTTGCCGCTTCGCCGGGTGCCTTGACGCGCATCTTGAGCTTGGGTTGGGCGGTGGCCGCGATCTCGTCGGCAAACCGCAGCGTGACGCTGGCATGGAGCGTCGCGTCCGTGTACGTCTTGTCCAGCTCCGTCGTGACAAACCAGTCTTCAATGGCTGACTCGGCCGGGAAGCCCAGCAGGTGCACGTCGCGGAAGATGCCCGACAGCCACCACTGGTCCTGGTCCTCAATGTAGGAGCCGTCGCACCACTGGTAGACCTGGACGACCAGGTTGACCGTCAGCGACGCCGCGGCCGCCACGTGGTCGGTAATGTCAAACTCGGAGGCATTGCGCGACCCCTGCGCATAGCCCACGAGGGCCCCGTTCACCCACACGTGGTAGGCACTGTCCACACCGTCAAAGCGAAGACGCAGCCGGGGCATCTCGCCCCAGACACTGGCCCATTCGCTCGGGACTGTGAACCGGCGCCGGTACGTGCCGGTCGGGTTGAGCGTCGGCACGTACGGCGGCTCCACGGGGATGGGATACTGCACGTTGGTGTAGTTGGGCGCACCCCACGCGTCGCCACGGCCACGCTGGCGGCCCTCGAGCTGCCAGTGAGCGGGGACTGTGATGGGCGACCACTTGACAGCGGCGGAGGACGCCTTTGCGGAGGGGAGCGACAGCTCGCCGGCATCTGGTGCCACGGCAGGCGACGGTGCATAGTGAAACTCCCACTCGCCGTTCAGAGAGAGCGTGGTGTCCGGCGGGAGATAGTCTGTGCGGTGCGGCAGCGTCCCGCGACGGACCACGGTCTCATTCTCATAGTCATGCCGGCCCTCGACTGCAGAGCGCGACAGGCTAACCGGCGCAGCAGGCACAGTGCTGCGAATGGGCATGACAGTCATGGTGTCATGCAGCGGCTGGATTGGGCTAGACAAGAATCGAAAGATGAGGTGAGGCGGTAAGATGAAGAGGGGGGAGGGAGATGGAGAGAGGGGGCAGACGAGGAGGAGGGGGCAGGTCAAGAGGGGCTAGATGATAAGTAGATGAGGAGCTGGGCGGCCGAGATGCAGAGTGATATCATGCACGGGTGTGTGCTGCCGTGGCTGGCGATATGCCGGGTCCGGGCGAGGTCAGTCCGATACTTTGTCCGGGCCTACGGGGGACCGATCAGCCTAAAGCCCGGCACGACGATATAGCGGCTCGGGCTGTGGACCAGAGCACCACATGACCCCGCACCGCGTCAGGAGCTACTTCTACTTCGGGCATGGCAGGCAGGTGCGGCCGTGCATCACATCATTAGCCGGCACACGGCAGTTTGCAGGTGGAGTGGAGACTCTGCTGGTCGTACTCGTACCATCTCCAACGCACGACCACCTACAGATGCGGAGTGCGGGGATATACGAGTATTGGCTATTCTCTTTATATTCTTGCTTCACGTCGGTCATATTCACCGGGACATCAAAGATCCGGGCTATCAGCGCATGCATGGTTTCGACGGAGGTTGGATGATAAGCTGTAAGAGGAAGCGAGCTTGACGGAATATGTGACTGAACTGGCAGCTGATAATTAGTTTTGATTGCTGTACTCGTAGTATGTTTTCCGTAAATACGCGTACATAGTAGTACGACTACAAGTCAAAATCAGAATCAAAGTCAAAATCAAGCATTTTTATTCAAAATTCGAAACTCAAAATGAAATTGAGTGAAACAAAATCAAAATCAAAATAAAGTTGAGTGAAAGTGAATGAAAATCAAATCAAGTCAAAACAAGCTACTTGTACTATCTCGATGTATCCAAAAAGGCATTGTGTAGTATCAAATGTCCACGGCTTGGAATCCGATCTGGCAATAATAAGAAGCACTCATTCTGGTGCTCAAACGTCTCCCTACTCGCAAGCAGCCGCTCCACTACTTAGTTCCTGTTACGTTGCGCCATCTCCATCAAAGAGGGGCAATGGCTCAGTTGGGAGAGCGTCAGACTGAAGATCTGAAGGTCCTCGGTTCGATCCCGAGTTGCCCCAAATTCGCTTTATTTTTGCTCGATATTACTACCACCTGGTATCAGATGCAATGTGACAGGACCATCTCACGTTCTGTCATATTTTTTTTCTTCCTGTTTTCTTTACCATGCAGTGTATCCACTTCTCACTGACCCTGTCCCCACGGGGATAATGTGCGGGGAAGCTCCTTCGGCTCTTGCTGCCACCCAAAACCTATATACCCCGAATGGGCTCTAGATCGTCCGGTTCCCGAAATAGCCTATACTCGTAGACGCCGGTGGCACGACATTTCTTTTGCACTGCACGCTCGGGGATATGCAGCCATGGGCCCAGCCATGCATGGTCTTGGCGTATATATTATGCCCATCCCGGGGTTGGTGAAAGCATTCTAGCCTTTGGAGATTCTTTCATCCGCTTCCCCTTCACCTTGGTATACAGAAACAGCAAGACAGACCCCAAACGGCTGGGAAGCATGGACGAGAAAGAAAAGGCAAATGTCCACCACGAGGACGAGGTCAGCCCTGCTGACGTGTACCGCAACGAAACCACGCCCGACGACAAGGCGGCTCACGATGCCGAGCAGCTGGCCCATGATGTCGAGACGGGCAAGTTCTCGCCCTGGACATGGAGCATGCTGCGCCTCTACCTCGTTCTGGTCGTGGCGTACCTGTGCGGCTGCTTGAACGGCTACGACGGCAGTCTCATGGGCGGTCTCAACGGCATGTCGTCCTACCAGGAGTACTTTCACATGTGCGTATTCGTCGTGTTGTCATGTACATGCCACGTGATGACAAGTGCTGACTATACAACAGGAAAGTGGCCGACTCGTCGACCGGCATCGTGTTTGCCATGTACAACATTGGCTCGGTGGCTGCCGTCTTCTTCACGGGCCCTGTCAATGACCTGTTTGGTCGCCGCTGGGGCATGTTCACGGGTGCGCTGCTGGTGATCATTGGCACGTGCATCCAGGCCCCGTCCAAGAACCACGGGCAGTTTCTCGGCGGCCGGTTTATTCTCGGCTTCGGCGTCAGCTTCTGCTGCGTGTCGGCACCCTGCTACGTCAGCGAAATGGCGCACCCGCGGTGGCGCGGGACGCTGACGGGCCTGTACAACTGCACGTGGTACATTGGGTCGATTGTGGCCAGCTGGGTCGTGTACGGCTGCGCGTACATTGACAGCAGCGACAGCTGGCGCATCCCGATCTGGATCCAGATGGTGTCGTCGGGCGTCGTCGCGAGCCTGGTGCTGCTGCTGCCCGAGTCGCCGCGGTGGCTGGTGGCGCACGACCGGCACGACGACGCCATCAAGGTGCTGACCACGTACCACGGCGAGGGCAACGCGGACCACCCCATGGTGCGGCTGCAGATGCGCGAAATGGCCAGCCAGGTGGCGCGCGAGGCCGACGACCGCAAGAAGAGCACGGCGCGCACGTGGTACGACTACCACGAGCTGTGGAACACGCACTCGGCGCGCCGCCGGCTCATCTGCGTGCTGGGCATGGCGTGCTTTGGCCAGATCTCGGGCAACAGCCTGTCGTCCTACTACTTTGTCGCCATGATGCACGCCGCCGGCATCACGTCCGAGCACAAGGTCCTGGCCCTCAACGCGCTCAACTCGGTGCTGTCGTTCTTGGGAAGCCTGCTCGGCGCACGCCTCACCGACGTCGTCGGCCGCCGACCCTTGCTGCTGACCAGCATCTGCATCTGCTCCGTCTTCTTTGCCATTATCACCGGCACGTCCAAGATGGCCACCGAGAACCCCAACGCCCACGCCGCGGCCAACACCACAATTGCCTTTATTTTCCTCTTTGGCGTCGTCTTCTCCGTCGGCTGGACGCCCTTGCAGTCCATGTACATTGCCGAGACGCTGCCCACGCACACGCGGGCCAAGGGCACCGCCGTCGGCAATCTGGCGTCGGCCGCGTCGTCCACGGTGCTGCAGTACTCGTCCGGCCCGGCCTTTGAGGGCATTGGCTACTACTTTTACCTCGTCTTTGTCTTTTGGGACCTGTTTGAAGCAGTCATCATCTACTTTTACTGGCCCGAGACCAAAGACCGCACGCTCGAGGAGCTGGAAGAGGTCTTCTCGGCGCCGAACCCTGTCACCAAGAGTCTGGAGAAGCGTGACCCGACAGCAACGGTGCAGCACACCCTGCGGCACAGAAAGGCCACAGAAACAAAGGAAGAGGTGTAGAAGTTTCTGGTGCAAGTTGCTGGAAGAAGGGTGTGATATAGGCTAGCAAGCTTTTGAATTTATCGAGTACTCGTACGATATGACTCCATTTTACGGTTGAGCATAGGTGAGGTAGTGCAGATGGACCATTTGACCACAAATTTGATATATAAGACCACACCCTAGGGTGCAATTTCAATATCACATGATA
>JANSMC010000245.1:0-16225 GCA_029299015.1 Ophiostoma montium | reverse complement strand
CTTTTGCGCCTTGCTGTCGTCGTAGCCCAGCCACGGCCGCGAGCTGAGCGCCAGCACACACGCCCGTCGCTGCACCGACACCTGGCACAGCCACACCTGTTTGCCATGCGCTTTCGTCTGGGGGCCAAAAGGGCTTTTAATCGTATTCTACGGAATGGGTTTTGAGTATTATGCAGTGCATGCTTCTACTTTGTGTGTCGATGTGTGTCGCTCCTTCCCTGTCTGTCTTTGTTGTTCGCTGCCCGTCGGTCGCTCTTTCCCATCCCGGCCCGTGTGGTTCATCTGGTCCCCGTCGCACCTTCCTGCGCGGTACGAGTTGCTGCTGTGCAGGCCGTACAGGCCGTACGTTGCTGCACTGCACGCACAGTACGGCTCTTATTTCTACTCGTACTCGTACTAACTCGTACTTTGCTCCGTAGTGCCTGCCCCTTTCTCTATTTTGCTCGCTCTGCTCCTTCCCTCTTTCCCTCGTCCCGCGTCCCGTCCCTCGTCCCTCTTTCCCTTTTGGTTCGCTCGCTCGCTCTTCTCCGTTCTCCCCTCCTTCTCTTTTCTCCTTGCCAATACCACCTCCCACGTTACCCTGCCCGCGCGCCCTTGTTCTTTCATCCTGCGATCCTCAGGTCCCGTCTTCGTTTCACGACAGCGCGAGGCTCGCATTCCGCCCTTCTCTCCCTCACACAGTACGTCCCTTTTCTCCCACCGAGCAATCCTCTCTGCCCATATGGCTTTTGATTGCGCGCGCTTGGACTAACCGGACAGCATACGTCTCTTACGATATCTCTTTTTTACTCTTTGTTTTCTTTTTCTCTTTTTCTGTTTTTTTTCCTCCTTCTTGATTTCTCCTGGATTGCTTATTTTTTTTTCTATTTCACTCATTTCTGTGCTGCTTTTGTGCTATTTCTCGTGTTCCCCCTTGATTACTCACAGTCGGGCTGCTCCCTCCTCCCTCGCGCACGCTTCCACCCGCCATCGCCACGTTTTTACCACACCTCGCAGACGCCAATCAGCCCAGCCGACCAACCAACCAGCCTGCGACCAACCAGCCAGCCTGCAGCCAAAACTAAGCCAACCGACCGACCCCCTAGGCCCCAAATCCCCGCTGCGTGGCACCCACGCCTGCACGCACGCTATCCACGTTCTTCGTGCCGCGCTGTGCCCATTCCAATCCATCGTCTCTTTTTTGCCCCATTAAACGCGGACTCGAACTGTCCCATTTTCCCTTATTGTTATCCGTCCGTCTTGCTCGCTCGTTTGTGCCCGCTCCCCTCTCCTCCCTCTCCTCCCTCTCCTCCCTCCTACTCAGTACCAACGCACAACGCACCTCGCCTGCGCCTCTGAGACTCGATCCATTCTGCACGTCCGCTACCCGCCTGCCTCCTCGACCTTGTGCACCCCTGTGCATCCCATCCCGCAGTGTCTGTGGCCTCCTCCGTGCAATCTAAGCGAAGTCATTTCTGGCCTCGTGTAAACGTCGCGTACTCTGTGGCAGCACAACAGCTTGGGGAGAACATTCCGATTTGAAACCCTCCGAGAGTCAGACTCATAAGAGGACCAAGACTCGAACTCGACGGCAATTCCTTTGATCCTACCATTCCATACAGACCCTCAACGTTTTGCCCATGGACCACCAAGCCCCTTTGACCCAGAAACTGCCGGCTGGCCTGGCTGGCGTCCTCAATGCCCCCGAGATCAACAGAGACTCGGCTTACTTTTCCAGCACAGACGCCTCCAGCAAACGTGTGTACTCGTACAAAGTCACCCGCTAGCTCTTCCCATTGTTTGCTAACTCTCTAATAGACACCTCTGCAGCCTCCGGTGTCAACACCCGTCCTGGCAGCCACGCCTCCACAGGGTCGAATCTCAACATCTATCGAGCTCCCTCGCACCTGGACAAGTCACCGTCCCCGACCACCGCCGCCCACATGCTACCACAGCCGCATGGCATGTCGCCTTCGACGGGCAGCATGAGCGTCGCCTCCATGGTGTCGCCGACGTCGCCCAACATGCACTCGGCGCCGCCCAGCGCGGGTCTGGCCGCAGCAACCGATTACGACCACATGGCGCGCCGCGAGAGCGTCGACAGCCGCATCAACCAGGGCATCGGCGAGCTGCGCCTGGGCAACTCGCCGTACGCAACGCACAACCACTCGACGACGTCGGTGCACAACAACTTCCAGGCCCAGCAGCGCAGCGGGCGCAACACCATGGACAGCCTGTCGGTGCACCGCATCTCCAACGGCTACCAGCCCAACGCCGACCGCAACCCGGACCCGCTGTCCAAGACGGTGCGCACGGCGCCGGCCATTACGGGCCCTGCGACCGGCCACATTGCGCGTGCCGCCGAGCCGACTAAGGGCCAGGCCTGGGCGTTCCCCGAAGAAGAAATACAGCGAATTTCCACGGTCAGCACCAGCCACTCGCTGGTTGGCTCGCGCCGCAGTAGTGTTGCGGAATCGATTGCCAGCAGTCAGTTTACGACGGAGTCGCGACTGCCGACGGGCCAGCGACGCTTCGAGGACGCCGTGGGTCCACAGGGCGTGCACAGCGACGACTTTGAGTACCACAACGGCCACCGGCTGTCAGGGGCATCGGCCGAGTACCCGACGACGCACCACCACGCGCTCCAGCATAAGCAGCTGGACGACCTGCAGTCGGAGTCGGGCAGCATGCACGCGGGGTCGCAGCCATACAGCCGGACGCCGGAGCTGCGGATCAGCCACAAGCTGGCAGAGCGGAAGCGGCGCACGGAGATGAAGGAGCTGTTTGAGCAGCTGCGCGACCTGATGCCGCAGGAGCGGGGGTCCAAGGCGTCCAAGTGGGAGATTCTGACAAAGGCCATCACGGAACACCAGCGGCTGCAGGACGTGCTGCGTAACACGCAGCAGCACCAGAGCGGCATGTCGGCCGAGCTGGCGTCGATGAAGAACGAGCTGCACGCGCTGCGGGCCGAGAACCAGCAGCTGCGCGCCGACATGGCCAACATGCAGTCGAGCAACGGCCACGCCCACGCCCACGCACCGGGCATGTCATCGGATATGTTTGCGCGGGGCCCGCAGTCGGGACGCCCCGAGCTGCCGCCGCTGCGGTCCCTCGGCGCGGGTCTGCCACCACCGACGCCGCAGCCCGAGTCCATGACGGGGGTGCAGTACGACCAGGCGCGCGTCAACGGTATCCGTCAAGAGCGGTACTAGGACTGCCAATCTCGATGGGACGGACTGCACTCACGTTATGAAGATTAATTTGTCGTGCCAGGAGGGTGTCTTGGCCCAATTCTCCCAGTCTGACTGCTGTATCATCACATTGGCGTTGCACGGATTTTGTTTTGCCTTTTCTTCTGCTTATTTTTTTGCCTTTTGGCCTTTCTGGCCTTTTCCTTTCTGCCTTTTTTTCTGCTTTTTGTTCACTTTTGTCTTGGACCTTGTTTCTCACGCCGTCTCTGATGTCTTGTCCGACGCCGTGGTTCGAAACGCTCCTCTGGTTTGGTATGTGTCTGAAAAGGAGGGTTGGTAGGTCGGGAACGACACGGGGGGAGGTGGCTGTGCTTGGGAAGCTCGCCTGATTACCTCTCTCCTCTATATCCCTTGTCTGCGGCGTTTTATTTGTTGCTTTTCAGTCTGCTCTTGTCCCTTCCCCCCATCATGCTGCAAACTGTTTTCTTTTGTCATGCTGTACTATCTACGACCCATTGCTGGGTAATTTCATTTGTTATTGTTGTTGTTGATTTCATCGTTTCAATGCCACGTTGTTCAGTAACGGTTGGCAGTCCACACTTATTACCCTACAAGATGTACTAGCAGTACGTCTATGTGCCCTATCTCTTATTCAATATCATTAGCTGAATGCCATTGTTGGACGTGTGAGTAATCTTCTGTTTACTGCTTGGTCGTGAGTAATAAGCCGTTGTTACTGAAGACAGCAGTGACTAATGCCATCTCTTGCATTTGGAGCACGTGCAGCAAGTCACATGCTGGTATCACCAAAGAGCATTGCATTCCATCAGTTTCTATTCTTGTGCTCAGTCCTGATTCCTGAGTCGCATTGTTTGACTTGTTGCTACACGCCCAACTGCTGCCAAGCCGTTGTGTTGCTTTTGGGACTGCTTGTGAATGGCACTCCACACTGCCTCCTTGCCAAGCTAGCCACTAATACGAGAGCTACGAGGCCTCGTATTGCGTTCCATCCAGCTCGACGTCACCTTACCCAGGCCTCCCTTTTTGCACACTGCAGACTGCATACTGCCGCAGACGCTATCACATTCTTTATCGACAAGATCGGCTAGCTAGCTCTCAGACATATCAACATTCTCATCATTGGCCGCTTCAGCGTTGCATTTAACCCCGAAATGCCGTCGTCGTCCCGTTCCCGACAGTCCTTATAACCTCGATTTTTACAGTCCGTTTGCACGACTCTTCAGCCGCTCGCCTAGCCAGCCCAGCCAGCCAGCCAGCCAGCATGCACCTCCGGGCACGGCTTGTGCGCCGGCTGCGGTTCTACCGGCGGCGCATCCTGTGGTCGCTGCTGGCCCTGTTTCTGGTCGACGCCCTGTGCACCATGGCGAGTCGCGGCCCGACGCACCGAGTCGATCCGTCGGCAGCAATGCCGCCAACAAGCAAAAAGCCGTCTGTTTTCATTGTGTCGGTGCACCGCAACACGGAGCCGATCCTGCGGTCGGCGTGGAACGAGAATCTGCTCAAGCTGGTGGACCACCTGGGCCACGGCAACGTGTTTGTGTCGGCCGTGGAGTCGGGCTCGCAGGACAAGACCAAGGACGCGCTGCTGGCGCTCAAGGCAGGGCTGGCGGCGCGGGGCGTTGCGCACGCCATTGATCTGGGCCCGACGGTCTGGGGCCAGCTGGACGAGCTGCGGGCGTGGCCGCCGGCCGACACCCCCGCGGCGACGCGGCCGGGCTGGATCTGGCACGCCGAGGAGGGCCACTTTGCGCTGCGGCGGATTCCCTACTTGGCGCGCGTGCGCAACCAGGCTATGGCCCCGTTGCGTACACTAGAAAAAAAGTACGACTACGTGCTATGGATCAACGATGTGGCGTTTGACACGGCCGACGTGCTGACGCTGCTGGCGACGCGCGGCGGGCATTTCGCGGCGGCGTGCGCCATGGATTTCAAAGAGGCGCCCTATTATTACGACTCGTTTGCGCTGCGCGACGGCAACGGCGACAAGGCCGTGTCGAGCCAGTGGCCGTGGTTTGGCGGCAGCGCAGCGCGCGCCGACGTGCGCGCCGGCCGTCCGGTGCGCGTGCAGTCGTGCTGGAACGGCCTGGTGGCGTTTGACGCGGCGCCGTTTTATGACAAGCGACCGGCGTACCTGCAAAAGCACGGCGGCCCGCCCCAACCGCTGCTGTTTCGCGGCGTCGACGACAGCCTGGCCGAGTTCCACCTCGAGGGCAGCGAGTGCTGTCTCATCCACACGGACAATCCGCAGAGCAGGTTGGGCGAGACATTGGCAGAGGAGGATTCAAATAGAAACGTCGGCGTCTGGCTCAACCCAAATGTGCGCGTGGCGTACAGCGCGGCCGTGTACGCGCAGCTGCGGCCCGGCGGGCGGTTCCCGGGGGCGTGGGCGGCGGTGCGCGGCGCGTGGGCCAACCGCTGGGGCCGCGCGGTGCACAGCGTGCAGGTGCTGCTGGAGCGGCAGACGGTGATGCAGCGGGTGCAGCAGTGGCGGTCGGAGACGCCGGCGGGCGCGCCACCACGGCAGGAGACGGGGGCGGTGTGCCTGATCAACGAGATGCAGATCATGTGGGAGAATGGATGGAAGCATTTGTAGCGTTTTTAGGGATTTGTTTTTAGGTTTTTTTTTTAAGGGATTTGTTTGGTCTTTGTTTGTTTTATTATTTGTAATTTCTAAAAGCATTTTTTAACTTTTCACAATCTATGCAAACTACGCACACTGAATACTGAAGCGCGAATAATGGTATTGAATCTAGGTCAGTCTATCAGAGTAGACAAGTGGAGGAAAAAGCAAAGTATAATAACAAATGCTTGAACAAACCGATGCAAATGAAAAAAAGACAACGCAAATCGACAAAAAATTAAAAAAGCCAAAAACAGATTACACCAGAGCACACCCTACTTGTTGTGCCACAGCAGCGTCCGCAGACCGTCCCACTCGTTGCTCTGCACGTAAATGTAGCTCATGCTGTTGCGCAGGCTCGACTGGATCTCCGCGTCGTGGTACCGGAACAGGTGCATGATCATGGCCCAGCTGCCGGCCGCAAAGGCAGGCCACGCGTAGTGGCTGACCGTCTGGGCCAGCTTGGGCTGCGACGAGATCAAGGGCAGTCCCACACCCGGTTTGACGGCCAGCTTGGCCAGCGCCAGCACGACGCGCGCAAACACGTAAATGACAATCTGCAGGCTGACGGAGCTGATCTTGCCGTTGCGCGTGCGCTGGCCAAAGACGAGGTAGCCGCCGAGCAGGCCACCCAGAAAATGGTCGTAGGGCCCCTCTTTGCCGTTGGCCAGGTGTTTTAATAGCAGGCACGTCGACTTGTAGACAAAGCAGAAGCGGGCGAGGTTGCTGGCGTGGGTCTTGGTGGCGCGGTAGACGAGGCCGGTCTTTTCGCGGAGGCTAGGCTGTTAGCGGGGAGGGGGAAGAAAATAGGAGGCAGGGCAGGCAGACGTACGATCCCGAGCGGAAGAGAAAAATCATGCTAGTCAACGAGTCAGCATGAGATAATAGCAGCACAGTACGAGTAAGCAGAGTCCATACACAAGCGCATGAGGGAAGCGCACTTTGGCGCCGTAGACAGCACCATTGCGCGCGCCCTTGACGAGGGACAGCAGGTCGTGGTAGCGCGGGTCGAGGGCAATTTGCTCGGCGGCGGCCTGGAGTGTGTTTGTTAGCAAGAAGGACGCGTGCCAAGTCCAACCTCGGCATGAGGCCGGCCGTCGGGAGACCACCTACCCGGAGCGTCTCGAGCGCACCGGCCAGTTGTGGTGGCACAGGCATTGTCGATGTGTTGGAGGGTGTGTAGGAGGTGTGTAGGAGAGAAGAAGAGCGATCAAGGTTGACTATTCGTAGGAGCGAGCTCGATCAAAGAGTGAGGCTGGATCTGGTGATTGTCGAGGAGTTGCGCGTGCCGAGGCTGTAGCTAGACGCGATATAGATGTCGAAAACGTAGGTCGATGGGAAGTAAAGGAGAGGAAATGTGTCCGACGTGAAGTGTAAAGACGGTCGCGCGCGTTCTAGGTCGGCTGGCGATGAATGCGGTGCGACGCTCGTCGACGGTGATGCTGTGGTCGCCTCGAAGCTCGGCTTGTGACTTTCCGCATCCCCAGTTTCCCCAGGAATAATGGGTCCCCGGGCCCAGGAATGAGTGGGGCTAGCCGAGATGAGCTAGGATCGCGAGTTGCGGCAATCGTCATCCGCGGCCATGGCAGCCGCCAGCGGAGGATTTAGTCTATTCTGTGTCCGGATCGTGGATGAGGCTCATGCTGAGTTGAGTTGATGTGCTGGTGAGAGAGTACTCAAACCTCTTGAAGATGTTGATGAACATGCAACGACTCTGTCGTGAAAATGCATGCTTACATAAGCACACCTTCTCCCTGCTTCTGCTTGGTCGGCATGTGAAAAGCATCCTGCCGCTTTTGGAAGACTGCAGACGTCAGATGCGGCTACTATTTTCAATCTCGAAGGGCGGTGCCTGGCCTATTTCGAGTCGATCGTTCTTGCCGACTTTTTCAAGTCTGGCTGACTAAGCAGAGTTTATCTCTGAATTATCTGAATTATCTGAATTTTCCCCGTCAAATCTCATTTTTTCTTCAGCAAAACAAAGACAGCGTGCTGCCGTGTCATTGGCCAGAGGAAGGTGTTAACAAGCACAACTGCCGAGGCCGACGTACCGAAGTGTGGATAGGATGGCGAGATCCCACATCTCCTCTCTCCTCTCTACGGAGTACTCAGTAGTTGAGGATAATGGTCGATGACGTTCCCGAAACTTCTTCAACGTCCTGCGGCTGCTTTGGAATCAATTCCGCGACGCCACCAAGCTCGAAAAACTCGACGCACGGCCCACTTTGATTGGCCACTGTGGTGTGCTGCCGCCGCAGAACCGCAGCGGTCTCGCTGACAAATGCGACTAAAAACGGAACTACGAGGTATGAAGTATACTTTTTTTTTTACTTCGGCAGGCGACGGCAAGGTCTGGCGCGACACCGGCGGCTCCGAGCTGCAGCCCCGTACCGTACGAGTCGGCGGTATGATTTATAATGCAGTGCGGTGTATAAAAGGGGGCTTGTTCGTTGTAGTAAAAAAGTAGAAGCTCGTTCAGATTGTTCATCCTCAACTTCATCTTCATCTTCATCCCTCATCTTCACCAACACGTCTCGACATCCTTCACCACATCTCATCACCACATTTTACCACCACCACCACCACCACACACCACCATGGAGGACTCTCGCCTGTTCAAGCCCCTCAAGCTGGGCAACATCACGCTGCAGCACCGCGTGGCCATGGCCCCTCTGACGCGGTTCCGGTCGACGGTCGAGAACGTGCCGACGCCCATCATGGCCGAGTACTATGGGCAGCGGGCGTCGGTGCCTGGCACGCTGCTGATCTCGGAGGCGACGTTCATCTCGCCGGCGCAGGCCGGGTACGACCGGGCCCCGGGCATCTGGAGCGACGAGCAGGTGGCGGCGTGGAAGCCGATTGTCGACGCCGTGCACAGCAAGGGCAGCTTCATCTTTTGCCAGCTGTGGGGCCACGGCCGTGCGGCGCAGCACAAGGTGCTGGAGCGCAAGGGGTACAAGGTGCGGGCGCCGAGCGCGATCCCGATGACGGGCGAGACGGTGGACCCGGTGCCGCTGACGGAGGAGGAGATCCAGGCGACGATTGGCGAGTACGCGGCGGCTGCGAAGAACGCGGTGGCAGCGGGCTTTGATGGTGTCGAGATCCACGGCGCCAACGGCTACCTCGTGGACCAGTTCCTGCAGGACGTCAGCAACAAGCGCACCGACCAGTGGGGCGGCAGCATTGAGAACCGGTCGCGGTTTGCCATGGCGGTGGCCTCGGCCATCGTGGCCGCCGTGGGTGCCGAGCGGACGGCGATCCGCCTGAGCCCGTACAGCACGTTCCAGGACATGCTGATGGCCGACCCGGTGCCGCAGTTCACCGACGTCGTCAGCAAGCTCGACACGCTCAACCTGGCGTACGTGCACGTGGTCGAGTCGCGCGTGTCGGGCGTCGACGACAATGCCAACCCGGAGCAGTCGATTGACTTTGTCTTTGACCACTTCCGCGGGCCCGTCGTGGTGGCGGGCGGCTTCAAGCCCGAGGCGGCCCGCAAGCTGGTGGACGAGAAGCACGCCGACCGCGACATTGTCGTGGCCTTTGGCCGGTACTTTATCTCGAGCCCCGACCTGCCGTACCGCATCCGCAAGGGCATCGAGTTCAACAAGTACGACCGCCCGACCTTTTACGACTGGACGTCGGTCGAGGGCTACACGGGGCAGCCGTTTAGTGCCGAGTTTCTGGCCGAGAACCCGTCGGTGGTCAAGTCCAAGGCGTAGGGGGGGCATGGGAAAACCAAGGACCAAAGAAAGCCAAGAAATACCCGAGCATGAGCGATAGACCTGTTTGATAGATATGCGAAAGAAAGCGCTTCATTGATCATGGCATTAGTGCATCTTGACAGTAATGCACCTCGTGACGTAATGCATGGCTACAACCGCTCCAGAGCCTGCAGAATCAGCCGCCCAATCGGCCACCGCCGCCGCCGCTGGAACACGCCCCAGGCCCACCGCAGCGCCGCGTGCACGTCGCCGTCGGCCACCTTGACGACGCGCATGGCGCCCGCAAACGCGTCGCCCTCGCCGCTGTGCAGCAGCTGCCACGCAATGAGAAACGCCTTGTAGGCGTACAGCGTGGTCCAGGGGGCCTCGAGGTCGGGCGTGTGCGTGGCGTCGAGGTACAGCAGGAACCAGTCAATGTGCGGGCGCACGGCCTCGGCGGTGGCGGCGTCGTAGAGAAAGGCGGCGGGCGGGCGGCAGCTGCGGGGGGGGTTGTTGATGCCGGCCTCCGTTCCCACGTCGTCACCGTCTTCTGCGTCCACCCCCAAGATGACATCCCGCACGGTCCGCCCGACAATCCCCTGCGTGTGCGCCGGCGACCACAGTCGCAGCTCAATCATGGCAATCTGCCACGTGGCCTCGCACATGAGCGCGGCGGGCGAGGGTGACGTGGTGGTGGTGGTGGTGGTGGTGGTGGTGGTGGTGCTGCTGCTGCTGCTGCTATGCGGGCTGCTGCCGCTGTGGTGTTCCCGGTGGACCCGGTGCACGTGTTCACCCAGCGCGACGAGCGACGCCTTGAGCGGCTGGATGCGCTCGAGGCTGAGCATGCCCGTCATGGTGGACCAGCCCGACGTCTCGCGCGCGCTCGAGATGAGAAACTGCATAATGTTGACGGCGCCGTAGGCGTCAAAGGGCGGCATGGCGGCGCGGCCGGCGTCGTCGGGCGACAAGAAGAGGCGGACGGCTTCAGTGTAGTTGGTGGCGGAGGCAGATGTACCGCCGCCACCGACGCTATTACTAGGGCCGCCCTGGCTATACCCCGCCACGAGCTGACGGTGCGCCCAGGCCTTGCTGGACGGCGCGGTCCAGTCCTCCTCCGGGCACGGCAGGCTGTGGCGGAACTCGAGGTGCGACACGCACCGCGGCACCGACAGCAGCTGGTACCACAGCGCGTCAATGTGGTGCACGGCAAACATGGTGCGCTTGTGCGTCTCCTTGCGCATGGCCAGGCGCCACAGGGCGTCGAGGTCGGAGGGGGGGGGTGGCCCCAAGGTACTGCTGTTGTTGGTGCTGGTGCTATTCGCCGTGGCAGCGGCCCTTGCCCTTGCCGGCTGCCAGAGCCCGCCCGTGCGTGCCAGCGCAATAATCTTGGTGTGCAGCGCGAGCCAGTCAACGGCGGCATTACTGCTGTTGCTGCTGCTGTTGTCGGTGCCGCACTGGTACATCATGGCGTGGATCTGCAGCAGCAAGTAGGCCTGGACGGTGGCGATGCGCGCGTCGAGGTCGTCGGTGCCGGCGGGGGCGTCCGTGGTGTCGGTGGCCGGCATCGACATTAGCAGCGAGAGGGCCTGGTGGAAGCAGCGCAGGGACAGCTGGCTGCCCGATGAGTTCTCCCCTGGAGGACTTACGACATCGGGATCCTCCCCAAACTGGTACGCCAGCGCCAGCATGGCCAGCAGCAGCCGGCGCGGCGTGTGCGCGGCGTCCAGCGTCGGCTGGTGCACAATCGGCACGAAAAAGGCCACGTGCACAAAAAACAGCCGGCAGCCCTCGTCGATCTGGGCCGGCGACGGGTACCAGCCGTAGTCGTGGTGGTGGTGGTGCGGCGACCGCGGCGACAGGCCGAGGCCCATGCCCATGCCCATGCCCTGGCCTTGGTTTTGGCCTTGGCCTTGGCCGAGGTTGGGCGAGCTGCCGGTGCCTGTCTCAAGCAAGAACGCCAGGTCGTACGACACCGTCGGCGAGCCACCGGGCATGGCCGTCAAGGGTGATGCGTCGTAGGACGGAAAGTTGTTGTTGTTGTTGCTGCTGCCGCCGCCGACGACACCTCCCCCAAAGCTAAACGTGCTGTTATTGCCATGGTGGTGGTGGTGGTGGTGGTCGTGCATGGAGTCGACCATCCCCCGTGCATCGGTGGTGTGGTTGCTGTGGTCGTCGTCGTCGTCGTCGTCGTCGCCCGACGTCTGGGCAGCCGTGTCTGTGCTCGGCGATGGTTGGTTATTGCCCGCCGTGCTCCCGCCGGCACTGGCACTGGCACTGGCACTCGACGTCTGCCGGCGAGACCGTCTACCAGTCGCTCCCGACGACGACCACACGCCCGAGTCGTGGTCGGCGTGCTTGCGGCGAAAGTGCCGGCTGCGCAGGTCGGGCCGCGAAAACGTCGCCGGACACAGCGTACACGGCAGGCCGCCATCTTTTCCCGGTCGCGCGTGCACGGCAGCATGGCGCCGCAAGTTTTCATGCCGCGTGAACCGGTTGCCGCACACGGTGCACTGGTAGGGCTGGAAGGGCGCACAGCCGTCGGCGTCGGCGAGCACGGCTATGGATATGGACGACGGGGCTGATGATGAAGCTGTTGTCGCCATGATGATTAATGATGATATGATGATTAATGAACTACTACTCAGCACAGAGTCGTCGTCATCATAAACAAGGAAACGAAGCAAGATGCAGGATATCCGTCTTCCAGTTCCAGTCTTGAAAAAGTCTCGATCAAATAACTCCGTACACTGCTACGATGATAAGGTTTGTTCGTTCGACGTCCCTGCCAGTTGGAACCCGTTGGCGTTGGGTCTCCCCCCCCCCTCTCCCTTCTCTCGGCCCCCATTAGCCATCATCAGCCCGCCAGCCCGCCAGCCCGCCCCCCCTCCCGGGAGAATGGCACTACGGGGTGGGTGCTCCCGGAGGTAAGTTGCCTATCTCCACCTGCTACGAACGACGCCCTCTGATACGCCGGGGTACGCACTCACACACAAACTGGGTCTGCAGGGCTTATCGCCTGGACAACATCATACTCTTACTCAGTACGAGTACTCCGTATGAGTACGTACACGGGCGGATCTAGCCATGGCCCGCAATGGGGTTGGTCCTTTGTACGAGGGATTCCTTCTCCCTTCCTCTTCCTACTCGTATCGTATGCCTTTGGCTGGACTAGTCCGTTCAGAGCAGCTGGTTGCCCGTCGGGGGGCCGTGGATCGTTGCCTGTTTGTCTTGTAAAAAGGATCGCAGGAGCTGCTAGCCTGCAGCGACTGCAGCGACGGAGTTTTGCAATGCAACGTTGGCTGCTTGGGAACAAGTGTAGAATCACGAGTACGAGGCGGGCAAGAGGCGACTATATGCACTGCATGTGCGAAAGGAGTAATATGTGGCTGCATTGGGATGGTGGTCAAGTCGGATCCATGCTGCAATGATGCATGCTGCAGGTATGAGTCCATAAGCTGATCCGCATGGTGAACCACCAAGCTGATCATGAAGTCTTTTCGACAGGCGGATGAACAGGCGGATCAACGATGGTGAACCCATATTTTGATCAAAAAGCTCCCCAAAAGGCTGATCATAATTAACCTTATCCGACACATCACCGACAGACACATCACGCCCATCACACCGGCAGAATCACCTTCATCCCCATGTACTCGCGCTGGTGCATCAGCTTGCCGTCGATGATTGTCTGGTGCACGCCGACGCGGTTGTGCTCCTGGTCCGTCGGGTCGGTGCACGTCGCAATCTGCACCTCGCGCCACTGCCGGTTCGTCGGCGGCGGTGCCCCCCCGGCCGTCGTCGTGCGCTTCTTGTACTCCTTGTAGATGCCCTGGTCCTCGACACAGCCCTCGCGCTGGATCAGCGGCGACGCCAGCGCCGGCGCCATGGGCAGGTCGCCCTGCGAGCTGTTGAACAGCACCAGCGACAGCCGCTCCAGGTGCAGCTGGTCGGCGGGCGGGCGAAAGACGCGGTGGCGCGTCGCGCGAAAATGCCCGCCCGACACAATCTCGAGCGTGTCGCCAATGTTGATGACGAGCGCGCCCGGCTTGTAGGGCACATAGTGCCAGGCCTCGTCGTCGCGGCCCCAGATCTGCAGGCACGAGACGGGCACCGAGAACAGCAGCGTCGTCAGCCCGAAATCCGTGTGCCCGTGCATGCGCAACCCCTTGCTGGCCCTTTGCGTCTCCTTGCCGACAGGGCGGAACAGCGCATGCCGGAAATACCCCTCGCCCGTGGGTCCGCCATGCGACTGCACGCGCTCCCACAGGTAGTCGTCGGGCAGCTCGAGCACGCGCGAGAACAGCGTCAGCAGCCGGCGGTTGACCGATTCTGTGAGGTACCGGCAAAAGGCGGCAATCTCGTCCATAAAGGGATGCATGCACGTCGGCACGCGGTGCTGCGGATCGTCCCAGTCGGGCCGGTACCAGTTGAACTGCTCAATGCCGTCGGGCACGCCGCGGTGCCGCTTGAATCCGTACGGGTGCTTGTACCCGGACCACACGCCGCGGTCCGGGTGGAACAGCAGCCGCTCCTTGTCGCCGTCGCTCATGTGCGTGTACAGGTACTGCGCCAGCGCAAACTGCCGGTGCAGCTGCTCCAGCGACACGCCGTAGTTTTCCAGAAAAAGAAACCCGTCCTCGCGGATCGCGTGCTTGATCTGCTGCACGAGCGCGTCGACGACGGCCGGGTCCGGCGAGTCCATCTGCGACAGGTCAATCGACTGCAGCTGGGCGAAGTTGTGCGTCTCCTTGGTGGCCGGCGGCGGGATCCAGTCCGGCACAAACGGCTTGCCGGGCAGGTCGGCTGCCGGAGGGTTGAAGGGGGCGGCGGGGGGCATGTTGAATGGGTAGTCGTTTGACAAGCTGAGACGGGGTTTGAAGTCTATGATCTTGTCCGGCTACACCACTTCATTTATCTTCTTTTTCTACTCCCTACTCCCTCCCTACTCTCTCTTATATCTCTCTATCTCTCCTCCCGTCTCTCTCCCTCTCTCCCTCTCTCCTCCTCCTCCTCCTCCTCCTCCTCGCCTCAGGTGATTGTGCCACCGACGGCACCGGCCGAGAGACCACCGGCTTAGCCTCGTGGCAAGCACAGCCCTCTCTCTCTGGTCAGCTGCAGCCCGGCTATCTGACGCCATGCTTGCATCATGCCAGAGCTCCCTGGCTTACTTTGTACAGATTTTTACCCTCTCCAACGGGATGCCGCTGTGCTGCTCCTCCGACCGGGCGACGGGGCTCTGGGTGGTAGCGGGCGTGGAGCGAGATGCCGGGAGGAGCTCCTCCGGGTCATGTAAGTCGGCAGCTAGCCGCTTTGGGTCATGTCTATTAATAATGCTGTTGCTGCACTCGCTCTCACGTTACGAGTTTGCCTATCAAATCACTACCTTTTCTGTCATCGATCTTTTCGTACATCCCACCACCACCATGTCTCGCGTCATCATCAACAGCGACAAGTTCCCCTCCAAGCCGCACAACAACCCGGCCGTCCGGATTCCCGGCCTGGTGTTTTGTGCTGGCCAGACGGCCACGGGCGAAATCAAGCAAGCCACGGTATGTCTGGCTGTTTGATTGTTCCTTGCGTTGTATCAACTTTGACGTGTTATGCCAGCACAGCCTAACTTGCTAGCGCACCGTCCTCCAGAACCTCAAAGAGGTCCTCGAGCTGGCCGGCTCCTCCCTCGACAAGGTCGTCAAGTACAACGTCTACCTCACCGACATGAAGGACTTTGCCGCCATGAACGAGGTCTACATTGACTTTCTGCCCTCGCCCATGCCCCCGCGGTCCTGCCTGCAGGCCATGCCGCCGGGAGACGGCACCGTCATTGAGATTGAGTGCATTGCCCAGGCGTAGGAGTGATAAGATAGATAAAAAAAATACAAAAGTAAAAAAAATAAAAATAAAAAATAAAAAATAAAATGTTAGCTGGCGACCACGGATGTCGTCCTCTGTAGGATAATCAAGTATATTGTCACGTGTTGCAATTGTTTTCGGAAGAGTTTCGGGAGAGCCCGTCTGCAAACGTTGCTTTTCTTTTCTTTTGGACGTGAATACGTTACATGGAGTGGGGCATTTCGTTGAGTACGGTTGAGCAGAGGTGAGGTAGTGCAAACGACCAAAATTTCACTTTTTGTCAATAGGCGTACACCACTGTTTGGCCACCCCCTTGATTTTCATGTTTATCAAATATGTAATAATGCGAATATCCGAAACCAGAGATAGGAGTACATCTACCGTACGGAGTACTCAGCAGGTGTTGTTTTTCTCGGAATTGGCGTACGGAGGACTTGTCGAATTTGTCGATATAAAAACGAGAATATATTCGATAGATACGATAGATTCGACAAGTACGATAAATTCAATTCGACAAATGCGATAAGTACGATAAGTACGACAAGTACGACAGATTCGACAGATGCATAGGTACAAAAAATGCAATAAAGCATCAACGATAAATGAGTAAAAACGCTACCCGCTACCATATGCTTACTTACATATCTAAAGATTATGTACTTTTTAGCTACCATGTGATATTAGAATTTCACCCTAGGGTATGGTCTTATATATTATATTTGTGGTCAAATGGTCCATCTGCACTACCTCACCTCTGCTCAACCGTACGAAGGTGCGATGGGTAAGAAAGGTAGTCTTGGCATGTAGGCTTTTGGACAGGGGTTAAAACTGGGTCTATGGTGGATATGCCTAATTAGGCATAG
>JANSMC010000024.1:0-225957 GCA_029299015.1 Ophiostoma montium | reverse complement strand
GCAGGTAGCGCGGGTCGTCCATCTTGGCGATGCCGGGGGGCAACGAGGTGTCGCGCTGCGGTAAAAAGAGTCGACGTCATACTAACAACTCTTAAAGGCGCGACCATTAAAGAGGTATAGTCGCTAACGCTCGGTATAGAACCCGGGGATATCCTATACCCGGCGGGCTCGGTTAAAAGAATACTTATTATTATAACTTACGGTATAAAAAAAATTTTTTATATAATATATAAGCTTAACTTAGTACTATATAGATTAAGTCGAGTCTTTTTACCCGTCCGATTAAACTTAAGGTATAACCTAATAAAAACCGTCCCCGATTTGCGGGCTCTAACAAAAAAAATATATTTGAACGTTATTAATCCGGTTTTACCTTATCGTCTTAACACCGAGGATCTTACGTAGCCTAGCAACAACTAATATCGGTAAGCCGATCCTTTAATTATATAGTTATATCCGATAAGTTAGTACAATCCTATAGGGCGTAATACATTTAGGCGCTCGGTTATTAATCGCCTCTAGCTACTACTTTTACGCACGTTTAAACCCAAACGCTAAAAAATCAAGTTTACCCCGGACAAAAAGAATACTATTTCTATTCCGATTAAAGTACTAGTATCCTTCTTATACCGGGCTTACTAAGAAAACTTAAGGAAAAAAGGAAATCCAAATTTCGAGCAAATGCAAAGACGTATAGAAAAGCGTCGCTAACTAAGAATACTAAGTTAATCTAGCTTTAACGGCTCCGTCCGATCAATTCTCAAAAACTCTCCTCGCGTTTATTTCGGGGCTAATAGTCGTTTTAGCTAAAAAGGTTAGGCTACTCCTATTATCTTCTCTTTATTCTCCTTCTACGGTCGTTAAGTGTCGGGTTATAAAAAGGGCGATACTTCCTAACTTTTCTTCTATTTTTTTAATACCGTCTAACTCTACAAAAGCGGGCGTAGTCTTCCTTTTAGCCTTATACTAACTTTTACTAATAGTAGTTTTATTACGCCAAGTAAAAGGCTTCTTTTATTCTTAACTTTACTACCAAACCGTACCGTTTTTTACTCGTTTTAAGTACGGGCCTTTACTTATAAAAAAAGAAGTTCTTACTTGTCCCGTAATTAGCGATTAAAGTAATCTTATATATATTAATCCGTCGTAAGTCTTATACGCGTAACATTTATAACAAAAAAAAAACTTATAAAAGAAAGAGGGGAATAAAAAAGTATTAAATAAAAATAGAAAACGTTATCGTATACGTATACCTACGCGGTATCGTCGCGTTTAACGGCCTTTTTAATATAAAAAAAGGGGTTACACTTACCTTTATAAACATAATCGGTTACGCTCTAAGCTAGTCTCCGGCTCGATTTAATCCTAGTACTCGCTCTCGAAACATCGCTACCTTTTAAGTAAACAAGACTAGAATCCGGATATATCCACTACTAAAAGCGAAAAACTAAGTACGGGCTCTAAGCCTTCTACCTAACTAACTACACTATAACTATACAACTCACAGCTATAGGAAGTGTACTAGCTAGCCGGGTACGGGCTCTCCTAACGGGCGCTAGGAGGCCCGATTTAAAACTTCACGAAGACTTGTCGTATCACTCTAGAATCTTAATAAGGATGTCGGGCGTACTCTAATCGGGATAGAACTCAAAGTGATCAATCAAAGATATCAATTCTGTAGTATATAGATACGTCCTTTTCCCTACTTCGTAGTCCCCGAGGAGCCTCCTTAAAGAGATTACGCTCGGGTCTACTATTATAAGAAGGCGGTAAGGAGTAATAAAATACCTCCCTAGTCCTATAATTAATAAACTACTCTACCAAACTAAGAATACTCTCGCCAAAAAACTAAAAAAAAAGGAGTATAATATTTATTTATTTATTTATTTGTACTCCTATCGACCGTCTATAAACAGTATAAGGTCCTTCTATATTTGTCTTAAGTAGTAAAAAGCCCTAGAAAAGGGAAAAACTCTACTCGCTATTGCCTTTACTATTAAGTCCGTGTAATAGTTTGGGCGGTGTTTATAGATTATCGGTTGTACAAATGTTGGAATGCGCGGGTTATTTCTGTAGTGGATAGATTATTACAAGGAGGGCGAGGACTACTCCCACGGAAAGTTATCGACTCAAGCCCTAAAAATCCTTGTAATAATACTATCCCCCCTCGTGGTCTAATTTTTGTTGTTTTCGGTGTTTTCGTAGCTTTTTTCTATTACTGTTCGAATTTGTCGCCCTATTTATTTAATTACGGGATAGGTCCCGTTTTTTTTGCTATTCCACGGCTAGCTAAACCGGTACAATTGTTTTTCTTTAGGATTTGTACAATCTTCCGCAGGCGACCCCGGTAGGATTCGAACCTACGACCTTGGTAGACCCAATCTAGCCCATGACAGCTCGACCATACTGCCATACGGGGCTAACTTATAGTATATGAAATTATGAATCAGGTAGATCTAGACAACCACCGTCAAGACTCTGTATATGACAGAAATAGAAGGATATCAAACATCATTGCAAATCAGAAAAGCAAACGACAAAGGAAATTAGTGTACAAGGAAAGGGCCAATGCATCTCCCTTAAAAGCTGGAAGGCCGGTACTGGAAGCCGTCTGCAACCATAGACGTCGCCATGATGCTGACATAGGCCTGGTCGCTGGGGGAGTACGCTGGGGGTAGCGACTCGGGGTCCTCAAACTCATTGTCAATGCCCGCAGGGTCACGGCGGCCGTAGCCGCTGTAGACGCTGGACACATTGGCCTCCTGCTCCTTGTCGCTCATGACAACGGCATCAACAGTGATACCGGCCTCTGCGGCGTCGCCGGCACTCTCGCTCACGACATCAGCGGCAGCAGCGGCAGTAGCGGTGGCCGACGAACGAGGGACCTCGGCGCACTCGGGCTGACTCTCAATGTCGGCCTCGTCTTGGGTGACCTTTTCGTAAATATCATCATGCGTGGACAGGAAGCGGTGGATGCTGCTGAGCAGGCCGCGGTTCGAGTAGCGGCGGGCGCGGCGGGCACGGCGGCGCTCACGACGGGCGCGCTGGTGCTTCTGGGTACGGCGGTCGTAGCACTGGCGAACAAGGACGATGAGGAGCGCGAGGAGCAGGCCAGAGAAGACCGCCGTCCCGACAACGGCCGCGGGCCGGATGCGAGGACCGCGGAACGGGTCGGGGCCGTGTTTCGCATCAGCTGCATGAGGGGGAGGGGGGCCGTTGTGGTGAGGCTTGTCGTCGGGATGGGGGTGATCAAGATGGTCAGGAGGGCCCAAGCGAAGACCCGAGAGCGGTGGTCCAGGAGGAGGCGTCACAGACGAAAGAGTCCCAGTGGGAACCGGTTTCGGAGGTGGTCCAGGCGGGCCAGGCGGGCCAGGTGGTCCATGGCGCGGCTGTCCATCGGAAGGTGGCCCGTGAGGAGGTGTGCCGGTCGGGGCAGGGTCAGACGGGGGCCCGTGAGGTGGCGGTCCATGGGGCGGCGGGCCGTGAGGCGAGTCAGACGGCGGCTCGTGAGGCGGTGGTCCATGGGGAGGTGGCCCATCAGGCGAATCAGACGGGGGGGCGTGAGGCGGGGGACCGGGAGGCGGGGGACCGTGAGGCGGTGGTCCGTGAGGCGAGTCAGGCGGGGGAGGTCCGGGTGGCCCAGGAGGAGGCGGGGGCGGAGGCGGACCAGGTGGCCCAGAGTGAGGCCCGGACGGAGGTGGTCCAGGAGGCCCAGGAGGGGGAGGAGGAGGAGGAGGAGGTCCAGTCGGATGCTCAACAGGAGCCGGCCCGGGCGGCCCAGGAGGGGGAGGAGGAGGAGGAGGAGGTCCAGTCGGATGCTCAACAGGAGCCGGCCCGGGCGGCCCAGGAGGGGGAGGAGGAGGAGGTGGCCCAGAAGCATGTCCAGCAGGTGGTGCTTCATGCGGCCCAGGAGGTCCATGAGGAGGAGGTCCATGAGGAGGAGGTCCATGAGGAGGGGCACCATGAGGCGGCGGCCCTGGAGGAGGCGGTCCCGGAGGAGGAGGAGGGTGCGACGCATGCTCGCCATGAGGAGCCGGCGGCGGAGCTTCAAAGCCCGCGGGGCAGTGGAACAGGAACGAGGGCGGAGGAGGCGGAGGGGGCGGAGGACCGCCGCGGTGGTGGCGGCTGCCGCCTGGGAAGCAGTGCGGCATCATAGGCCAGTCCTTGCGGTGGGGACCATCGGGACCGCCACCAGGGCCGCCAGCGTGGGGACCGGGGCCCGGGTGGCCGAGCGGGTGGCCGCCCATGGGAGGGGGCGTCCAGCCGCCAGCAGCTGCCTTGGCCTTGCCGGCGATCTTTTGGAAGAAGGACCCGACAGACGACTTGACACCATGGGGCGGCTTCGTGTTGGGGCCGTGCTGGTCGTGCTGCTCGTGATGGTGCGGGCCGGGGTGAGGGCGAGGACGACGGTGGCTCGACGGAGGGCGGCCGCCAATGATTTTCTGGGACGACGGCGGCGGGCCAAAGCGGTCGCCGAGGTAGTGCTCACGCATGCGGATGTCGTGGTGCAGCAGAGCGGCGTGGTGGTGCAGCATCATGAGGCTGTTTTCCCACGCGAGACGGTCGGCCTCGTCGTTGTCGGCGTTGTCGTTGCTGTTCTCGTCCTTGTTGGGGCCGGCGTCGGTCGGGAACTTTTCAGACAGAGCGTGGTGCTTGTCGTCAAAGTAAAAGGCGCTGGCGGCACCCTCGGCCACAATGATGCGGGCCGGTGCCGTCTGGCTGAAGCGGACCGTGGTTACATCGGCCTCGTTGTCGTCGGTCTTGGCATCTACGCCGTCGACGGAGAGAATCTGCAGACGCAGAATCTGCTCGCGGTCTACGCCACCCCACGAGACACAGTCGGACCCCCAAACGACGACGGCCGAGGGTGTGGTCTTTTCGCTCGTGGCCGTGCCGTCGGGGCCGTTGTGATCAGGGACGAGAGGCAGGGCGAGCTGGCCGTTCTCGGGGAGGGCCTGGCCGTTGATGGTGACATTGGCGGATCCGCACGCGCTCTGAGACTCGAAAACATCCAGCCGCAGGCTCTGTTGATGTTAGCCGGTGTTCATTGTGTTGTTGACAGGAAACATGCGAAAATAAATCAAATAAATCAAACAAATCAGCAGACGACTTACCAGAAAGTGCATGCCATTTTCAACAGCAGCCTCGGGGAGATCCAAGGTGATGAATGCAGAGGGGTTGTTGTCTGTTGAGAGTCAGTCATGCTCGCCACGTCTGTCGACAATGTCGATGCTGGTGTCGTCGTCGTCGACGTCAAAAACGACAAAGTGTATGTATATCGTACCTGGAAAAGCCGCAGCAGCAACGCCTCCTGCCAGCGCCGGCGCCAAGAGGCCGGCGGTGAGAAGCCCGCGCATGGCGAGTCGTCGCTTGTTGTTGTGGTGCCGCGTTGGACGGGCCGGAAGAACGACGGTGAACGGCTCGGGACAGAAAAAAAAAGGAGGCGGACGGGATGGGCTCGAAAGCTGCAAGAAGATGATGATAGTGAGGCTCTTTCCTCAAAGTTAAAAAAAAAAAAAGGAAAGAACGACTGTCACGAAACGAAAAGAGAAAGAGCAAAGACAAGCTTTAACGGAAGGAACGAAGGGGAATAACAGCAACTAGGGGCTTGCACGGAGTACGAGTCTTGCAGCAAGGCGCAGCCAAGGGCGGCAAAGCCTACTTCGTACTTGGACGGGGTTACGGACAGCCAAGCGCTTTTTCCTCCTAGCTGGTACGAGGTATATCGCGACTGCCGTCTTTTCAACGGAGTCGTGGTGCAGGGGTTGTTGTCGCTTGGTCCGAGAGGGTAAAAGTGATTAATGCCATTAAATCGTATACAGCAATTAATAAGGAAATTGCCAAAATTAAACCGGAAATACCAATTTGGGCAAGAGGAAAAAGAGAAAGAAAAAACGGACGAGGACACGCAAACGCCGGCCATCAGCGTGGGCCGGCTTACGAGTCCCTCTAACCCCTTTTTGTCCAGCGCAAGCCAGCGGGCACGAGGCATCGCGGCACGCCAACAAGGCGGGCTATTCTGTACGGAGAACTCGTATGCGCGATCGGCATGAACGCGTATGTCGAAACAAAATTAATCTGCCGGTGTTGATGAACAGGGAGCAGTCGTACTGATTGAGATTTACGATCGTTTTCGTGAGTTGGCGTTTGACAATGCCAATATACGATCAGTCGGGTGGCCGATTATGTTTGATTTCTGCTTTTGCGCTTCTCTCACTTCTTCCACATTGTTTTGATTTTGAAGACGTACTCCATACTCTGTATTTCCGAGCTAGGAGGTTGCGCTTGCGTACGAGGATTCGTACGTCTCCAGGGTGTGTCGCCGATCCGACGCATCATTGGGTCTCGCTTGCCAGACTGGGATTGCTCGGACCTACGAGTACGGAGTTGAGCCTGTGGTTCATCTGTACTGAGTACGAAGTACGGATTAAAAGTGATTGCTTGCTCTATGGCGGCTAGACAAGGACGACAGGCGGCAAAGGCAAACAGACGATACTTGAAAGATTGTCGGCAGGCTTGCCAAGAGCTATATCCAAGACTGACTTAGGTATCAAAGCAGGTTAAATAACAAACCAAAGAAAACAACAACATCAGATAAAGGAAATGACGGGAAAAAGAGATGAAGAAATGACAGACATCCTGAAACAGCCAACAGTCCTTAACTCCGTACAAACGCCGTTCTCCGGCACGATGTGGGTAAGAAAGACCCACTAGCGGGAAGATGGAAAAAGCAAAGAAAAAGTAAGTGAGAACACTCAACATGTACTCGTAGTACTCTATGAGACAACTGGACCTATGCAGGCACGCTGGTCTCGTTCTCGCTGACGACACTGCCCACCTCGGACCAGCTGGTCGGGGTCAAGACACCCTCGGACTCGGACTCGCTGGCCACGTCGTAGTCGCCGGCTGCCGAGTTGGCCACCGAGCCGATGATGGACATGGATCCGGTCGGCGTCAGCTCGCCGTTGCCGCTGTTGCCGACGCTGCTGATGACTGACGGCTCCGACATGGCGGTGTTGGGCGTCACCGGCAGCGGCGAGTAGAAGCCAGCCAGGGACGCCGACGACGAGTCCTGGGCCCAGGCCTGGATGGAGTTGAAAGCTTCCGTGTTGACCGCACTGTCGTCGTTGTCGTTCTCGTTGTCGTGGGCGGCGGCAGCGAGAACAACAGTATCCGTCTGGGACTGGCCGGCGTTGACGTAGCTCTCGTTAAGGGCCAAGGCGTCTTGCAGGTGCTGCAGCAGGTCCGAGGCGTGGCTGGCATTGTCGATTGTGGCAGAGGTGGGGACAGAAGCATCAGAAGCACGGTCCAGCGTCTCGGACGGCGTGGCATAGTCGTTGACATCGAAAAACACGTCGGACGCAGCCTCCTGGTGCTGCTGCTGCTGCTGCTGCTGCTGCTCGACAATCGCGGGGAGAGGGTCAAACACGGCGTCGTTGGTGCTGTCCGTGCCGGGCGTGTTGATGTCGGGCTCCGTTGCGCTGTAAATGTCCGACATGATGTCGTCGCGGTCGTACGAGGCAGCCGATGCAGCCGATGCAGCCGATGCAGCCGACGCAGCCGACGCGGCAACGGCAGCCGCCTCGGCAACGGCCTGCCGAGTGCGCGCCTGGGCGTGTGCCTGCTCATAGGCGCGCAGCTGCTGGCGCTGCTCTTCCAGGTCCTCGTCGAGCTCGATGCCGTACTCGTCGGCAAACGGGTTGGCATACATGGCAGCAGCGGAAGACGACGAAAAAGCATCAGGCCGGCGGTGGCGCGAACGGGCTTCGCCAATGTTGGCGTTGCTGCTGCTGGTCGTGCCCGTGGTCTCGTCCGTGTTGTTGTTGTTGTTCATGATAAAAGCCCCGCGGCCGCCGGCGCTGGTGTCGGGCCGCAGCATCTGGTCAAACGAGGTGGCCGACGACGACGACGTCTGGCGGCTGGCTTGCTCTTGCTGCTTTTGGCGCTGCATCTGCAGACGGTTCCAGTACAAGAGCTCCTCGCGCTGCCGACGGCGGGACTCCTCGTCGGCAACAACGCCATCGCCATCGGCATTGCCGCGTGACATGAGAAAACCTTCGGCATCTTCGGGACGGTTGAACAAGGGCAGATCTTCGGCGGCGGCGGCTTCGTCCGAGTTGCGGCGTCGTCGTCGGCCGGCTAGGTCCATGTTGTCGCCAAAGTTCTGGACGGCGACGGCGACGCGGCGCTTGAGGTCGTCGGCCATGCGGCGGACTTCGGGATTCTCATAGACGATAATGGCAGCCACAACGGCCATGGACAAGGCGAGGACGCCGGCTGAGAGGACTGGGTTAATAGGCGGCATCGTAGTAGGGAGGTTGATGACAGCAAAAAAAGGTGTTCAGAGAGAGAGAGAGAGAATGAGAGAGAGGGCGAAAGAGGGCGAAAGGCTTGTGAAATGATGATTAAAAGCAGATTAAAAGCAGAGGAGGCGCTGTTTGAGGCGGTACGAGTAAATTGCGGGGAACCGGTTCAGTGAAACGGGTGAATGAGGAAGGAGCGAGGACACGGACATCGACAAGCAATCAGGCTTGCCTGTCTGACGAGAAGGAGGTAGAGAAGGAGAGGAAGGGAGAGAGTGAATGAAATAGACGGAGGGAGACAGCGAGGCAACAACGAATAGGCCCTGCTGCAGGTGGCGCGTTCTTCGGGCAATTATTGGTGATGCGAGGCAAAGTCGCCCCCGTTTGGTACAGTGGCCACACAGTGCGGGACACGGTATAGAAGGCAGCCATCAAAAAAGACACTGGCACGTGCCACCTCAGGTGAGGACCGCGTGCGATGACGGCACGGGTGCGGGGCAATTGGGGCACTGTTGGGGTTGCTTATCACTCGACATTGGCTGCGATACTTATAAATAGTAGGGACGGAATGAGGGAATGACAATAGGAGATGGAGCAAAAGGCACATAGAAAATGAGATTGTTAAAGGCGCTGGGGAAGTAGACCGGAGCACCGGTCTGTGTGACGGGACTTACCGTGGGCGGCTAATGGCCACGGCATTTTGCCGGCAGAATGGTCTTGGCGGTTGGAGGCGAGACGAGTCGGTCGAGGAGCAAGAAGTCAAGACAACGAGAGATGAGGGGTGATGAGGAGGATGGAGGAGGGAGAGAGGGGAGAGGAGAGAGGAGAGAGATGGAAATGATAAAAGATAGGATGATGGCTCGAGGTAAAGGCAGAGACTCGACGGTTAGCTGAGAATGGAAGCAGAAGCAGTAAAGGCGCACAAGAGCTGAAAAAGAAAAGGAGAGAAGAAAATATGAGGAGAAGGAGAATGAGAAGGATAGTAAGAAGCAGAAGAAGCAGAAGAAAAAGAAACAAGAAAGAAGAAAAGAAAGAGAAGGGAAAGAAAGAAAGGACGAGGCGGACAAAGTCGTATTCGGGCTGGGGCTGGCCGCCACAGCGTACTAACGAGTACTTGTACGAGTAATGTGATATACTACCAACCACTTAGTACGACGAGCTACTAGTAATACCTGCACCTTGCACCATGGTCTCTGACAAATAACCAACAGTAGATTCATATGGCTACAGACACGCATGCTAGACGCAAAGACTCAAAAATATATACACCGCCTTGCTGTGACGCATATGCCGCCGTCTATTTCTAGCCCTGGCCTGATCCGTTGTTGCTCCTAAACACTGACAAACAAAGAAACTGTCTTGAGCTTTTACAGCTTCTCAATAATGGCCGCGGCGTACTCGTGCGTCTTGGCGCTGCCGCCCAGGTCGCCCGTCAGGGCCTTGCCCTCGGCCAGGGTGGCAAAGGCAGCCTTCTCGATCCGTGTGGCGTACTCGCCCAGGCCCATGTGCCGCAGCATCATCATGGACGACAGCAGCAGGGCGGTGGGGTTGGCCAGGGCCTTGCCGGCAATGTCGGGGGCGGAGCCGTGGACGGCCTCAAAGATGGAGCACTCGTCGCCAATGTTGCCCGAGGGCGTCAGGCCCAGGCCGCCAATGAGGCCGGCGCACATGTCGGACAGGATGTCGCCGTACAGGTTGGGCATGACCAGGACCTTGTCGTTGTAGGGCAGCGGGTCGGTGACCATCTTGAGGCAGGTGTTGTCGAGCAGCTCGTCGTCAAACTCGATGCCAGGGAACTCCTTGGCGACCTGCTTGGCGACCTGCAAGAAAAGACCGTCGCTCATCTTCATAATGGTGGCCTTGTGCACGACGCGCACCTTGTTGCGGCCAATCTCCTGGGCCTGCTGGAAGGCAAAGCGCAGCACGCGCTCGCTGGCCTCGCGCGTAATCAGCTTGATGCTCTGCACGACGCCGTCGACGACGACGTGCTCAATGCCCGAGTACTCGCCCTCGGTGTTCTCGCGGATCAGCACGGTGTCGACGCCGTCGTAGGGCGTCTTGAAGCCGGCGACGGAGCGGCACGGCCGCAGGTTGGCAAACAGGTTAAAGGTTCTCCGCAGGGTCAGGTTGAGCGAGACGTGGCCCTTGCCAATGGGCGTGGCCAGCGGGCCCTTGAGGGCGACCTTGTTCTTGCGGATGCTCTCAATGGCGGCGTCGGGGATGGCGGTGGTGCCGTCCTTGAGGATGGGCGTGACGTCAATGGGCTCCCACGCGATGGGGGCCTGGCAGGGGTTAGTTGTCCGTTGTCAAGTAGCAAGATTGTGTTTGGGACAGCATGAACCTACCTGGGCAGCCTTGAAGATGGACTTGACGGCCTCGGAGATCTCGGGACCGATACCGTCACCCTCAATCAGACTGACAGTGTACTTGCCCTGCAGAGGTAGTTAGTATGGGAGTGCACGGTTGTGCCGTCGTCGTCGTCGTCCGAGCCGGAGCCGGTTCCGACGACGGCTGGTCCGGGGTGGGTTGTCTTACATCGCCGCCCTTGACACCGGTAAACTTGGCGACCTCCTTGTTGCTGGAGTAGAAGCGGGACTGCATCAGTTAGTAGCTGGTAGCTGGTTTTTGGCTGGCCGCATCCTCCGATCCCGGACATGTCCGTCTCGTCTCAGTCTCGTCTCGCCTTCAGCAGCTACTCACCTGGAGAGAAAGAGTGGCAGCCGCGCGGGGGGCAGCGCGGAAGCATTGGCGTCTGGCAGGGCCAGCGGCAGCACGGATGGCCAGCATCTTGAATATGATTTTTTTGGAGAGTAGAGTACAGGGTGGTCGAATGGCGTGGAGCGGGAGGTAGTAGAGGTGAGGTGGAGGAGCGGACAAACGAGAGAGAAGGAAAAGGGAGGAAGAACGGAGCGACACCTATTCGATGGAGGCTTTTTTGTGTGTGTGCGCTTTCCGTATGTGGCCAAATAGGAAACACGAAAAGCTTTGCCGGCAGAGACGGGTTGGCTGGCCTAGTGCGTGCGCTGCAGACTTGCAGACAGCCGCGCTGTGGCACCTGAGCAGGCCCGGCTGTAGCGGTTCGCGCGTGCTACAGCGTGGGTGCGACGCCTAATGGGGTGCTGATTGCTAGCAGGTATTGGCGGGTGCGGCGCGGCGTCTGATTGGCTGCTGATAATCGCTCGCCTCGCGAGAGGCATTAAAACAGCGACGGTCGTATCTCCGTCGCACGAGTGCGGCTCGGTACGGACAAAAGATAAGGCTGCGGGGTTATCGATAACGATAAGAAGTGGGTCTGGCCAGCTACGATGACGTCCCTGGTCTCTAGGAGTACAAGGCTGATGTCGAAGGCGCAGATCGTTTCTTCTTCATGGATCTTGTACGAGTATTTTGTATGCATGTACGGTACTGGCTGCATAGTGGTACGAGTACTGGCTGCAGGGTACTACTTGTATTGGAAGCACGTCCAAAACGCGTACTCGTACGCCACTCCAGGCTGTCACGTGAGCTTTCCGACGAGGCCGATGCCACATCAACCACTACCTACTTTTTGTTGAGCCTGCCTGTTGCTTTCTGTTTCTTAACATGTGATTTATTTGACTATTGTCTCTTGACATTTAACTTATTCGTTTCACTCCGAAGGGCAACGTTGCTTAACTCAACTCCTTACCGTCGTGCAATGTGATAGTGGGTCTCACGTGACCTCCC
Source organism: Ophiostoma montium (assembly GCA_029299015.1). Classification (NCBI taxonomy): domain Eukaryota; kingdom Fungi; phylum Ascomycota; class Sordariomycetes; order Ophiostomatales; family Ophiostomataceae; genus Ophiostoma; species Ophiostoma montium. Next base: position 213,949 of record JANSMC010000024.1, on the reverse strand, counting down.
AACGGGATCCAGCATCCGGCCACCGCGTTTCAAGACAGCATCATCGCCACCATCCCCCCCCCCCTTCCCCCAAAGCAAACAAACCGCAATGACGGACCTTGAGCGATCCGTGCTCGACTTTTACCAGATCAACACAACCTACCCAGAGGTGTGGCCGGCCGACAAGAACATTGACGACAGCGATGGGTCGGACAGCGAGGAGACGCGGGTGCGCGACCGCGAGCGCAAGGAGAAGCTGAGCCGGCGCAAGTCGCGGTACCAGGCGCTGGAGCGGGCGGCGACGCACCGCAGCATGTCAGGAGCAGGAGGAGCAGGAGGAGCAGGAGGATCGAATACAGAAAAAGGCGTGCAGCGCGACGAGCCGGACCCGCTGGGCACGACGGACAGCGTGATTGTGGCTCTGAAGCGCAACGGCATCAAGAACATTCAAGACGACGCGAAGCTGCGCAACCGGTTTCTGCTGTCGTCGACGACGTTTTCGCCAGCTGTTTTCCTGTCGCAGGTGCACACGGACGCGAGCACCGAGTCGCTCGTGGCCGGGCTGGACGTGCTGTCGCGGTCGATTGACCAGAAATCGGCGTCGCTCAAGGTGCTGGTCGAGTCCAACTTTGAGCGGTTTGTGCGGGCCAAGGCAACGATTGACAATGTGTACAAGGAGATGAAGTACCACGGCAGCGAGCCGGCCACGCCGCCGTCGGGGCCGCCGGGCTTGCCGCCGGCACGCACGCGCACGCACTCGCGGCACTCGAGCCGCAGCGCGTTCCGGGCCAGCATCAGCGGCGGGGCAAGTGGCAGCGTCGGCGGAGGACTGGCGAGTCCGCTGCCGGCGCTGCCCGAGGCACGGAAACGCAACGCGCTGGTCAAGGAGAGCGAGTACGGCGTGCTGGGCATTAAAGTGCCGCTGCTGGAGGTGTCGACGAAAGCAGAAGATGTATGGGGACCGGCACTGGGGGGGCGTGAAAAGGAGGAGACGCTGCGGGCGGTGGCAGCCGAGCTGAACCGGTACCAGGCGTGCATCGAGGCGAGCGCGGCGATCCGCGACTGCATCAAGCGCAACGACCACGAGAGCCTGGTGGACGAGTACCACAAGGCGCGGCGGTTTGCCGACGACGCACGCAAGATTGTGCAGGATCTCAAGACACAAAAGGGGGGCAACGACGACGCTCGGCCGACCGACGCGCAGGTGCACCAGATTGTGCTGGCAGCGCGCATGTGGCACGACGTCGACGAGCAGATTCAGGCGTACAAGCGCGACGTGTGGCGCAAGCTGACGTCGGCGACGGGCGTGGCGCGGGCCGACGCGCCGCTGCTGATGGCCCTTCCGGGGGCCGGCCGGGACCAGCACATGGAGCTGATTGGCCTGCTGCTGGAGCTGGGCGTCGAGGACAACCCGATCTGGATGTGGCTGCTGAGCCGCTACGACCGGCTCAAGAGCCGGATCCAGACGGTGTGCGACCGCACCAAGGTCGAGATCGAGGTGCTGCGGCGGCGGCTCGCCAATGCCGAGAAGCCACCGCCGCACGTCATTGCGTCGCACTTGCGGTCGATTGGCCGGCAGACGATTGAGAGCAAGATTGGCTCGCTGGACGCGCCCGAGGTCATTGAGCTGTGGGAGATGGTGCATTACTTTTTGCACAGCCTGCTGTCGGCGCAGGGCATCCTCGGCGAGGTGGTGGATTTTTGGCAGACGGTCGAGGGCTTCGTCGCCGGCAAGACGCAAAAGTCGCTGCCCACGGGCTACCGCGGCGAGTCCGAGGTGCACCACCGGCTGTCGGCGCAGGGCGCAGCCGACCTGCAAAAGGGGGCCGTCGAGCTGGTGGACCTGATCCGCGAAAACGTCTTTGGCTTCTTTGCCGGCCCGCCGCCCGAGGACATTTCGCTGCTGTTCTCGCCAGTGGTGCCGTCGCCACGCACGCCCGGCTTTAGCGGTAGTGGTGGCAGTGGCGGCGGCAGCAGTGGCAGCCCGCTGTCGCCCAACTCGCTGCGGGACCCGCGGTTCAACCTGGACCCCAAGAACCCGCCGGCATCGTCGCCCCGGCGCGGCGAGGCGTGGGAAAAGTTTGCCTTTTGGCCGCCGTGGTCCAACTCGATCAGCGGCGTGCACTACCTGTCCAAGATGCTGACGCTGGTCGGGTCGGGGGCGGCGGAGATGGCCAGCATTGGCATTGGGTCCGGGTCGGGCGCAGAGGCCGGCGAGGTGGAGCGGCTCAAGACGCTGGTGGGCGTGGTGCGCGAGCGGTGCGTGGCGGCGGTGTGCGCGGCGTGGAACAAGGACGCCGAGAACATCAAGTACGTCGAGGACTGGCACCGGGCGGCGGACCGGCGCGACGTGACCAAGATGCCGACGGCCTTTGCAGCCTACGAGGGCGCCATCCTGTCGGGCATGCAGAAGATCTTGTACATTTCCGAGGCCCGCAGCAAGCCGGGGGCCGACGACATGGTGCTGCCGCCGCCGACGAAGCTGCTGCAGATGGTGCGGGCGCAGTACGTCACGACGCTGTACAAGGCACTGAGTGGCATGGTCGAGAACGCCGAGCGGCCGGTGCGCAAGGCCGACGACGACTGGACGGCGGCTGATGGCGACACGGGGGGGTTCACGACGGCAGCGTCGGCGTTGGCCATCTCGTCGGCGGTGATGGGCTCGTTGAGCGACGGCCGGGCGTCGGCGATTCTCGACAGCGGGGCGTTTAATGCTGGGGACCGGGTAAGCCCTCCTACTATGTTATGTGATTCTGGTCCACTACTGGATGCTAATGGTTTAGAACGTCCGCATGCTGCTCACCCTCAGCAACCTGCAGATCCTGCGGTCCGAGCTGGTGCCGCGGCTCAACACGCAGTTTGAAAACGCCTTTTCCGTCAAGCTGACCGACGAGACAAAAACGATCCGCGACGTGCTGGGCCAGATCGACACGCGGCTTTTCTTATCGTACACGCGGCCGTCGGTCGACAATCTGCGGCGCATCATCCGCGCCGGCGTGCTCGACGACACCGCGTCGCAGCCCGTGCCGGCCGCGCTGTCGGTGCCGGGAGCCGGGGCCAGCAGTGCCAATGCGGCCAAGCCCCGCGATGTGCGGCCGTACGTCTACGAGGCCCTGCTGCTGCTGGTGCTGGTGCACTCGCAGGTGTCGACGACGGCAGCCTCGCTGACGCAGCAGGTGCTGTCCCACTTGCTCGAGCAAATGTCGCGTGAGCTGTTGGAAGCCTTTAAACAACAACGTCCCGCCGGATCCGGTCGAACATTTGACCTCGCCAGCCTCGTCCAGGCCACGCTCGACGTCGAGTTCATCGCGCAGACCCTCAGCCAGTACACGACGGAGCGCGCCAGCGAGCTGCAGGGCCAAATCTACCAGGAGCTGGACGCGCGCACCGACGACGACGCGCGCGCGCGCCTGCAAAACGAGCTGCCCGAGATGCGCAGCGTGCTGAAGCGGCTGCGCGAGGCCAGCAAGAACGAGTTTGCCTGCTTCCGCAAGCCCAAGCGCGGCGGCGACCGCAGTATTGGGGGGGCGGGGGCGGGAGCGGGCAGTGGCCGGTCCACGCCGGAGCAGTCGGGGTGAGGGAACTGGATGAACTCGATGCAATGTCGTGATGTCGTGATTTTTGGTATCGCTTATGTAATCAATTCCAACTGGTGCCACCACCATTACCCTGCCTATTGCGAGAACCATTCCGTAGGACTGCCCGACCTTTGATTTAAGGAGAAGGATAACAATAGACAATACAAAAAAGAAGAAACGGCGTCATCATGAAAACATTATGCTTTTGCGCTCCAGCTTCTGCATTGCCTGGCCAAATGCTTTTGCTTTTGACCGTGACATATCACACCGTTGATGGGAATGAAGGAATGAAAGCAAAGAAGAAGAAACAAAAGTCAAGCCAAAGCAAAGTGAGGTAGGTCATCCAGCAAAGATTAACAAGAAACTCGCAAATAACTTTGCGCAAGGCTCGCGAGAGTGGTAGGATATAATATATGATTTTTGATGAGGGGGGAAAGAAGAAGAAGAAGAATAAAATAAAGATTTAGTTTTAGTTTTTTGTTCCCGCTGACCCCAAACGCCGAGGAAGAAACGCCGCAAAGAACCAGGTCATCACTGTATCGTAAAATGGAGAATGAAGAGAAAGGAAGAATGATGGTAACCGAAAGAGACGGTCAGTCTCTCAGGTTGACGAGCAGCGAGGAGCAGAAGAGCAGCTCAAACGACCGCGAGTCGGTGGGCGAGAAGACGGGGTGGTCGTGTTTGGCGATGACTTCGTTGTCTGTGTTGTTAGTAAAGGCAAAAGAAGAAAAAAAAAAAGAGCAAAAAAAAACAGAAGAAAGAAAGAAAGTAAGAAAGAAAGTAAGAAAGAAAGAAAGAAAGAAAGTAAGAAAGAAAGTAAGAAAGAAAGAAAGAAAGAAAGTAAGAAAAAAAAAACCTACACTTCAAACTGATGGCTTCAAAAAAGCCCCGCATCAGCGGATCCTCCTCCTCCGTCACCAGCATGCCGTCCTCGGCCCGGCACGACGTCCGCGGCAGCGCCTTGCGGATGCCCAGCAGCATGCGCAGCAGGTCCGCAATCACGTACCCTTGCTGCGCAAAGTCGCTCGGCGTGCGCTCCAGCGGCCACATGGCCCGCAGTGGATCCTGCTCCCACGCCTTGAAGCCCCACGTCGACTTTTCCACGCAGTTGAGCAGGATCAGCGTCGTAAAGTACATGGTGTAGTCGATCTTGGTCTTGCTGTCCTGCAGCAGCCGCTGCATCGTCGTCAGCAGGCTGTGGCTGATGGACGCTGCCTTGCGCTCGGCCCCCGCCGTCAGCTGCAGCGACACCGTCGTGTAAATGTCCTGGTCCGTGTCGGCCCGGATCTGCCGCCACGTGACGTCGCCGCCTCTGTCACCGCCGCCAGCTTCACCGCCTTCGCCAGTGCCGTCCACCCCACCCACCTCCTCCACCGGCTTGACGCGAATCTGCCACTGCCGCTCGCTGTCGAGAATCTCAATCAGCCCCCACAGCTCAATCGCCTTTTTCAGCAGCACGCTGCCCGTGCTGTTGGCCAGCGCCGTCGACGTCTCCAGCATCACGCGCACAAACGGCGACGGCTCGCGCTGGATAAACTGCGGCAGCATGTTGCGCATGTAGTACTCCATCTTGAGCGGCACGTCGTCCTTGGCCGTGTCCACCATGACGATTTCGTCGATTTCAAAGTGCTTGGGCGGCTGGGGAGGGGCAGTGGCGGGAGCAGGGGCGGGAGACGGTGCTGGAGCGGTCGTTGCTGTTGTCGCAGTGGCCGGCGTGGGTGTCTCGGCTGTCGGTGTCTTGTCGCCATCGCCATCGCCATCGCCACCGCCACCGGCCTCAGCCTTGACTTCTGCTGAGTCACCATTTTGGGATCCGTGGGCACTGACGTTGGCACTGACGCTGGCACTGCCACTCACACTCGCACTCGCACTGCCTTCGTCGCTGCCCGCTGTCGCTGTCGCTGCTGCCGCTGCTGCTGCTTCCGCCGCTGCCGCCACTGCGGCCGCCACGCTCGCCGGGTCCTTGGGCCCGTTGCTCTGAAAGACTTCCAGCGTCACGGCGACGGCCGGGTTTTCCGGGAAATGCGTCGCCTCAATCATCAGGCCCTTGTTGACCAGGTCGACGGCGTCGCGCAGCTGGTTCGTGCGGTGCTGCGCCAGCACCACCTGCACGCCCGCGCAGAAAATGTCCAGCTGCTCTGTAAACTTGGTCCGCACACACCCGGACCGCCACACGCGCGGCGACAGCACTTTGCGGCACTGGTCGCACGGGCTGCCCTTGCTGCACGTCTTGCGCAGGATCCGGCACCGGATGCACGCGCCGATACGCCGCACCTCCTGCACCTCTTTCCGCCGAGTCGTGTTGAACCGCGCGCGGCCCTGCTTCGGCTTCGCCTCGTTGGGGCTGTTCATGTTGAAGCTGATGCGGTTGGGGTCGCCGGGGCTCGACGGCAGGTGGTCGCCCGCCGCAAACCCGGGCAGCACGTTCTCGGCCAGGTACGTAATCTCGCCCCACGGCTGGCTGTTGCTGGCCGTCGCCGCCTCTGCCAGCGCGTCTGTCATGTGCTCGTCCTCGGGCACCATGGCTGCCGTCTCTGCCAGGCCGTGTGTGTGTGACGCCATGGCTGACGCGTCGACTGCCGTCGCGTCGTCGCCCACGCCGGTGCCCACTCCACTGCCCACGCCGTCGCCGCCCAGCGGCTTGCCGTCTTCGAGCACAGACGCGACAGGTGGCGGCGTGACTGTAGCCGTGACCGTGGCCGCCGCTGCTGCTGCTGCTGCCGTCACCGCAGCATGGTCGTCTGCTCGCAGCTGGGGGTCCAGCAGCGACGGGTGCAGCTGGGCCGTCGCGGCAGCAGCCATCGACAGGTTGGCCGCCTCGAGCCGCTTGATCTGGTCGATTGTAATGCGGTCCTGGTCCGACACGCCGTCCAACGCGTCGCCGACTGCACTCTGATGGCCCTCGTGGTGGTGCTGGCCAGCAGCAGAAGCAGAAGCAGCCGCAGCAGCAGCAGAAGCATCGCCGTCGTCACCCGTCACTGGGTCCGACTTGAGCAGATCCGACGCGTCAAAATGCTTCTTGGACATGGGCGGCGATTCGTGAATAAACGCGCCCAAGGACACGCTGTTGTTTTTCGACGCGCTGCCATCACCACCCGCTGTCGTTGTCGCCGTCGCCGCTGCACTGCCTGCGCTGCCGGGTGCGCGGTCGTCGTGCTTCTCGCTCAGGTCGATCTGCCGCGACACTTCGGCGAGCGTCTCGAGCGCCGTCCAGTCGCGTTGAATCGCTGCCGCGTCGACTGCCGCCGCCGCCGCCGACGAGGGCGACGCGTTGACGGCCGCCGCCGCTGCTGCTGCCACCGCTGCCGCCGCTGCTGCTGCTGCTGCCGCGCTCGACGCGCCGCCATTGCTGCTCGTCGCCAGCAGGTGGTGGTGGTGCGCGTGTGTCTGGGGCAGGCCGCCGTGGCCGCTGCCCGTAAAGCCAAGCCGGTGGGCCTGCTGCAGGCTGTGGTGTTGCGCGGCGCGGCTGCCTGTTCCCCGGACGCCCGCGCCCATACCACCACCACCACCACCACCGCCGCCTACACCGCCCGACGCGCCGCCTCCACTGCCACCGCCGCCGCCACCGCCCACAACCGACGCCGCTGCCGTGTTGGCAATGTGGTGGCTGAGGCCGTTGAGCGACAGGCAGGCGCTGAGCCGGTCGCTCTCGCTAATGGCCGGGCATTTTTTCGAAATGTGCGTCATCAGCGACTCGGCGCGGCCCTTGGGAAACGACTCGCCGCACGCCTTGCATCGGTGCGGGTAGCGGTTGCTGTTGTCGGCCAGGCGCGGGCCACGCTCAAAGAACTGCAGAATGATGGGGTTTGGTTTCCGCCCCATTGTGTGTGTGTGTGTGTGTGTTTTTTGTCGTGTTTGTTGATGCGCGGTCACCAGAATTTCGACTTTGTCGCAATCACGTAAAATAAAATCCACGCGTTTTCGCCAAAAATCGTCGTCTCGTCGTCTCGTCGTCTCGTCGCCGTCGTCGTCGTCGTCGTCGTCCCGGTGTCGCTCCTTCGGATCGGTGATGCGAGTCGGTGTCGCTGGCGGTGAGCGGAGGGCCAAAGGGTCGCGCGGTGTTGTGGGTTCCTTTTTTTTCCTGGGTGATTAATTTGTTTGATGTGGGCGGTGATGTGGGCGGTGATGGGACTGAGGGCAGTGGGCGGGGAGGGCCCGGCGCGCAGTACTCAAGTAATAAAAGCGCAAAAGCCAACAAAAAAAAACAAAATAAGTACCCCAGCCAATCAAAATTACGCTTCGCGCTGGCACTAAGAAAATTCTGCCGCCCCGATAAGCGCGGCCGGGGACCCCGATAAGAATTGTGACGGATTTTGGGCCAGCACGTGAGGGCCAGGCGGTGGCAGCCGGCGGGATGGGCGAAACCCCGCGCTGTATTCTGCCGGTTCTATGGTAGTGGGTAGAAGAATGACACTTGGACAATAGTAGAAGCCGCATAGGGAAAGAGCATGATGAGCCCTTACGAGTAGATGAACAATGCTGAGGATCACGTGCAGAAATTGATCACTGAAGATGTGCTCTGATGCTGCGCAAGACAGTGTGTCGTGTACGCCACAGAGCAGCAGTTCGAGCAAGGTATATATTTTGTATTTGTAGTGTGCGTGTCCTACGACTTTCTGTGGACGTGGCCGGCAGAGCCCTGGTGCTGCGGGAAGATGAGCGAGTTGGCAATCACGACGTTCTCCGGGCGCGACGAGGCGAAGACGACAATCTCGGCAATGTCGTCGGGCGTCAGGGGGGTGGTGCCGCTGGGATGTTAGCAGGTTGCTGGTAAGACAGGATATACTATAAGGAGAGAGAACATACGCGTAAACGGCATCTGCCTTGGACTTGTCGCCGTAGAAGCGGATGACGGAAAACTCCGTCTCGACCTGGCCCGGGTCAATCTCAATGACACGCACGCGCGTCGCAATCAGCTCCTTGCGCAGGCTCTCGGTGAAGCTGCGCACGGCCGCCTTGGTCGCGCAGTAGATGCCGCCGCCGGGGTACGGGTCGATGCCGGCAATGCTGCCAATGTTGATAATGTCGCCGGCGCCGCCGTCCGTCCCGCGCTGCAGCATCACGGGCAGCACGGCCTGCGTCATGTGGATGAGCCCCGTCACGTTGGTGGCAAACATGACGTCAATGTCCTCCTCGGCAATCTCGGGCGCGCGTGCCACGCCCTTGACGAGCCCCGCGTTGTTGACGAGCACGTCAATGTCGCGCCACGCCTCGGGCAGGTTGCCCACAAAGTCGCGCACCTGCTTGCGGTCGCTGACGTCCAGCTGCACGGGCAGCACCTGCACCTTGTCGGCACCGAGCTCTTTGACGAGGTCGTCGGCAATCGCGCGCAGCGTGTCGATGCGGCGGGCCGTCAGAATCAGCCGCAGGCCGCCGGCCGGGGCCGCCTGGCGCGCATACTCAAAGGCACAGCTGCGGCCGATGCCGGACGACGCACCGGTGATGACGACCGTCTTGCCGGCGAGGCGCTTGGCTGCAGCAGACATCTTGTTGGATGCGTAGGAGACGAAGCGGGTGGGTAGTACTCGTAGACCGGGTGCGAACAAGTACGGCGAGCGGGCGAGCGGGCAAACGGGCTGGACAAAGGGTTGGAGACGGTGAGAGACGAGACGAGCTGCAAATGGCAACATGGAAGAAGAGAAGCAGAAGAGAGGAAAGAGAGGAAAGAGAGGCAAGAGAACAAGAGAGACGCGTCAGGTTAAAGAGGGGTTATATACGGAGTACTACGGAGCTGGGCTGTGAATTGATAACGCTCCGATTTACTCAAACTGAGGCTCTATCTACCAATCACTGTTTACTACTACTACTATTACCTCGGGCTGAACCTCTTTCCATAGAGCCAGCTAGCTGTGACGGCAACAGACCCCGCGGTGATGCAATCAGGGGTGGGACCGATCCCGGCCCGCTGCTGCTTTTAGGAAGGTCCAGTCAAAAGGTCCAGTGGACCTGCCCGATAAACGGCGTCTACGCCGTCGAGTCACTGTGCACGCCGTCGGCCGATAACGAACGGGTCCGTGGCAGGTGGAGAAGATAGCCGACGGCTGTTGGCAGGTCTTTACGGTACTATTACGGTACTTTTCGTTTTATTTTATTTTTATTTTATTACCTTAGTTTTTATGTATTTATTTTACATATTTACATATTTATTATTTTACATATTTTACTTTTGTTGAGTTTACTTTTGTTTTATTCCTCTTCTTCGCTTTTTTTCCACCTTGTAATATAGTTTTCGTCTTTTACAGTGCCTTCTCTGCTCTTCTTGAATCCCATATCTTCCTCTCACTAAGCTCGCTCCTGGCCCATCTCTACTCTTCGGACCCTGAGCTAATCCCGTTACTCGTAGCTCCGCCCCCGCATTCCAATGCATGCTGTGGGTCGTCTGGACGTGTTCCTTCCCAGTGAATGGCACCACGTACGTCATGTGCCTGTGTGACCTCCCAGCCGTGGTCGATCACGGTCAGCTGTCGGGTGTTTCTCCCGGTGAAGTCAGCAATGATAGAAAGTCTCAAAGACCGACGACATGCCTCATACAAAACAGATCGATGGCATTTGCATAGCAAGGCGTGAGGGCACACGACACAGACCGAAAATGGAGCTCGAATAGGAAAGAGCAAACATACGAGTATTACCGCCAAAGAGGAAACTGCGAATGAGTTGTACTTCTTTGAGTACTAGTCCGTCTTCTGGACTTTTTCTCGTCGTCCATCCTCGGCTGCTGACTGCCAACTGCCAGAGGCCATCGCACTGTAATGCGACACGCACAACGCCACGTCACACCTTGCATCCAACTTGCTTCTAGGGATGACGCGTGACAAGAGCCCCGACCTGGCCTCGGGCGTGGCCGGTGTCTCTGGTGCGCGCGCACGCCGGACGGACAGCCGGTTGACGCCAGCAGTCTCCTCTCTGTCTCTGCATCCGCCGAGCGGCTCGCCGACGACGGCCTTTCGCCGCCGCCGCCACAGCTCCAACTTCTCCGACTACAGCCAGGACGCGCGCGACCTGCTCAACCCGCGCGCGCCTGCTGCGCACAACGGCTACGACTACGACTACGACTACGAGTCCAGCGGCGAGGCGCTGCGCCACCAGCAGCCGACGTCGAGCTGGGACTCGCTGCCGCTGGCCTTTGCGCTGCTGCCAGCCCTGGGCGGCGTGCTCGTGCAAGGCGGCAGCTCGGTTGTGACGGACCTGATGCTGCTGTGCCTCGCGGGGCTCTTTTTGCACTGGAGCGTCACGCAGCCGTGGAGGTGGTACCACGCGACGCAGCAAGTTCGCGAGGAGCACGAGACGAGCGCCGCGGCCGCCGACGTCGCCGTGGTCAGCGACACGGACGAGGAGGCGGATGACGCTTTGTCCAAGGCATCGCCGGGGCCGGCTGCTCTGGAAAAAGTCGAGGAGGAAGCCACAAAAGACAAAGGCGCCGAGGGCGGCGAGCACGGCGAGCACGACACCAACAGCAACAATGCCAAAAAGACCGACAGCAAGAAACAGCGCGACCGCCGACAGCAAGAACGCCGCAGCGTCTGCGCGCGGCAGGACGCGGCCCTGCGCGAGCTGTACCGCCACGAGGTGCTGGCGCTGCTGGCGTGCTTTGCGTGTCCTGTTCTCGGGGCGCTGCTGCTGCATGCGCTGCGGGACCAGCTGACGCGGTCGTCAGAGGGCTTGATCTCCAATTTCAACCTGACCATCTTCATCATGGGCGCCGAGGTGCGACCATTGCGCCATCTGCTGCAGCTCGTGCAGGCGCGCACTCTGCACCTGCAGCGCATTGTCAACGCAAACCCGTACCGCGGCAGCGAAGACGACGACGAGACGGCGGCGTACCGGGTACGGCGTGCGCAAGAGGAGCAGGAGCAGAATCAGACGCTGTCGGACCTGGTGTGTCGGCTGGACCGGCTCGAGGCCGCGGAGGCGGCTCGCTTGCCTGCGTACTCACCTATCCCGCCAACCTCGCCCACCTCACCGACCAGAGACATTAAGGAAAAGAAGGAGAGGGAGCAGCTGCTGCGCGACGTGCGCGCTCAGCTGCAGCCGGAGCTGGACACGCTGGCGCGGGCGCTGCGGCGCGCACACAAGCAGCAGGCGCTTTTGGAGAACCAGGTGGCCAGCCGCTTCCAGACGACGGACCGGCGGATCAACGACGCACTCGCCATGCTGACCGTGCGGCGGCAGCAGCAGCAACAGCAACAACAATGGCCGTCGGTGACCGCGGTGGCGTGGCTCTATCTGGTGGGCAGCTGGGCGGCCGTGCAGTGGATATTCGAGGCAATACTGGCGCTGCTGCTGTACGTCCCACGACGGCTGGCGCAGTGTGCGGCGGCCGTCGTTGCGCTTCCCTTCACGGTCGTGCAGAGAGTACTGGGCACGGCGGCGGGGCCGGGCGAGCTGACAGGGCCACGCGGACAAGACGCCAGCGGCAAGAATGGAGGGTCTGTGAAGAGGCCGGCGATATATGTGAGCCAGTCGCAGGACCTAGACGATGACCGTGACTACATATCACGACGGTGACGTGGTCGTTCTCGGCATACTGTATGTATCAAAATCACTTTATTTCAGATACCGGCTTCTCGATGCGTGCTTCTCGCATCGTTGCTTTATGGTATCATATTTCAGTGTTTCAGTTCTTTCGGCTTTTGTTCATGTCAACGTCTGATGTTACAATAAACACCGCCTGGTATTCTTCTTCAAAGACCATCAACGGCATCACTGCTTCTCACTCTGCGCAATACTCGGCGCAAACAGCAAAATATATCCAGCGGTGAGTGCAGACGCTGGCAAAAGGGGGCCTGAGACAGGCCGGGTTTCAGTGTCGGATAATCGTCGCAGGACGTACGCGGCACCTGGATGCAGTAATGCAGAAGCAAAACGTCTGACAGCTCACCGTACTCAGTACTCCCTACGAGTACAAATACCTCTGGCCTTGGTCGGCCGCCAAGCGATTGTCAAACGTGTGAGACAGTCGACCAACCCCTCGATGGCCGCGAGCATTATGCATTGAAGGGGGTGGCGTGGTATTGTACGGGTACGGGGTAGAGTGATGCGACGCATTTCTCTACGTAGAAACTGCGGTCGACTGCGCCGTCTGAGGACTTATGCGTGGCTTTTTTCTTCTTCTCTGAATCATTCAGCTCTCGGGTGTCGTCGTCCTCGCCGCTCTGGGGTCCAGCTCCAGTCAATCCCCTGCTCTTGCAAATCGATTCTTTTTTTTTCACTCATTTCTTTTCAACCCCCTGTGATCAGCCTTAACAGGAGTAGCGGCGGCGTGACCACGAAGCCTTTTTCTTCTTCTTTTATCCCACGGTCGCTTTTGCTCCACCGTGACGACTCGACGAGGATCGACCGACCGACCGGATTACGTGTACGTGTACTGGTGGCCCTCTATTGGCCGCTGGTCATCTCACTTCGACCGCGACTGGACAGCAATGCAGCTGAAGTAAGGCAAGACGTGTCAATCAGACGTGGTTTGAATCGGTACCATTTCTTCAAATATTCCTTCTCGGGCATTTCTGTCATACAACGTACTGAGTACTCAGTACTCAGTACGCACCCATTTTCTCTCTCCAATCAACCCTAGGAAATAGCGCAATCGCGTCGACGCGCCATGCTCAGGTACAGCCGCTAGTCTTTTAAGTTCCGACCCACAATAATCCCATCCTGGACTAGTCTATTCGCCATGTTAAATGAGATCGGCCCATGCTCCGTACTGCCGCGACGAGTGCGAGTACGGAGTACGGAATACACGCATATGTGCATATCACTCTGACTTCGTCTTGTCTTGATATTTTGTACAAAGTATATTACCATTTCACGCAGCAGTAGAGTACTCGTACTTGCCACGACAAAACTGGTCTAAAATACATTGTAATGCCACGCCACCGAAAAGTCCCAACCTCGTCTGAGTCAACAACGTGACTGGCATTCACCTCTCAAATATGTGAATGTCTCCAGGCCGACATTTGAGTTGCCATGACATGTCAAGCGGCAAAACCCATGCATATCCTAGGAAACGTGCAGTTGAATTCTTGTGTCTGCCTCGTGTCTTGGTTGATTGCCGGGTGTCGACGACTTATTTGTCCGCCGTTTCCGTCCTGTACTCGTAGATCTGATCGCTTGGATGTGCACTCTATGACGGCCAGGGCTGAGGATCTTCGCTCGTGGCTCCCTGCATTCTCATTTCTCAGTTGTCTTTTTTTTTCCCTCCCCCGGTTGCAAACCATGATACTCGTACAAGCATATTTTGCTATCTACGGAGCACGCGTACGATTACTCCGTATGCTACAGTAGCAGCCAACGACCCACACACTTTGTCCGAGTGATACTTTGAACTTGTTACTCGTACTCGTAGACGGGACGAACATGCCGACGCACGAGGAATGCAGTGCTCGTCGATACACCCAAAGTCCGTGGCATGTCCCTTTGGTTGCCGTGTCCAGTACCCGGCGCCTCCCGCCACCGTACAACGCACTCGGACTGTCAGCTGCACTTTTGCTCCGTATTCGTACGGAGTACTCTCGTTGACGCTATCTTTACGCTACCGGTAGTTTCTAAAACGGTAAAGCATACTCCGTACAAAGACAGTAGCTGACTACTGGCGTATCTCGGCAATTCTTTCTTGATTAATTTTATTATTTTTGCTCTCTCATTCTTCGTGCCCCATTTCATCTTTTCGTCTTCTTTGTCTTTGATTGAATCCTTCTTCTTAACGTCTCTCCTGTGCCGAACTCGATTATCGTTACCAATTCCCATCATCACCATCACCCGCCACACTCGCCTATGTACGAGTAAATATCTGTCACACTCTTCTTCCCTCCAGCCGTTCACACCCCTCATCTTACTTAGCGCACACCCCACCCGAATCCACACTGCGACTAACACCCTGACCCCTGCCGGGTCCTAAACTAACACCAAACTAACACCAAACTAACACTCAAGCCAAGGCCATGTACCGAGTACGAAGTGCTGGTTCTCGTCGACGTCCCAGCTCAATTTTATATTTCCAATAGTACGAAGTACGATTACTGTACCTCACAGCCATCGTGCCGTCCAGGCCAACCAGGTGCATGCTTCATGTACTCGTAAAGCCACCCCTAGTCCTCCTGCAAAACCCTCCCGCGGGCCATCAGCCTCGGACGCCATCGTCCGCTCCGTCGTCCATCCGTTCGTCCTATCGAGGCCCCCTTGTCCTGGCCACGCGATGGGCGATGGCCTCTTGATCATCCTGGTTCGCTGTTCTCGTCTGTTCCTGCCTGGCCTACGAGCACGGAGATCTCGTACTAATTGTGCTTGGTCCTACCTGGGCTGCCTGGTATCGTCTGGTCTCGCCATGTCTCACCTGGTCTGTAGCACTTTGATTACTTTGTGATTCCAGCTTTTCTCGTTCACAGCAGACTGTCCAATCTATTAAGCTTATGCCACTGCTCTTTTCTCTCATTGCCTTGCCAGTTCTCTCCCATTCCGTATTGACTGGCCCCCTCTCTTTTGAAAGACTGCACATACCTCGAGCCATCCCTTTACGTATCTGGCATGCTGCTCGCCGCCTCAAACTGACATGCTGAGAATAGTAGCGGCAGTCGATGCCCCGGATCGAGGATGCCTGTCGCCGTCTACGGTCTACGGAGTATTAACACTGAATACCATGTATTACTCGGAATTTCACAGGAAGGAAGGAGCATTGCACCACCAGTACCGGAGGAAGGAGCCGTGCCCCTGTCGACCCTGCCACCCTGATCCCAGAGTCGCGTTCGTCTGCCGCCGTCGCATCGCATCACTCGTTCTTTCCCTTGAACGCATTCCCGTGCCTTCCCGCTTTGCCGTTTTTTTCTCTTTTCCTCTTCCCTCTTTCCTGTTTCTATTTTCCCTCTTTTAATCCCTACTTTCTCCATTGCATCTCCATTCGCTTCCCTCCTCTGTCCTGCACCCTCCACCCCCCCCGATCGACAGTCTGAATTCCCAAAGCCCTTGCTTTTTCTATATTTCCAGTCTCGCTCTTGTTTGTACCTTGTCACTCTGTCTGCCGCATGCAGCCCACGTCGACCCAGCCGGATGGGAGGGCCGTATTCGTAGTCTGCTGAGTGGCTTGATCCTGCTATTTTGTCCAAATCTGATTTTTTCATTCACTCTTTTTTTTTTCTCTCTCTTTACTTTGATTACTGTCTTGGTTATTTCTTTTTTTCCTTTTTTTCCTTCCTTATTCTTCCTGTCCTTCTTTTTCCCGTCGCTCTCTTAAACACTGATATACCCCGGCATCCCGCACTCGTTACTTTTCCTTTGTTGCCGTTCTTTGTCTCTTGTTCCAAAATACGAGTACTTTCTTAATAACTAATCGACGTCGATACTCCGGACGAGCCGCTTCACATCCAGCAAACATGAAGATCAGCCGCCACATCCAGGCGGTGGCCTGCCTTGTGCTGTGGTCCGACGTTGTTTGCGCTGGCCTACTAAATCCCCATCTACGGCTACGAGCAGACACCACGGCTCTGGCAGCCAGCACAGCTGCAGACACCACAAACACAAAAGGCACAGCAACGGCTACGGCTACACAAGCTGCGTCAAAGGCCACAAAGACGGCAGCCACGGCCAAAGCTTCTACAGCCTCAGACTCGGCCGACGCACAATCAACAGCACACGATGCCACGACTGCATCCTCCGGAACCGGCCTTCCCACCACGGTACTAACAAGCATCACAGCTGCCACGACCACGTCGTCCCTCAACACCACGCTCTTTAACTGTAGGTCACTTGCCTCTTGGCTCAACCACACACACACACACACACACACACACACACCTTGTACATACTAACCGACAGCTACCATCCCTGCCAACCAGCTCCCGATAACACCGGCCATTACCCCGGCCTGGGGCGTCGGCGGCATCATCCTGCTTATCACGGGTGTTGTCTATGCCCTCGTCGGTGTCCGCAAGCGCTGGCTGCAGACCTTTGTCTCGACGGCCTACCTCGGCGCCCTCGGCACCACCGTCCTCATCATCTACGTCATGTCGCCGCCCATTAGCAACGGCGTCCAGGGCGGCTACCTCGTGGCTGCCGTCGCAACCGGCCTGGTGCTTGGCGCCATTGCCATTGTCTTCAAGGAGATTGCCGAGGGCCTTGGCTGCCTGCTTGGCGGCTTCTGCCTGGCCATGTGGCTCATGTGCGTGCGTCCCGGCGGCCTGATCCAGAGCAGTGGCGGCAGCATCGGCTTTATTGTCGGCATCACCGTCTGCGCCTATGCCTTTTATTTCAGCCACTACACGCGTCACTATGCACTCCTGGTCTGCATCGCCTTTGCCGGCGCGACTGCCGCCGTCCTGGGCATTGACTGCTTCAGTCGTGCCGGCCTGAAAGAGTTTTGGGCCTACGTCTGGAGCTTGAACGACAACCTCTTCCCGCTCGGCACCGTCACGTACCCCATTACGCGCGGCATCAAGGTCGAGCTCGCCGCCGTCATTCTCATTGCCTGTGCCGGCGTCGTGTCGCAGCTCAAGCTGTGGCGCCTTGTGCAGGAGCGCCGGGCCAAGCGCGATGCCGACCGCATCCAAGACGAGCAGAACCTCGCCAAGGAGGAAGAGGCCGTCGGCCGCCAGATCGAAGCTGCCAATGCGCGTGATCGCGAAGCGTGGGAAGCCATCCACGGCGACGGCACCTATGTTGCGGGCGCGGTGCCTCCAAGCGCCGCGGGCAGCATGGCCAGCGGCGAAGACAGCCACTCGGGCGACTCCGGCTGCGAAATTGACAGCAACAAGGGCGAGAAGCAGAAGACTGCAGGCGATGGCAGCGACAGCAAGGACGCCGCCGCCATCGTGACGGTCATGGAGCAGGACGCCAAAGACGGCGCAGTCACGGTGCGCGTCGCCGAGGACGAGTGCCCGATGCCGGAAGGCGAGCCCCCCGTCGAGCTGCCCACAACCCGCGACGCGTCCCCGCAGCCGTCGGCTCGGGCCACAGCCACAGGCGCGCCGGTGGTTGTTCCCCTGCCCTTTACTGTTCCCACCAGCGGCGGCGACGACGACGAAGAGCACGGTGCCGACGAGGACGATGACAAGAAGAGCGACCGGTCGTCGGTGGCAACGTTTGCCGCCGAGGACGAGGTGGTGCCGTCGGCCACGGCCACAAGACGCGAGAGCGCAAACAGCCTCGCCAAGCGCCTGTCGCAGGGCTCGGCGGACATGCTTCGGAGCATCTCGCAGCGCTCCAAGCGGGCCAGTGCTGCTCCCGGCAACAACAACAACAACCTCGACAGCCAGAGCCGCGAAGCGCTGGTATCGCGCCGCGCGAGTGCCATGATGGTCCGCCAGGTGCAAGAAGACGACGAGGACGACAACAGCTCCCTCGCAGTGACCATGGACGGCTTGAGCTCAAACGGCGATGTGATTGAGGAGGCAGAGGAGGCCGAGGTGGCAAAGACAGAGACAGCAGAGGCAGCGGAGCCGGCAGAGACAGCAGAGCCGGCAGAGGAGTCCAAGGCAGATGCATCCGTCCACGACGAAGTGGCCGAGAGACGGCTCTCGCAAGACAAGTCGGCTGTTTCCGCAGTGTCGGCGACCCCGGCCAGCCTGACCAAGGACCGGCTGCCGCGGTCGCTGTCGCGCGTCGCCCTTTCGTACCGCACAAACGAGTGGGCCAAGCACCTGAGCAATGCTGAAGCACCTGAGGTGGAGGCGATCCCGCTGGGCGAGCTCCCAGCGTCTGCAAGCATGGCGCCTGCAGCAGTGGCAGCAGTGGCAGCCGCGTCTGTGTCCCCAATGGGCGATGGCGATGACGCGGACGTGCCGGTCGTGACCGAGACACCCGCACAGGTCAACGTGGCCGAGCTGCAGCAGACGGCCGAGACGGGCACACCGCCACCAGCAGCACCACGGTCGGCGTCGGGCATCAACAGCCTGCCGTCACGAGCCATCCTGCCCGTTGCTGGGCCGGGTATCAACTCGATTGCCAGCGGCTGGCGCAGCCTGTCGGGCAACCTGGCACACGAGCCCATTGCCGAGGAGGACGGGGTGGCCGGCGCGGTGGACGAGACTAGCGGACCGTCGCAGCGGGCCAGTGCGATGCCGATGATCCCCGGGCTGCAGTCGTTTAGCGGGCCGCAGACGCTGATCGGACAGCGCGAGATGCTCCTGCGCAGCAAAACGTCGCAGGGGACCTACATTGGCGGCTCGCTGGTAAAGTCGGCCAGCGCACAGGGCCTGTCGGGCGTGGCGGGGGGCGTGCGCAACTCGTACAGCATGACGCAGCTGGCACCCATCTCGGCAGGAGTCAGCGATGCCGGCAGTGAGCACACGGGCCCGTCGTCGTCGTCGTCGACGCCAATGTCGGGCGACGCGAACGCGAGCGTGGACCCGGACGACCTGCCGATGAGCCAGCGCAAGGCGATGCTGCGGCAGAGCAGCCAGATGAGCCTGAGCGGCGGGCCGGCGTCGCCGACGGGGGCCATCTCTGCGACGGCGGTGGCGTTTGACAGCCATCAGCCGAAGCGTGCCAGCCACCTGCCAACAGCAGCCGCACGGCAGACCCAGCTGGCGACGTTCCGCAACTCGCTGGCGGCCGACCTGCGCGGCAGCACGAGCCTTGCGTCGTTGGCTGCGACGTCACCGGGCGGCCGGCTTCGCGACTCCATGTCGACGCCGTACTTGGCACCGGGTGCCACAGGCCAAGGCTCAGCGCCACTGCTCAACCGCTACAGTTCCATGTCGTCGCTGCCAGTCGAGGCCAACGTGCAGTCGTCGGTGGACGTGCAGCGGCAGTTTCTGATTGCGCAAAAGGAGGCCGAGGCGCAGCGGCGCGAGCAGGAGCGGCAAGAAAAGGAGCGGGCCACGCAGGCCATGGAGGAGCGGATGCGGCGGGGCGACCTGCTGGATGCACACCGCGATGCGATGCGCAAGATGCAGGCGTCGATTAATCGGGAGACGATGCGGAGTGATTTTTGATCGGTTTTGATTTTGGGGGGGTTGATTTCTTTTTATTTTATGTCTTGGATACCTGGACGAGGGCAACATTTTGGGAAAAGGTGCATCATGACGGCTTGATTAGCCTGGTCTTTTTGGTCAATGTCTCGGGGTTTTCTGAGACTTTTTTTCTTTTTTTCTTTTTTTCTTTTTTTTCTTTATGTCTTTCATTGTGTCTATTCTCTCTTTTCAATCATTCTTTCTAAGCTCCTTTCATTTTGTCGTTAACATCAGGTATACATCCTACAAAGTATAAGGCCTACTGAGTAATAATACATGTCAACTTTATTAACAACCCTTGTCATGATACCTCGTCATGTCATGAGCTGTAGATACGAGTGGATTCCGGAACTCTAGTGAAGCTTAACGAACATGCTCGCATAACAAGTGGAGCCAGTGTGACGTAGGCGCAAACGATCCGGCTGACTCAGCCCCGCCCATGCCGTGTTGCCTGACGTCTTGCCTCTTTTACGGCGACGACGTTGTTTCTCTAGTTTTTATTGTCTGCTGGTCATTACGCTCATTGCGTTGACAGCCAGTACGAGTACTCGTCTATCCAGTGGACTTTTGAGTTTTGTCCGTGTCCGATTTATTGCTTTGAGAACGAACCGTTGAGCATCGACACGCATAGCATCACGCCATCTCGATCTCGATCTGTGTTCTGCAAGTATTACGAGTATGTCGTTGCCATTTCCCAATTTTTGACGGCATTTTTTTACTGACTACCCATAGGTCTCCTACGCAGCCATGCCCCCCTCCCGGACCCTCCGTGGCGGCTGCCAGTGCGGGCGCAACCTCTACATTGTGCAGCCGCCGCCCGACGCCAGCAGCGAGCAGGCCCTGCTGCTGTTTGACCCGGCCCCCTCGCACCGCCTGTCGCTGGCGTCGCCGCTGCCGACGTACCTGCGCGTTCCCTTGGCCTGGTACCACAGCCAGACGCAGCCTTTTTTTGCCGACGAGACGCCCGCCCTGATCCACCGCACCTACGAGCATGGCCATGCCCTCCCGACCTTGAGACCACCCCAACGATCGCTATCGCTATCGCCATCGCCATCGCCATCGCCATCGCCATCGCCTGCTGCGGCCCCGCCCGCCACGCGCCGCAACTTTTGCGGCTTCTGCGGCACGCCGCTGTCGTTTTGGTCCGAGGGCCCGCACCCCGAGGCCGACTACATCCGGCTGGCGCTGGGCAGCCTGAACATTGAGGACCTGGAGCAGCTGGACGAGTGGGCCGACTTGCAGAGCGAGGGGGGCGAGGGGGAGAGCGAGAGGAGCGAGAGAAGTACAGACAACAGTACTCGTACAGTCGGAGGCCCCACGGGCATCCCCTGGTTTGACAGCATTGTCGAGGGCAGCCGGCTGGGACGGCAGTTGGCGATGGAGCAGCAGAAGTGGCAGAGGCAGCAGTGGTTGCAAGTGCAAGGGCAACAAGGACAACAAGGACAACAGATGCCGAACGGGGAGCATGTGCAGCGGCACGAGGCAGGGACGGCGCGTAGTGCAGACGGGCGCGTGCAGGTGGAGTGGGAGGTGCTGGAGTGGACGGAGGGTGACGACGGCAACGACGACGGCGGTGATGACAGCACTGCCGGCACCGGCACGATGCAGTCGCAGCCGAGCCCGGCCAAGCGAGCCCGGCTCGGGGACGACGAGGGTGCCGAGGGGATGGAGTAATTAAGCATTTTTCATTCCTCATTTGCATCTGCATTGTTCTCTTTTTCTTTCCCGTTTTCTTTTTTCTTTTTTCTTTTTTCTTTTTTCTTTTTTCTTTTTTCTTTTTTCTTTTTTCTTTTTTCTTTTTTCTTTTTTCTCTTTTCTTTCTATCTTTCTTTCGTTTCTGGCAAGGCCAGCCTATCAGCATGGCCACCTGGCGGCATGTCACGAGGCCCGCACAGTCGTGTGATGGAATGCCCGTCAGCTGAGTCGGGTTGCACGAGCATGCCTCGCTTTTTGTCGCTTGTCTCGTGTGAGAGCCCACTGCGGCTCCGTTGTCTTTGAGAGAAGGGATACGCTTCGCACGAGAGCGTGGCCCGCGTGTTTCGCCGGCCTCGCCTACGAGACTGGTTTTTCAGCCGGGATCACCATTGACCCTGGTTTTCACCCTGGTTCTCACCCTGGTCCAACACACCAGATAGCGTTGGGCGCGTTGGTCGGCATCAGGCAGACGCCCTGGGATAGACTGGCTTGAGCCGACCCTGCAGGACCCGGTCCACGGCCATTTGCACCGACGACGCAAAGTCGGCACTATGAAAAAAAATGCCGAGCTCCTGGCTTGTAAAAAAACTCGCCCGGTCCATGTTGCCCGAGCCCAGCACCGTGTAGGCGCCGTCGACAATGGTCAGCTTGGCGTGCGACTGCACGGGCTCCTCGTTGGCGACGGTGAAGCCATGTTCGTTGATTTTTGCTGCAGCTGCTGCGGGTATGGCTTGCTCTTCATCGTTGCCGATGACACGGTCCATTGACTTAAAGTACGAGATCTGCAGCTGGCCGTAGGGCCTGCTGCCGGTTTTCAAAGCCTGAGCACGCTGGGCCTCGTGTCGCTGGATCAGGTTGCGCAGACTGCGCGCCGTCGTCGTCAGCGCCGTCACAATCTGCTCGTACATCATCATGTTCTCGCCCGTCACGAGGGTCACGTCGACGCCCCGTGCCAGGGCGGCCAACAGCGCGGCCACGACCGCCTCGGCCGTGACGTTGGGCGTCTGCATGTAGATGTGGCTGCGGGCGCGGGCCAGCAGCTGCATGATGGCGAGGTTGAGCGGCGTCGCGGGCGGTGGCGCGTGGCGCTGCCAGAAGAACGGGCGGAATTGCGGGTTGCGATGGTGCGACGACGGCAGGATGGCTGTGGGGATGGCAGCATTGTTGCCGTTTGCAAAGTGTATCGCAAGGCTGCCGGGGCCGTTGGCGTCCAATGCACTGACCGTGGCCGACGAACGCAGGGCCGGTGCAGCTGCCGGTCCCGTAGTGCGCGGCTCAGGCAAGTCATCACCCCAGGTGTCGCCATAAAACTGCAGCAGGCGGTCGACGACGTCGCCCGTGACGTCGACGCAAGCCTCCAGCCACGGCTCCCAGCTGACGTTGCAGCTGGGCAAAAAGGCGCGCGCGCGGTCGACAATGACAAACTTGGGGTGCATGACGCTGAACGGCAAGAAGAAGAGACTTTTGACCACAAGCTGAATGCTGCCGCGTCGAAAGACGCTCGCCGACGGCAAACCAAGAACCGACTCCCACGTCTCGGGCGGGTAGGTGTAGCCCTTGGTGTCGGTCGTGTGCAGCAGCTTCTGCAGCAAGGACCGCGACGAGAAGCAGATGCGCACGCGCAAGACGGTTTGCACCTGCTGCGCGGCGCGGTGGTCGGCCAGCGTCGTCAGCGCGGCCGACAGGTCGGCGAGGCTCTTGGACTTTGCCCAGAAGCACGTGACCAGGATGATCTCGTGGCGCGCCGCCAGCATGGCCGGCAGCATGGCCGACACATAGAGCGACGCACCCGTGCCCAGGTAAAAGGCCTGCGGCGTGCTGGTGCCGTGCAAGGCGCGCTTTGTCTCGTCCGTGCTGGAGTAGGAGAGGCATGGCAGCTCGCCGTCGGTGGCTCCGGGCGGGACCTCTTCGCGGAGCCGGCAGGCCAGGTCGTGCATGAACTCGTCGCCGGCCATGGTGGTGGTGGTGGATCGGGTGCCAGGGTGCTGAGGAAGCACCGCGTTATCCGGGACAAGCTACGAGTAGCATCTTGAATTGAGACAGTGCCGGAACAGCTGGATGCTCACAGGGATGTGATCGAGATGTCGTGAAGTTTAGACCCACTGTGGTACGTGACGTGTAAATAGAATAATCGTTGCTTGAAGAGCTAGTTGCACTTGTAATAATGACTAAGCAACACAAATGGGACTAGCTTCATGCAAGCACTTAACAACGCGTCGTGACGCGACGCGTTTTTCGTGTCCCCTCCTTTTCGCCTTCCCCATAGAGGAGCATCGAGTCCCGCCACTGAAGCCCGATTGCATATCGTTCACCAGAACGCAACGAACCACGTCGGTGCTGTACATCCGTCAACGCCTCCGCCAAAATGGACCACCAGTCCGTGTACTCGACGCACGTCTACGATTTCAACAATGAGAGCGGTGACGACACACGTGTCAAGACGCAGCGGGACCTCGAGGACTTTATCCTCAAGTTTCGTCTCGACAACAGCTTTGTCTACCGGTAGGGCAGAAAGTTACACCACATAAGAAGAACGGAACTAACGGTGACAGAGACCAACTCAAAGAAAACGCGCTGCTAAAAAAGTACTACTGCGATGTGGACATTGGCGACCTGATCAAGTACAACGAGGAGCTGGCCCACCGGCTGGTGACGGAGCCGGCCGAGATCATCCCGCTGTTTGAGGGCGCGCTCAAGCGCTGCACGCACCGCATTCTTTTTCCGCACCAGGCCAAGGTCAGCCTGCCCGAGCACCAGCTGCTGCTGCACTCGAGCGCCGAGGAGGTGGCCATTCGCAACCTGGACTCGCTGACCATTTCGCGGCTCGTGCGCGTGCCGGGCATTGTCATTGGCGCGTCGGTCATGGCCAGCAAAGCGTCGGAGATGGTGCTGCAGTGCAAGAAATGCGCGTTTCAGACGACGGTGCCCGTCACGGGCGGCTTCACGAGCGTCACGCTGCCGCGGATATGCGGCCGCACGCGGCCCAAGGGCGAGGACCCGGACGCGCGGTGTCCCATGGACCCGTACTATGTGATGCACGAGAAGTCCGAGTTTGTCGACCAGCAGGTCATCAAGCTGCAGGAGGCGCCCGACCAGGTGCCCGTGGGCGAGCTGCCGCGGCACGTGCTGATCTCGGCCGACCGCTACCTGACGAACCGCGTCGTGCCCGGAACGCGCTGCACGATCACGGGCATTTTTTCCATCTACCAGAACAAGGGCCCCAGCAAGGGCGGCAGCGGCAACACGGGCGGCGCCGTGGCCATCCGCACCCCCTACCTGCGGGCCGTGGGCATCCAGTCGGACATTGACCAGACGGCCAAGGGCCAGGCCATCTACACAGAGGAAGAAGAACAAGAGTTTCTCGAGCTGAGCCGCCGGCCCGACCTGTACAATCTCATGACGGACTGCATTGCGCCCTCCATCTACGGCAACCGCGACATTAAAAAGGCCATCCTGTGCCTGCTGATGGGCGGCTCGAAAAAGATCTTGCCCGACGGCATGAAGCTGCGTGGCGACATCAACGTGCTGCTGCTGGGTGACCCGGGCACGGCCAAGTCGCAGCTGCTCAAGTTTGTGGAAAAAGTGGCGCCCATTGCCATCTATACGTCGGGCAAGGGCTCGTCGGCGGCCGGTCTGACGGCGTCGGTGCAGCGCGAGCAGTCGACGCGCGAGTTTTACCTCGAGGGCGGCGCCATGGTGCTGGCCGACGGCGGCGTCGTGTGCATTGACGAGTTTGACAAGATGCGCGACGAGGACCGCGTGGCCATCCACGAGGCCATGGAGCAGCAGACGATTAGCATTGCCAAGGCCGGCATCACGACGATTCTGAATGCGCGCACGTCGGTGCTGGCGGCGGCCAACCCGATCTTTGGGCGGTACGACGACATGAAGACGCCCGGCGAGAACATTGATTTCCAGACGACCATCCTGTCGCGCTTCGACATGATCTTCATTGTCAAGGACGAGCACGAGCGCGGCAAGGACGAGCGCATGGCCAAGCACGTCATGGCCATCCACATGGGCGGCCGCGGCGTCGAGGAGCAGACCGAGTCGGAGCTGCCCGTCGACAAGATGAAGCGCTACATTAGCTACTGCAAGTCGCGCTGCGCGCCCCGGCTCAGTGCCGAGGCCGCCGAGAAGCTGTCGTCGCACTTTGTCTCGATTCGTCGCCAGGTCCACGCCGCCGAGCTCGAGGCCAATGCGCGGTCCAGCATCCCCATCACCGTGCGCCAGCTCGAGGCCATTGTGCGCATCACCGAGTCCCTGGCCAAGCTGACGCTGTCGCCCATTGCCACGGAGCAGCACGTCGACGAGGCCATTCGCCTCTTCTTGTGCTCCACCATGGACGCCGTCAACCAGGGCAGCCAGTCGGGCATGGGCGGCGGCAGCAACGGCGGCTCCGGTGGAAATAGTAGCGGCATCGGCTCGGGTGCGGGCGCCGGCGGTGCGGCTGCGCGCGAGCTCTACCAGGAGACGGCGCGCGTCGAGTCCGAGCTCAAGCGGCGGCTGCCCATTGGCTGGAGCACGAGCCTGGCCACGCTGCGCCGCGAAATGGTCGAGGTGCGCGGCTTCAGCGAGCAGGCCCTCAACCGCGCGCTCATGATCATGCAGCGGCGCGACACCATTATGTTCCGCAACCAGGGCGCACAAGTGTACCGAAACGGGGCGTGATGGTTTTTGATTGTTGTTTTCTTGGGGATATGGGAATATGAATGCATGTCTTGATCTGCGGATGAGTTTATGTCAATTTATGAGCATTATGTAAGCAAACAGTTGGTAGCTTTTGAATTCTATCCATTGTTTATTCAGTCCAGCTGCCCGTCGCTTCTCTCCAAGCTTCATAACAGCCCAACTAGATGTATGACAGCGTGTTGTCGTCGCGGATGGTGCCAATGACGCCCAATGCGGCTTCGTTGCCGGCTACGGCAGGGCCACGGATGATGATCTGGAATGTTAGTTGTCATATCATATCATCTCGTATCAACACAGACAGAAAACGTACCTCGCCCTCCTTCTTCTCATCACTCGTCGTGTACGCGCCCTGGTCGCGCACCAGGTACTCGGTGCTCGTCAGCGGCGCACCAAACGGCGCATAGGTCCCCGGGGCCACGCGGTAGTCGTAAAACCCTGTCTGGGCCGCCGCTCCCGCCACTTTAGCCGCTGCCAACCCGTAGAGCACGCGCGACCCCGTCAGGATGCGCAGGTTCGACAGCACGGCGGCCGACACCGCAGGTGTGCCCGCCCCCGCGCGCTCCGCCACGTACAGCAGCCGCAGCTTGCCCGGCGTCGTGCCAATGGCCGGCCGCACGCCGTCAAAGTAGCGGCTGACCAGCGACGTGGCCAGCGGGATCACGCCGCCGTCGGCCAGCAGGCGCGTCTGCCAGTTTAGCAAAAAAGAGGCCAGCGCGCCGCTGCCCAGCCGGCCCAGGGCCTCGTCGTGCGTCGCCCGCACCGTCGCCGGGTTGGCCACGACAATGGTGGGCGCGGTGCCGCGCGTCGCGAGAGCCAGGTCGGCAGCCCGCGGCGCGGCGCTGTTGAGCACGACCGACGCGTTCGAGTAGAGCGCCGCCAGCGTCAGCACGAGCGTGTGCGTGTGCGTCAGCGAGTCGGCGGGCAAGAACAGGTCGGAGGGGCCAAAGCGCTGCGCCGACGGCACGGCAAACAGCTGCGCTGACACGGCCGACGCCATGTTGGTGCTCGTAAAGCGCACCATTTCGGGGGCGGCGGTTGCACCCTCAGTAGTCTTTTCGCCAGCCTCGCCCGCCTCGGTCTCACCACGAAAAGCCTCCCAAAAAATGGTGACATCCCGCGGCGGCGACTGGCCCTCGATCGGCGGCAGCTCCCGGCCGGCCGTCGGCGCCGCCTCGCTGACAATCTCCTGCCACGTGGCCACGTTGACGCTGCCGCCCATGCCCTCGGGCACCTCGTTCCAGTCCAGGTGCGCGCTGCCCTCGTCGACGACCCAGACCAGCTGCCGCAGGCCCGGGTAGCCCTGCACCACGGCGTCAAAGGGGAAACAACCGGGCGCCGTGATCACCGTGTCGGCCGCCGACCGCTGCAGCATGGACAGCAGCGCAGCATTGTCCTCGTCCTGATCTTGCGGCTGGTCAAAGGGCAGCAGGATCGCCGTCATGTTGTAAAAGCTGCAGGCAAACAGGCTGGCCAAGAACTCGACCGAGTTGGGCAGGTAGATGGCGACGCGCGCACCGCCCTGGTCCAGCAGGTGCTGACCAATCAGGTTGATTTGGCGTGTCAGGTCGTCGACGGCCGTCTCGACCACGGCGTCGGTGCCAAACGACGTCAGGATGCGGCCGCGCGTGCCGGCGGCGTGTAATGTACTAACGGTGCTGCTGCCGCCGGGGATACGCCCACCCGTCGGCACTTCGTTGGCCGGCACGCCCGACACGACCCGCCGCCAAATGTCGCGCAAGTCACCCGTGCGGCCTTTGGCCCACTTGGCCGTGCCCGGGTCGCGCACATCCAGGCCCGAGTTGAGCGCCGACCCGTACGGCGTGCTACGCGAGCGGTACACGGGCGACTCGCCCTCGTGGCGCACCGCCGATCCCTGTGCTTGGCGGGCCAGCAGCAGCGGGTGGCTGTCCGGGTCGCGGTATGTCGACAGGTAGACGGTGAGGATGCCAATGAGCAGGGTCACGAGCACGGTCGAGTACGTGTTCCACTGGCCAAAGAAGCCGGTGACGCCCTGGTCAAACTGCCACATGGCGTTGTCGAAGCCCATTTTGGTGGATTTGGTCTTTCTGATCAAGAACAGATATCCGGAGGTGTTATTCCGGCAATGAGAGCCGGATGGGTGACGCAAAAGTCAGTCACAGTGCCAACGGTCCGGCCGCAGAGGGCTGTGCAAGACAGAAAAGAAAAAATATCGTCGGTGCGGGATGCCTCGTGAGGAGGGGAAGTTGGTTAACACGCGGGCGAGGGTCTGCCGTTGCATCAGGAAAGGAGCGGATACTCGTAATCGAAGCCCAAGGAAGGCGGCAAGCGGGGCGGGACCAGCGCTGTAGCGCTTGTCATTACTGGAGCTGAACGGTAGCTCCGCGGCCGAACGGCCTAGCCAATGGCAGGCGACGGGCGTGATCCACTCATTCCAAAGGGCGTCGCAGAGCAAAGCATTGCAACGATGCAAGGATACGACAGGATAAACAAAAACACACAGCTGCACGAGGAAACACGGCGACCGACGGCGCCAACGACGCGGACAACGAGAGCAGGATAACGACGCTGAACTATCGCCAGCAGAGATTGAAGTAGCGCTGTTTCTGTGACGCGTTTTTGTATTTGCGACGACATTGAGATTGACGACGACGACGACGACGACGACGACGACGACGACAACGACGACGACGACGACGACGACGACACGCCACGACGACAACAACTAACCGCATCAAGAGACCGTAAAGAGAGCATCATACAAAGACAACAACACCATGTCATATCAACTGCAAACACCGAAACGGCAGACGGCCCGGTCCATGGTCGGCAGCGTGGCTAGGGGCACGCCATCCAAGGCCGAGGCGTCGCCGCTGATCGTCACCGACAGCCCGGGCAACTGGCGTCATCCGCGCATGGAGGAGATTACGCGGCGCCGCGCGACGTCGGTGTTTACCGAAGCCAACCTCAAGACGCTGGTGTACAACGGCCTGGCCATGTTTGTGTGCTTTTTGGTTGGCTACTCGACGGGGACGCCCTTTAAGCAGCTTAGACGGCTGTATGTTTTTCTTCTCCTTTTACTTTAATAGCCTGCTAATTGACAGCGCCTACACTGTCGTCCCTCCGCAGTACGGCGGCCTCGTCGCCCTCGCCATCAACGCCGTGCTCGCCATCAACATGGTGCGCGCCGTCCTGCCGCTGTTCCGCCAGACCGACGCCCTCGTCGACATCCCCCTGACCCCGAGCCAGCGCAAGCTGCTGGGCCTCGAGCCGCTGCGGACCGGTGCCCCAGCACCCAACGCCGGCTACACGACGCCGCCACGGTACGCGCGCACGCCCTCGGTGTCCGGGTCGGCCGCCAGCCTCGCGACGGCAACGCGCCGCGGCAGCCTCAGCGGCAACGGCAGTGGCAACGACAACACTTTTAACAACCGCAGCTTCTCCACCGGCTCGCCCATTGCCAACAGCCCACTCTTTCCCAAGGCACGCACCGGCAGCGGCAGCGGCAGCGGCAGTGGCAACGGGTCGCCTTTCGCGTTCTCGCCCGGCAACAGCGTGTTTCAGAGCGGCCGCCGGTCGTCCTTTGGGTCGCCGGGTGCCGTGGGCGGCGGTGGGTCCCTCTTTGGCGATGCGTCGTCGCTGTCGTCTGCCGTGCCGGGCACGCCGAGCCCAACGTCGGGCAAGCGGCTCAGCATGGGCCTGAACAACAAGTGGCTGTACGAAAAGGGCCGGCGGACGTCGAGCGGGACACGGATTTACTAGGGGATGGCAGTCACGTGTGGTATATACGGACAGATACGACGAAAGGTGGCCGTTGTCGTTTGTCGTGCTCGAGCGTCCTGGTGAGACCGGTGCTATCCGGCGAGATACCCTGACCGGAATGGATGCGTTAATGTACAATATAGGGACTGGTGTTTTGCATAATGAGAGCATTTCTTTGATATCGGTACTTTGTACTTTGTAGTGAGCTTAGTGCATTTTAGCCATGATGACCTAAGCCGACCGTTTTAGCGCTGTAGCTTCTGCAGTGACGTACTGTTGATAGCGCCACTCGTACTGCAGGTACACTGTACTCCCTATCAGAAGGAAGGTGCATCTGTGGCATTCGAGTAATAACAGCATCCCCTCCTCGGCTTCGACGCCCAGCCAGGAACCGCCACGATCCATCGACATACTTAGGAACACCCCCCCTTTCTTTTAATCTCCCCAGCTGGTGCATCCACTTGCCACCCCCCCCCGGTCGCTACCATGGGCGCCAGCGACTCCAAGCTCGTCTTCAAAAAGGGCATCTTCCGCCTGTCGGAGGAGCGCCGCATCCCGGCCGACGACCCCTACTGGACGTCGTTTTGGGAGCTGCCCGAATCGCCCGAGGATGTGTTTAGTCTGTTCTCGCCGGCCGACATCCGGCGCACGCGCGACGCCGCGCTCGAGAACCTCGAGACGCTGCTGTCGGCCGTGACGGCGCACCTGTTTGCCCTGCGCCACCACCCAGCCTTTCCCGACGCCGCCGAGGCCCCCGAGCGCGAGGCCCTCAACTGCATCCGCGTGCTGACGCGCGTGCTGCCGTATATCTATGAGCGCGACGCGCTGCGGGACTGGGAGCAGCAGTTTCTGTGGTCGGCCCGGCGCGAGCGGACGCGGACGACGCCAAGCAATGTCCTGTTCGAGGCCACTACGGAAGGTGACGGTGACAGCCCAAAAGAGTCGCCCTCCTCCTCCCCCCTCCCCGAGGCCAAACCACTGGCCGAGGAGCTCATCGACACGCTGACGGACCTGCTCTTCTACGGGGGATTTACCGTCGCACGGCAGCCCCCCGGCAAACCGCGCGTGAGCTACACCATCTGGCAGAGCGGCGTGGGCTGCAACACGACGGCGCCGACGTCGCGCGAGATGGAAAACAACCGCTGCGAGATCTTGCGGCTGCTGCTGACGCTGGCCAGCCCGGGCATGTACCAGCACCCGGGGGCGCTGCCGGCGCAGGGCGTGCGCGCGCTGACGTACATGTGCACGTGTCCGGACAAGCAGGTGGTGCTGTCGGTGCTGTGTTCGCTGTTGAATACGGTGAGTTCTCGGGCATGATTTTGTTTATCAACGTTTCTTGGGGTGCTAACATCCAGACTGTCAAATACAACCCCGCCAGCTGGCGCGTGCCCTACAACTCGCTCGTCTTCAAGGACCCCCGGCAGAGCCTCGTCACCTACAGCCTGCACTTTCTGCTCGTCGTCCTGCTGTATCCCGTGCCGCCGGACCCCATCACCGGCGCCGTCCCCAAAAACTACTACCGCCACTTTCTCGGCCGGCTGCACCGCCCGGCCGACTTCCAGTTTATCGTCGACGGCATGACGCGCATCCTCAACCAGCCGCTGCAGGCCACGGCGTCGTACCTGCCCGGCACGCAGTCGTCGGTGAAATTCGCGCCCGAGATCATCATGCTGTTCTGGGAGGTGACGCAGTGCAACAAGCGCTTCCGGTCGTTTATTGTCGACACGCGGCGTGCACACGATTTCATCGTGCTCGTGCTCTTTTACGCCCTCGAGTGCAAGCACGACGGCGCGCGCCAGGGCGTCGTGCGCATGTGTGCCTTTGTGCTGCAGACGCTGAGCGTGGAAAAGAGCTTTGGCGTCCACCTCAACGAGCCGTTTACCGCCCAGGACACGCTGCCGCCGGCCATCCGCATCCCGAATTTCAGCGGCACGTATGCTGATTTCCTCATCCAGTCCATCTACGCGCTCATCACGACGAGCCAGAGCCGCCTGGCCGCCATCTACCCGGCGCTGCTGGCCGTCCTCAACAACATTGCCGCCTACGTCGAGGGCCTGAGCGCGCGCACGTGCTCGCGGCTCGTGCAGCTGTTTAGCAGCATGTCGTCGCCGTCGTTTTTGCTCGCCAACGACTCCAACCACGACCTGCTGCGGTCGCTGCTCGAGGCCCTCAATGCCATTGTCGAGCACCAGCGCCACACCAACCCGCAGCTGGTCCTGGCCATCCTGCGCAGCCGCCGGCGGTTCGAGGCCCTGCGCAACCTGACGCTCGACAGCGGCCGCGAGGAGATTGCCCGGCGCAGCGCACGACGCAAGGACGCAAACGCACACGCATCGCGCGGCAGCGGCGGCGGCGGCGGCGACGACTTGTCGTTTGACCTGGGCTCGCGGCGCGGCTCGCTCGACAGCCTGCGCAACCCGACGTCGCCGCGGTCGAGCCAGCACACGCTGCGGTCGTCGAGCACGCTGAGCAATGTGGCGGAGGCCGAGGCGGATGACACATTTGCGATTGGCGACGACGACGACGATGAAGCCGATGATGATGAGGAGGATGGTGACAGCGACGACGACGAGAATGCGCGGCCGACACCGTCACAGAGCAGTCTATCCGAGAACCCGTCGCGTGCGTCGTCGGTCGTGTCGGTCGAGGAGGCCCTGCCGACGCAGCTGCGCGGCATGTCGGAAAAGGCCCGCGGCAAGATGCCGGCCGGTGCGGGGCCGTTTACGTTTTCGCGGCAGAACAGCACGACGAGTCTCGGTAGCGGGTCGGTTGGTGGTGGTGGCATGGGCGGTGGTGGCGGCAGTGGCAGCACCGACAACCTGCACGGCATGGCGTCGGCGTCAGCAGCATCCGGCACGAGCAGCGTCGGCATCGGCGGTGGCGGCAGCGGTGGCGGCTACTTTGAGCCCACGACGCAGTGGGTTGAGAGCTGGCTGCCCGAGCTGCCGCTGCACACGATGCTGACGCTGATCCAGCAGCTGTCAGCGCTGGTCCCGCGCGAAGCGCTGACGACGGCGACAACGACGACGGCTGATGGTGCAGCAGCGGCGCAAACACCCGACGACGACGTGCTGGCAACGCTGCGCGACGTGCGGCTGGTCGGCATCGAGCCGTCGGCCATCCGCGTGCACTCGTTTGAGTGGTCGCCGCTCGCACTCGGCTGGTACGAGTCACTACTCTGGGGTTTTATTTTCAGCAGCGAGATGCAGGTCGCCAAGGGCACCGTCGTCGGCGTGTGGAACGGCACAGCGATCAAGCTGTTCCGCGTGCAGGAGACGGCGGCGCAGGGTCCGTCGCTGACGTCGCCGCGGGGCGCCGTGGACGCCGTGGGCAGTAACATTGTGTCGCGGATCGGGCAGATGCACCTGCGGGGGCCGGGCAGTGTGGGTGGTGGTGCGGGTGGCGTGGGTGGTGGTGCCTCTGGCGATGCATCACATCCAGGCCAGGCGTAGGGGACTCTCGAATTCAGTATTCTATATCACACTGATGGACAAGTGTTATAGTCTGTCCTTCTTTGCGTTTTGTTTGCAGTTGTATTCCAGTACAGATTCCTCAAGAATACAAGACACGATGTTATGAATTGACTCAATCATCTCCATTCATCTCCGTTGTGATGCTGTCAAACCCAGTTAGTCGATGTTGTAGTGGTGACGGTTAAAGTGGATCCATAGCTACCGCTACAAACGTGTTCGTTTCATCAAGCTTCATGGAGACGTCAGCGACACCAGCACCTATCACCACAATCGCCGGCGCCAATCTGCAGGATCAACTGACGCCGTCGAGGAGTCTGAATTGATTGTGCGCGCCTCCAGCACCCGCGACCTACAGCGGCGCACCCAACCGCGACAACCCGCGACAAAGCAATCACGACCATCACGACCATTACGACCATCAGCCTGCTCGACACCAGCTGTCCATCTTCACGATGCATTCCGCCATTGTGCGCGGCCAGAATGTCTTTGGCCTCTTCACGTCGGTCATGACCGTCATTGGCTGTCTGATTGCCGCCACCGACCTCTTTCACGTCCGCAACCCGACCGCCAGCCTGTCCCCGGCCGGTCTTCAGGTGTACGTCCCCTTTATCCCGTTATTTACTTTGGTACACCGGCCGCCTACTAACCGCCCAGCGCCCGCGGCCGCCCGCACTACTACAGCAAGAAAAAGGAAGAGTACGCCTCCGTGCGCTTCAACTTGGAGGCCGACCTGTCCTCGCTCTTTACCTGGAACACCAAGGAGGTCTTTGTCTATGTGACAGCCGAGTGGGATGATCCGGCGGCAAAGACGACCACGAGCACAAACTTGACCGAACCCGCCAACACGGCCGTCATCTGGGACCTCATGATCACCAGCCCCAGCTCCGACTACCTGTCCAACATTGGCCCCATTGCCAAGCGCAAGCTCATGCGCAGCGCCGAGGGCAAGACCATTGACCCCAGCCGCGGCCTGCTGCGGCTCAAGAACCAGAAGCCCAAATACCAGATCACGCACCCGAGCGGCCGGCTGCCGGGCACGCCCAATGTGCGCCTGCGCGTGCACTACAATGTGCAGCCGTGGGTGGGCCTGCTGACGTGGGCGCAGTTTGACAGCAGCGGCGGTGGCAACGGTGGCAACGGTGGTGGCGGCGGCATCGGTGGCAGCATCCGGGACTGGCTGGTGCCGGCCCGGGGTGGTGCTGGTTCACCATTGTGGAAGCCGATTGCGGGCGCCGAGAGCCGGCCGTTTACGCTGCCGGCGGTTGGTGCCGGCAAGAGCGGCGGCAGCAAGAGCGGCGGCAGCACGCGGAGCAGCAGCCGGACGAGCAGCACGCGGACCAACAGAAGGGGCAACACCATGAAGACGGCCGAGTCGTCTGCCTCTGAGTCTGCGTCTAGCTCTGCGTCGAGCTCTGCGTTTGAATCATCTTCGACTGACTCTTCGTCAGTCCCATCCGAGGCGTCGAGCTCATCTGCGTCTGAGTCTGCTTCGAGCTCTGCCTCTGATTCTGCGTTTGACTCTGTGTCAGTCCCATCTGAGTCTGGCTCTGCATTTAGCTCTGCATCGTCATCACCTTCGACTGACTCTGCATCTAGCTTTGCGTCTGATTCTGCGTCTGACTCTGCGTCAGTCCCATCCGAGTCTGCGTCAGACTCTGCGTCTAGCTCATCTGTGTCTGCGTCGGACTCTGCGTCGAGCTCATCTGAGTCTGCGTCCTCATTGTCATAGCTGTGACTACATGTAATTCATCATTCATATGCAGTCTTTAGTGACAAGCTAGATGCTTCAGTGCTTACATGTACCTCGTACCGTAGCGGGACCCTAGTTTTTCCGGAACCGGCTAGCCCAACCCCGCCACCTGTTGCTCTGCCATTGAGGCGCTGCATAGCACTTGTGCCTGCCTAGCCTGGCCGTCGTCGCATCGCAAGGTGCAGCATCCAGTTTTTGGCCTCTGTAACCACAATTGTCACTGTCAGTCCACACGACACAGTGCTCCTTGCCTCTCCCCCTCCACTCCCCTCCCCTCTCTTGCGGCCTCCCTTGCGGCTGTCCTCTACAAACGCGCGGGCACCGCTTCAAACGGACGCAGCTATACAAGCTGTGCTTGTTATAGTTACTGTTATCTCTTCTTCCCTTTCCTCCTCTCGTTTCATTGTTACATCATCGCAATGGGTGTCCCCAAGTTCTTCCGGTGGCTCTCGGAGCGGTATCCGGCCATCTCGCAGCTGATTGCCGAGAACCGCATCCCCGAGTTCGACTGCCTGTACCTCGACATGAACGGCATCATCCACAACTGCACGCACAGCGACTCGGACGATGCAACAACGCGCGTGACCGAGGAGGAAATGTTTATACGAATCTTCAACTACATTGAGCACCTGTTTGGCAAGATCAAGCCCAAGCAAATGTTCTTCATGGCCATTGACGGCGTGGCGCCGCGCGCCAAGATGAACCAGCAGCGGTCGCGGCGGTTCCGCACGGCGCTCGACGCCGAAAACGCCCGCAAAAAGGCCATTGCCGAGGGCCAGCAGATGCCGGCCGAGGACCCGTTTGACAGCAACTGCATCACCCCCGGAACGGACTTTATGGCGCGGCTGTCGACGCAGCTCAAGTACTTTGTCAACAAAAAGGTGTCCGAGGACAAGGAGTGGCAGCAGTGCAAGGTGGTGCTGTCGGGCCACGACGTCCCCGGCGAGGGCGAGCACAAGATTATGGAGTACATTCGCAGTGCCAAGGCACAAAAGGACTACAACCACAACGTGCGCCACTGCCTGTACGGGCTGGACGCCGACCTGATCATGCTGGGCCTGCTCAGTCACGACCCGCACTTTTCGCTGCTGCGCGAGGAGGTCACCTTTGGCCGGCAGTCGCACGCGAAAAGCAAAGAGCTCGAGCACCAGAATTTCTATCTGATGCACCTCTGCATTGTGCGCGAGTACCTGGAGCTCGAGTTCCAGGAGCTCAAGGCCGAGGGCCTCATGAAGTTTCCCTTTAACATGGAGCGCATCATTGACGACTTTATCCTCATGGCCTTTTTCGTCGGCAACGATTTCCTGCCCAACCTGCCGCGCCTGCACATCAACGAGGGTGCCCTGGCCACCATGTTTTCCATCTACAAGCGCGTGCTGCCGCGCTGCGACGGCTACATCAACGAGGGCGGCCAGGTCAACCTGGAACGGCTGCGGCTGCTGCTCGAGGAGCTGTCGCGCGAAGAGTTCCGCTTCTTTGAGCACGAGGTCGAGGGTGAAAAGTGGTTCCAGGCCAAGCTGATGAGCCACGTGCCGACGACCGAGGGCCTGACGATTGCCGTCGATAAGAAACGGAACCGGCATGGCCGCGGTGGCGGTGGTGGCGGGCACGGAAGCGACAAGTCGACCCCGGCGCCGACCCCGACACGGCCGGCCAAGAGCGCACCGGGCAAGCTGACAGTGACGACGTTCCAAAAGGAGCTGTGGAAGACAAAGCTGCGCAAGTTTGTCAACAAGCGCAGCGACCAGCCGCTGGACCTGGGCGCCGACCTCA
Organism: Ophiostoma montium; assembly: GCA_029299015.1. Classification (NCBI taxonomy): domain Eukaryota; kingdom Fungi; phylum Ascomycota; class Sordariomycetes; order Ophiostomatales; family Ophiostomataceae; genus Ophiostoma; species Ophiostoma montium. Next base: position 177,330 of record JANSMC010000024.1, on the reverse strand, counting down.
AGGACGATGACCGGCAGTTTGTGCAGACGCTGGCCGACAGTCTGCGGATCGACTGGCGCACGAATGCCGACGACGAGGGCAAGCGGCACCTGGTGCTGTCGTTCCCGCCACGCCAAACGTCTACGACCGCCAGCGACGACGACGACGACGACGACGACGACGACGACGAGGCGCAGCTGGCCGTGTCGCGGGTCGTGCGAAAGTACGACACGGCCGACGTGGCCGACATCACGGCAGCCGAGAGCAAGGCCGCCCTGGAGGACCTGTACATGCTCAAGTTTCAGCAGTGGAAGGACGCCTACTACACGGACAAGTTCCACTGGAGCAGCGCAGAGCTGCAGGGCGAGGTGCGCACGCTGTGTGAAAACTACGTGCAGGGCCTGCAGTGGGTGCTGTTCTACTACTACCGCGGCATTGCATCGTGGCCGTGGTTCTACCAATACCACTACTCGCCGCTGATCTCGGACGTGATCAAGGGCCTGGGCGCGGACCTCAACTTCCGGCTGGGGCAGCCGTTCCGGCCGTTTGAGCAGCTGATGGGCGTACTTCCCGACCGCAGCAAGAAGATTGTGCCGCCGGTGTACTGGCCGCTAATGACGGACGAGACGTCGCCGATTGTGGACTTTTACCCACGTGACTTTGAGCTGGACATGAACGGCAAGAAGATGGAGTGGGAGGCGGTGGTCAAGATCCCGTTTATCGACGAGAAGCGGCTGCTCGAGGCCATGGCGCCCAAGAACGCGCTGCTGTCGGACGAGGAAAAGGCGCGCAACGAGTTTGGCGTGCCCATCGAGTTTACGTACCGGCGCGACGCCGACTTTGTGTACCCGTCGTCGTTCCCGGGCCGGTTCCACGACATTGCCAACTGCCACTGCGTCATGAACATTTTCGAGCTGCCGCCGACGGACGGCCTGGATTTCTTGCACGACCTGACGGGCGGCGCGCTGCTCAACGCATCGGCTCTGGCCGGTTTCCCGAGTCTGCACACGCTGCCCTACACGGCGGCTCTGGGCCACCACGGCGTCAACGTGTTCCAGCAGGAGAGCCGCAACGCGAGCATGGTGGTGACGCTGACGGACACGGAGGCGCGGTCGGGCATCGAGGTGGCCAAGCGCAAGCTGGGCAAGCGGTGCCACGTGGGCTACCCCTTTTTGCAGGAGGCCAAGGTGGTGCGCGTGTCGGACGAGCTGTGCACGTACTCCTTGGACGACAACGGGCTGGTGGTGCAGACGCCGCACGTGGGCCGCGAGCTGGACCAGTGGAACGCCAGGGCACGCGCGATCGAGGACACGTACAGCAAGCAGCTGGCGATCCTGGCAGGGCCCGTGGAGTCGATGGTGCACGTGCACATGCTGCGCGGGCTGACCAAGACAGACGACGGCGCGACGGTCAAGGCGTACGCCGAGGTGCTGTCGATGGCGACCGAGTATGCGACGCAGGTGACGGTGGACGACGTGGTCAACGAGGACGAGCGGTTTGTCGAGCGCGCAGCGGTGCCGATTGCCGACGAGTTCCCCGTGGGCTCGCACGGGTTCTACCTGGGCGAGTTCTCGTACGGGCGGCCGCTGGGCGTGGTCGGGCACAAGGGCAACAACCTGATGGACGTGGTGGTGTCGGTGCTGGCCAAGAAGGAGCCCGAGTTTTCGCACGCCGTGGTGGCGCAGGCCGAGGGCGCCAACCGGTACCAGGCGTCGTACCGCGTGGCGCAGCTGCTGGGCCTGCACCCGCTGTCGCTGAGCAAGGTGACGTCGTCGTTTTTCGTGTCGTCGGTGGGCAGCCTCAAGGTGAATCTGGGGCTGAACCTCAAGTTTGAGGGCAAGAAGCAAAAGGTGCTGGGGTACTCGCGCAAGTCGGCGAGCGGGTGGGAGTTTAGCAGCGCGGCGGTGCACCTGCTGGCCGAGTACATGGGCAAGTTCCCCGATTTCTTTGCCGGTCTGCGCAACGTGCCGCAGAACCGCGACATCCGCGACACGGACCTGTGGCCGGACGCGGCGACGGCAGCGGCGCGCGTCAAGGAGATTGGCGCGTGGCTCAAGGCGCAGGCGACGAGCAAGCTGGAGCGCGTGCCGCTGGACGCCGAGCAGCTGGACTCGAGCGTCGTGGCGCAGCTGGCGCGGGCGGCCGACGAGGCCGGGGTCGATGCCCTGCCGGCGTCCAAGATGCCCATCAAGAACGTGCCGCGCAACGCCGTGCTCAAGCCGTCGGACGCCGAGCAGCGGCTGGGCAACCAGACTTTTGCGCTGGGCGACCGCGTCGTCTACGTGCAGGACTCGGGCAAGGTGCCGATTGCGTTCCGCGGCACCGTCGTCGGCATCAGCCGGACCAAGACGACCAAGCTGCTGGATGTCGTGTTTGACGCGACGTTTATGAGCGGCACGACGCTCGGCGACCGGTGCCCGCCCTTCCGGGGCCAGCTGGTGCCCGCGTCGTCGGTGCTCAACCTGTCGAACCAGCAGGTCGTGGCCAGCTCGCGCGCGGCGTCGCAGCGGAAGCCGGCGGGGGCCGTTACAGGTATTCGCAAGAACGGAGCAGCCGACGCTGGTGTCCGGCAGTTCCGCGATGCGCCGGCGCCCGGGCCGCTGCGTGGCACATGGCGTGGTGCGATTAATGGCGGCCGTGGTGGTGGGCGTGGCGGCAGCCACGGCCGGGGTGGTCATGCTGGGCAGGAGGCGTCGCCGGCGGGACCTCGACCCGGCACGGTGCTGGAGCATAGCAGTCTCGTGTACCGTCCGGGGCCGCAGGTGCAGGCACAGGGGCAGGCGGGGGCGCATCAGCAGGCGCAGCCGCAGGCTCAGCCGCAGACGGATGGGCGTGGTGGCCGTGGTGGCCGTGGTGGTCGCGGTCGTGGCCGTGGCGGACAGAACGCGCAAAACGGACAAAACGGCCAAAACGGCCAAAACGGGCATGCTCAGGCTGCTGCTACCGAGGCCACGGCCGTCTACAACGAGGCGACCAAGGTGTCGTACAATGCAGTGCCGCAGCCGGCGAACCTGAACCCTGGCCAGAGCGGCGGCGGCGGTCGTGGACGTCGTGGACGTGGCCGTGGCCGTGGTCGTGGCCGGGGTGGTGGTGGTGGGAACTCGAGCGATGCCGGCGCCAAGTCCAACGGCGCTCCAGCTGCGTAAACAAACGGAATGGAACATGAGGAACGGACACGGATCGGAAAAGGTGCATATGGTGGGGATATACATGATCTATCACGGCCTTAGCTACGCTGAATTTACGAGTGTCATGGAGTAGAGACGGTGCATACGGTACGAAGTAGTAAAGAGTGGGTCTGCATAACACCAAAGCTCTCGTGTTCTGCCGTCGGCCACCGCCTGGCTCACTTTACGCGACTTGACGTGCCTGACCAAAAAGGTAAAGAGCAGAGGTCGCGGGCTGTCTCTCATTTCGTAGGGTGTACGAGTAGTAGCGAGCACTGTCCCCTCTTTTCTTTTATTCTCAACGTCTCAACGTCTCGACAACTTCACACACCTGACGACCTCCCATTGACAGCCACACAAATCGTACAGTAGAGCTCAAGATGGCCCCCCCGGCGCCTGTTGTGGACGACGTGGATGGTGAGTTGCGATGCTGCGATGCTGCGATGGCCATAGCAGTTTGCTAACAAGACAGTCGAAATGGCAGTGGAAGAGTCGGCCGAGCAGGAGCAGCGGTTGATCAACGAGGGTATGTATGAATGCTGGAAGACGAACGACATCACCGACCACGCTGTCACCGACCACGCTGACACCAACGAAGAGTACAAAATCTGGAAGAAAAACAGCCCCTTTCTCTACGACATGATCCTCAGCAACGCGCTGCCGTGGCCCACACTGACGACGCAGTGGTTCCCCGACGTCAAGGTGCTCGACGACAAGAAGGCGCGCGTCTACCGCCTGCTGCTGGGCACGCACACGTCCGAGGGCATGCCCAACTACCTGCAGATTGCCGAGGTGTCGATTCCCATGACGGCGGAGCCGAACCCGCTCGACTACGACGACGAGCGCGGCGAGATTGGGGGGTACGGGAGCGGCAGTAAGGGGGTCAGCGGATCCAACGGTGCCGGCAGACCAAATGGAAGTGCAAACGGCAGCGCAAACACCGCCGCCGCCGCCGCCGCCGCCCCTGCCGCCGCCGCCGCCATCAGCTTCAACATTGTGCAGCGCATCGACCACCCGCACGAGGTCAACAAGGCGCGGTACCAGCCGCAGAACCCGGACATCTTGGCCACGCTGTGCGTCGACGGCCGCGTGCTCATCTTTGACCGCACCAAGCACAGCCTGACGCCGACGGGCACGCCGAACCCGCAGTTTGAGCTGGTCGGCCACAAGCAGGAAGGGTTTGGCCTGGCCTGGAACCCGCACGAGGCCGGGTGTCTGGCGTCGGGCAGCGAGGACACGACGGTGTGCCTGTGGGATTTGAAGGCGGCCACGGCGGCCACGGCGGCAGCGACGACGACGGCCACGACGACAACGGCCGACAGCAGCCGCGTCGTGCGGCCCGCGCGCCGCCTCACGCACCACACGCAGATTGTCAACGACGTGCAGTACCACCCCATCTCCAAGAGCTTTGTCGGCAGCGTGTCCGACGACCTGACGCTGCAGATTGTCGACGTGCGCCAGGCCGTCGATGACCGCGCGGCGCTCGTGGCCCGCGACGGGCACGGCGACGCCATCAACGCGCTCGCCTTCAACCCGACCAGCGAGTACATTGTCGCGACGGCGTCGGCCGACAAGACCATTGGCCTCTGGGACCTGCGCAACGTGCGCGAAAAGGTGCACACGCTCGAGGGCCACAACGACGCCGTGACGTCGCTCGCCTGGCACCCGCACGAGCCGGCCATTCTCGGCAGCGGCTCCTACGACCGGCGCATCATCTTTTGGGACCTGAGCCGCGTCGGCGAGGAGCAGCTGCCCGACGACCGCGACGACGGCCCGCCCGAGCTGCTGTTTATGCACGGCGGCCACACCAACCACCTGGCCGACTTCAGCTGGAACCCCAACCCGGCCGACGCCTGGCTCGTGTGCAGTGCGGCCGAGGACAACCTGCTGCAGATCTGGAAGGTGGCCGACTCCATTGTCGGGCGCGACGACGCCAACCTGCCGTCCGAGGAGATGGAGTAATAGGACTTTTGGTCGTCTGTGCCGGTGAGGCGTGCGTGGCTGTCTTGCTGCCTGGCCTTGTCTAGTTTTGTTCTCTCGGTCTGGGTTTTCTGTTATTTTGTTCTGTTTTGCTTTTTGCAGTCTTTGGGCGTACGGGTGCCGTGGGAAGGGATACAGAGAGGTCGAGGAAGAAGATGCAGCTGTGGATAGCAGACTACAGAGATCACAGCAGAGCCGTCTGCTGTGTGTGCTAGAGATATCACGAGAGACATCATGTCTGATCATCTGCCCGTGAATATAAAAGTGCGTCGTGGCTCGCCATCTGGTTCCCAATATATCTTTCAACTTATGCTTCTGCCTCACAGCTTGCCTATCTTGCTCGATCACATGACCATAGCCAGAGCATGAGAAGAAGGTTATAGGCGCACCTTCCTCGACATTCGACATGTCCTACGCACCTTCTCCAAATTCGAACGCGTGCCTTCCTTGTTGATTCTACGTGACACAAGCTGCTCGCAACTGCCTTGTATGGCCAACACGCTCCACTTATGTGTGTCATTCTTGCTATTGTTCTATTGACGACAGCTTTTTGATCTGTGAATAGTTTCATCCCGACTGTTTATGGTGACTGTTTAGTGATTCAATGTTTTGATATTGATTCGTTTGCAGTTCAGTCTTGTTTATATTCGTCTACTCTTCGCTCTTCTTCCAGCTCTCTTTACTCCTATCCCTCTTTCGTCCTCATGCCCTCCTCTCATCTCACCATGGATCAACCTGCCAGCAAGTGCCGCGTCCGGCCTCTGGACCTCGACGACATTGCCATGGCCATCCAGAACCTGCCCTCCGACTCGTCTGCACTCCTCCCGACGCCGACACTGTCAGCTCACTTCCCGGCCGTCATCCAGCCAGCCATGTCCCCGTCGGACGCAGTCTATCGCCGGGCCATTGACCACGTCATGCGTCGCGTCAAGCACCAGGTCAAACAAAAGCTGGCCTGCGGTCAGACGACGCTGCAACAGTTTGAGGCCTCGGTGGACCAGCGCAAGGCGGCGTGTGGGCATACCACAGACACTTACACCCAGGCGCCAACGTCGCCCGCCGCACGCCTGCAGCACGCCTTGGACACGCTGCGCGAGGTCTAGTTGGCCCGTGCCGCGCGGTCCCAGGACGCCATTGCCGCCGCGGGCCACGTCTCCTTGGGTGACGACAACGACGACGACGAGTCATCGGTGCAAGTGCTCGCCCAGAGCCTGGTGCCGCGCCAAAACAGCGACGGCAGCGCAGCACGGCCTCGGTCTGTGCCGTGCCCGCCCGGGACCATGCTGTCGTGGACAAAGTACTACAAGAGCACGCAGGCCTCGCATGGCCATGACAATTGCACTCGCTTCCCGTTGCCGGCGACGGACCAGCCAGTGACCGGGCGGAAGCGTCCTCTGCAAGACACCGACATGACCATGCCGCTCGTCGAGAAGAAGCGCATCATCTCGCACGAGGAGAGCACGTTTCAGTGCCAAAACCTTGTGTGCGGCAGCATCAGCAGCAGCAGCAGCAGCAGCGACAACGGCGACAACGGCGAGGACGAGAACGCTGCCGGGTCAACCGTGGTCCGCTTCGACCTCATCAGCTCCATCTCGTCGTGCCCCGACATTGTGCACTGCGTGTGCCAGTACCTGTCGCTGCAGGACATTCTGGTCCTCTACCGTGTCAGCCGCGTCTTCAAGGCCACCTTTGACAGCAACCTCAAGTCTAACGTGCTGCACCTGGCGCGCCGGTTTGCCTCGGCAGAGACGCTGTCCATTTTTCCCTGGGCCCTGTACAAGAAGGCGGCGGTGGCCAGTGCCCACGCGCCGTCGCTGCGCTACGTCAACATGCTCGTCAGCCGGCAGACCAAGGTGCGCGACATTATCGCCGTGCTGGCGCGTGCCGGTCATCGGCTGCCGCAGGATGCTCCGTCGGTCTTGAAAAAGATGTGGCTGCTCATGGACATGCCGACGAACCGGGCACGGGCCGCCTTTATGCAAAACACGTCGCTTTTCTCGGACCAGGACCTGCTGGTCATGCAGCTGTTTTGCATCAAGCTCGAGCTGCACTTTACCAGCCCGCTGCGTGGCCCAGCTCGCTCGGGCGTTGGCTCGCCCGGCTCCTCGCTCGTGGACATTCTGCTGGGCCAGCGCAGCGGTCTGCATGTGCTCTGGTGCATGCTCCGGGGCAAGGCCTTCCGGACGGTCAAGGAGGTCATTGAGCTCAAGGTGCGCTACGCCTACATTCCGCTGACGCTGTCCTTTTCCGATGCCGAAGGCGACGTCGCGATGCCACCGAGCGGCGACAACTCCTGGTCCATGGACTCGCGGGGCTTGATCGACCACCCCGACACCAGTCTCGATTCCGTCGACTTGCCGGCCGACGCCAGTACGTCGACCCTCGACCTCAGCCCAGAGCTGGAGCAAGCTCTTCGGCAGATTGCCGACAAGATGCGCCGGCGGGCCTTGGAAGAAGCCATCCATGCCGTCCCCGTGTGGGAAATGGGCGTCGGCCATCTCGAGGGCTGGGGCCTCGGCACGCAGCACCTGTGGCGGCCCAATGAGCTCGTGACGCTCGAAGCCAGCCGCCGCCGTCGGAGCAGCCCGGCCACAGCGCTGGACCTCGAACGTCATGTTCCGTTTATGCCCGTCTGGGGCACGCGCGACTTTGCGAGCGGCCGCAACCTTGTGCCCAGCATCGACGAGCTGTACCTGTCGGACAGCGAGGGCGGCGTCGTCGACGAGGAGGATGACGACGACAACCAAGACAACGACGACGAGGACAAGGAGAACGACAAGGAGAACGATAGCGACCAAGCCCGTACAGCACCAGCCAATAAGATCGCGGCGACTGTGGCGGCCGACCGCGACGACGTCTTCCAGACGGCCGAGAAGCGCCTGGCAGCCTACTGCGGCAGCGTGCCGCTCAAGCACAGCGACTGGCAGCCGTGGCAGGTGCTCAAGGCCCGCTGGGGTGGCCTGGCGCAGCGCGACCGCCTCGACGTGTGGTGGATGAATCTGCAAGAGCGGCTGCGGCGCCAGGGATGGACCTACCGCACGACGCTCGACGACACCCGGGGCGATCCCGTGTCGTATGAAGAGGGGGCGGACGAGGTGGATGAGGTGGATGACATGGATGACATGGAGGACGTCGACAAGATGGACGTCGACGACGACGCCGGCGCCGGCCCAAGCAGCACCGCCATCGCCGCCGCCGCCGCCGCCGCCGCCATCGACCTGACCCCGGCCTTGTCGGCCCGGCACCAGGACATTGTCCAGAGCAGCATCGCCTGGGCCCTGCGCGAACAGGACGCCGTCGACGACGCCCTGCTGGCACAGTCGGCCCTGCCCTACGACGACGACGAGCTGGAGCACTGGGACCAGTTTCTGGCCAACGTCGGGCCGCTTGACGGGGGTGACGATGACGATGACAATGACTCGGTTGCTTCCGACGGGAATCACGACAATGACAACAGCTTTTGGAGCAGCGGCGACAACGACGGCGATACCCACAGCCTGTCGGATGAACCCCCGATTGCCGAGTACGTGCTGGTGCCCGGGTACGGCTTTGCCAAGGAGGCCCTGCGGCTGGCCCGGCTGGCACACAGCGCCGAGACCGCCCTGCGCGAGGTCGACACGGCATCGGCGGCTGCTGCCCACCAGGCCCCCGAGCTGGCTGCCTCGGCCAACGACCTGTGCCGCAAGCTGGACGCCACCATCCAGGGCGAAGTCTACGCCATTGAGCTGTGAGGACGGGTTGCTTTATAACTTGGGGATAGTAACGACAAATCTGTAGAAACATCAACCAGTATTAATATAATCTCAATAAAAAAGGACTCCACGCCTCGCTGCCCACCCCAGAAAATGCCCGAGCCAAAAATGAAAAAGCACAAAACAAAATGTGTTCCCTCTGCAGATCCCGTTTTCCCGTCCCATTTTTTGTCTTGGATATAGTCTTGGCCGCCGCTGCCCCGTGCATGGAAACCCCATCCATCATCCCATGCCTGCAGTTTTTGTAGTCCTGAGCAAGGCAGAAGAAGAGAACGCGCAAAATAAGGAAAGATGAAAGAAAGAAAAATGAAGAAGAAATGAAAAGAAATGAAAAAAGATTGCAGGACAAGAACAAGGGAGATGGCTGCGAGCAGACCCGGCTCCAGATGCAGCGTGTTGTCGTCGTGAATTGTGAAACTCGGCGAGTCTGGCTGTATGGTGCTGTGCTGGTGCTGTGCGTTTCTGGTGCTGTGCTGCCCAGGCGAGAATGGCAAGGAAGACATGGCCGGCCCGAGAACGGATCGATCAACCGGGCCGACCAACCGGGCCGACCAACCGGGCCGACCAACCGGACCGACTAAACGAACCAACCAGACGGACCGAAATGGACCGCCCAACAGGACCGGCCTGAACAACCAAAGAGCAACCGTCAAAAAAGCCCCAACTTTGCCAAAATCAATAAACGAGAGAAAACGAGACAACGCAAAAAGACAATCAAGACAAAATCACCGACACCGTCCAGTTGCAGTCGCATCCCGTTCCTTTTTATATACCCACCCGCTGTACAGATCGCCCGCTCAAAAATTTGCCGTCCCTGCCAAGTCCTTATGCCCAAGCCTGCCAAAAGAAAAGAAAAAAATAAAACAACAAAGCAACCAAAAAAAGCCAGACACACTCCCAGATTTTGCAACATGTAACAAACATACGATCGTTGGAAGCAACCGAAAGATCAGATGGGTGTTGTTCGTAAGACGTGCGACGCCACGGCTGTGAGAATCCAAGGCCAGCCAGCGGTGCTCTCGTTTGGATGCATTCAGTCCATGAAGCGCTTCTAGGCTGAGGACTTGCTCGAAGGGCCGCCGCCGTTCTTGTGTGCTTCGCCCGCGTTGCCGACCGACAGGCCGCTGATCGACGACGACAAAAAGGCGAGGTCGCTTTCGCCCTGCGAGTAAAAGTTGTTCGACGGGCCGGCCGACGCCGGGCCGTTGGTCGCCGACTGGAACGCCGCCTCGGCAGCACGGCTGTCAAACGGGCCGGCCGAGTGCGCGCTGGCAACAGGGCCAAACTGCGTGTTCAGAGACGGGTAGGGCTGCGCACTGCTGCCGCCCAGACCGGCCGGCAGGGCATACGTGCTCTGGGGGCCGCTGAAGGGCAGGCCATAGCCACCGCCGCCACCACCGCCCGACCCAAACGGACCTCCACCTGACGAAAAGGGGCCGGGGCCGGGCTGGCCGCCCATCGCGCCCTGGTTCATGCCGTACGAAGACGACGAGTCCATCGTCGACGGGTAGCCCGAGTCGGCAACCACCGCAGCGCTCGCGCGGCTAGCACCGCAACGCAGGCAGCACACGTTCTTGGCAAAGTTGTGGTAGCCGCACGCCTCATTGCCGCACTTCCAGTCGCCCGCACGGAACGGCACAACACCACCGCCGCCACCCATGCGGCCACCGCCATGGCCACCACCGCCCATGTGGCCGTGGCCGTGGCCGTGACCGTGGTTGTGGTGGTGGCCCATGTGCTGCTGCGGCATGCCCTGCGGGCCGTAGTAGTAGCCGCCACCACCCATGTCGCCCGTCGGGCCCGTGCCCACCGCCGGGAACGAACAACGGAAGCACGCCGTACGGCGCTGGAAGTTGGAGAAGCCACACGACGGGCAGGTCCAGTCACCCGGACGGGGACGGTTCTTACTGGGCGGGAACGGTGTGAGGATCTCGCCCGCACGGTCAAGCACACGGCTCGACGACGGCGATACCTCAATGGCCTTTTCGTTCAGGGCACGACCGTTCATGCACAGGCTCTCGGCAGCCTCCTCGTGCGACGAGAACACGGCAAAGCCCGTGCCGGTCGGCTTGTGCTGCTCCGGGGTCCGCAGCGTCCAAAAGGCAATCGGCCGGCCACCAAACTGCGTGAACCAGCTCTCCAGCTCCGACTGCGTCGTGTCGTGCGGCAGGCCCGACATGTGCAGCACCTTACTCCGCTCCGACAGGAATGCGCGCACGTCCGCACGCGCATCCATGGGGCGCGCAAGGACATCGGCGTGCTCGTGGATCGGCTGCGACTTGCGAACCAGGCCGCGAAGAACGCGCGCCAGCGTCACCGCCTCCTCCATGGCTCTGCGCGGCGACGCAGGGGCGAGGGCCTGCAGGTGGAAGGGCAAGTTATGCTTGATGGGGGCACTCGACTGGACAGCCTCGACCTCGAGGGCGGCGCAGATGTTGGCCAGCGACGACGGCCCAAACGGTAGCGACTCGGGATGGTGCTGCTGCCATCTCTGGTACTCCTGGCGGAGGTCAAACGTGCGTGAGTGCTGCAGGTATGGCGGCAGCACAACCGCCTTGTCGCGGGCCTCGCGCGGCAGCTGGACACGAAGGTCCCAGGCATCAAGGGTGACAAAGACAAAGTCGAGGTTCGACGACGTCAGGTGCTCGGAGGCAAAGGCGTCGAAGCGGTTCACGGCGTCGCGGAAGCTGCCGGCGTTGCGGACATGTTCCCACGTCAGGGTAGTCAGGCTGGCTGTAGGGAGAAAAAATGTCAGCTGCTGCGTAACCGACAGTGTTTGTGCCACGGATCGAGCTGCAACCTACTGCAGAGAGGTGTGATTGGGGTATTTATCGGCTTGACAAGGACACTTTCGCGGTAGAACTACAACAGGTCAGCATTGTGTTCATATTCCAGGGCCATGAGAAGCTCCAACCGGAAGCAAAACGAACCTCCTCGAGAGTCTCGGCATCCAGCAGAATCCAGCCGATCTCAATGACCTCGGCCGAGTCCTTGGTGACATAGACGCCGTGCTCGTCGCACGTCGTCGCCACATGGATGACGACATATCTGTCAATGGGCAGAGGCGACTGCTGGTTGTTGGCCATTGTTTTTTGGCTGTAAGGTATAGTTTTAGGTTATAAGAGGGCAAAACTGCAGACGTGTCAGTAGGCATGGATACTGAGGTATATAGATGGATAGGAGAGATGCAAAGTAGGAGCCGGTCTTGAGGAAAACATGGACGAGGTTTGGAAACGCGGTCCGTGGATCTGCAGCAGTTCACCGGGGGCAGCTTAACGCCAACATACCGAAATAAAAGTAGGCAAGAGGGAGCTGGTGAGCTCTGATATCAGGGTCGGTCGGGGTGTGCAGAGCTGCAGGGTCGAGGTCGAGGCGGCGAGCTGACGATCAACAAAGGTACCGGTTGGTCAAGACAGCCAATGCAAGCAGATGCCTCGAGATGGTTGGTGGCGAGCAACGCGAGGTCTGACACAAGGACGAGGTCGAGGCGGCAAAAGGCGGCAGCGGGACTGGCGGACCTTAAAAGGGGGAGGTGAGAGGTGCGAGGTGCGAGGTGAGGGATGGCTAGTATTGCGTCGGCACGGTAAAAGTCGAAGCGGCAGCGGCAAGTCGAAAAGACACAATGAAGATGCCGAGGAGGAAGAATGGGAGCAGAAGCAGGAGAAGGGAAAAGAGGAAGGAGGAAAGGGGAGAGGAAAGAGGAAGGTCAGACGGAAGACCAGGGAAGGAGCAAAAGGAGACAGCCAGGTGTCGAACGTGGGAGCACGCTTGTTGGGCGGTGCGTGGAGAAGGCGTTAAAAAACTAGTTAAAATAAAAACATGAAAATAATAGGGAAATTGGCGGCTGTGTGGTTTGCTGGTACTCGTAGTGCTGGTAGTGCTGGTAGTGCTGGTGGTGCTGGTGGTTGCTGGTGGTTGCTGGTAGCGGTGGATTGGGATGCATCGGTGGCCGAATTGGCGGTGGTGGTGCCTTCCCTGTAGAGTCCAAATCTGAATTAAAGGCCTTTTATTGTGCTATTTACTTGTTTCCAATACTGGCTGCAATGCTCCAGGCCGTACTTGAATGCTACGTATCGTCGCCCATTGTCGCCCATCCTTATTTCACACAATAGGCTCGGCCAAAGCGATGTCCATCATTGTGCCGTGTCGTCGTGGCTAGTCCTGCTGTCCTGCTGTTTGTACGAAATACTTTGAATGGTGCCGCGCATACTTCGCTCCTTCCCATCGCGAGCTGGGCCGTCCCAGCGGTCGTAGTGGGGTTGGTAGGGGACCCTGGTCCCCGAGCTAGGGAAGCTGCTGCGGTTCTTTTCTCCAGGGCCGGTCCTTATGTCTGCGAGCCTTTGGGAGCACGGAGTAAACAGATGCCACTCTGTCTTCCGTCCAAAGTACAAAGTAGCTCGAAAAAAACAATCAAGTCAACCGTGCCTCGAGCTTTGTCTCATCTCGGAGCTGGGCATATTTTCAAAAGCTGCACGGTCGCACCTTCCCGTTTCTCTAGCATGGTACTCGTAGACCTCCCTCCTCCTGCCGCCCTTGCAATCGGCGGTCGCGCGATATGCACGATGCAGGGAAGGAGCAGCCGAGAAACGGCGCCCGTGTGCGCAAGCGACCGGTCTGCTACTGCACTATCTGCCAGCGCTCTCTTTCCCTTTTTGTTCTTTCCCTTCACCTACCTTTGACAGTGATCTGTCATATTGTCTCTCCGTAGAGTGATATTTCCTCTTGTCTGCTCTCGTATTGTCATGCTTAGTCACAGCTTGCTATTTGTCACGGCTCGCCGCCACCTTTGGCAGTAAGCTGATCTTCATGAGATGTCGGTCTGCCATAGTGATTGAAGCTGTTATTATTATTAATTGAGCACCAGCGCTTGAAAGGCGACAAAGTTTTAACAATGAGTTATTCTGTGACACAGCTACTGTTTACCCTATTGAGCATGTGATAGCACCAGTCTCAGAATACAACAAACCTGAAGAAGCGCAATGTATCAGCCAGCCCGACAAAACAAAAGCAGTCAGTTGCTGGATATCAAGTTTGAGACAATCGCAGACAATCGCAGAACTTCGGACGACACGTGCATGCACTACGTCATCCGCATATGGTAGGTATTTGCACACATTACTGGCTCGACGATGCATCTTGATTGCTAGGATTAGTCATCGAGAATGGCAATGTAGCAGGTACTCCAGATGCAGTGAGAAGCGAGTCTAGGCATCCGCATTCGGGCATCACGATATCACGATATGACGGACTGGTCACGCCAGCAGAGCTCGTTTCATCTACGTTCGTGGCCAGCATTGACGGCCATTGTTGTTATCCCAGTCTTTGCCAAACGGCAAACATAAACGTAGCGTACTCGTAGCTCTTTCCTGGCCTTGCTAGACGATTCGCCTTCGTCCTCCCTTGGAGAATTTATTTGTCTCGGCTCGCACTCCCCCGCCTCTCGCTGTACTCTGTACTTACTCAGGCCGCTCCCAAGACTCGTACATCCCTTATCTGGGTATTACGCAGGCAGCAAGATTTATTCCATCTTCCAGCTTCCATTTTCTTTCCCCGTGTTTACCAGTTCTCTTACCCTCGCAGATATATCCTACAACCTCATCCTAGAACCTCATCCTACACCATCCCACAACAACCATCCCACCTGCTATCATAATGGGTGCCGCCTCTGCTGTCCTGATCGTGTTGATCACATTCATCTGTACGTCATCTCCTCCTTCTGTCGTCACATTCTGCTAACATGCCAGTCCCTCCTCTCGGCGTCTTTTCTGTCGCCGGCTGTGGCGCCGACCTTCTCATCAACATCTGCTTGACGTTGCTTGGTGTTCTGCCCGGCCATCTCCATGCGTTCTACCTAGAGTACGTCTACTACGACCGCCGCGAGCAGGCACGCGAGGGCTATCTCCGCACCGCTCCCGCTCCCGGTATCTACAGCGAAAATGTCCAGCACGGCGGCGTCGGCAACTATGGCACCATTGCCCAGAACTAGAGACAACCAATTCGCAACACATCCAACGGCATAATCGACATGTTAAGCCACTGAGCATTGCCTCACTTGATCCTGCCAATCAGTTCACGATCAGCAATTGGAGGTCTTGGACTTGAAAACCATGGCGGCCGGGATTATTTGAAGCTCACCGAGCTGTCCAAGTCTAGGATGTCAATTTGTTGTTTTTTTTGTGCTTTTTGTTAGTTACACCTTCGCATAGCTCACATAGTTGTTCAGATTCACCCTGAATTTGCTAGTTAGTTTCGTTGCTACATCTGTATTAAAACTGCCATCAACATGCAACTGGCGATATATAAAGATATAAAGGCTCAAGTAAGGGACGGCAGGCATAGCACGTTGATATAAAAGACGGAAATAATTGCAAAAAACAACGCATACATGGTGTGGCATGGCACACGGGGTTGCTGCAGCTAGCCTTTGGTACATGCACGAACACGTCAAGAGTCGCATCTTGAAATGAATAATAATAAAGCGGCAGTATTGCCGTGGAAGGAGCAGTTGTCGAGCTATTGTTGTTCTATCGCTCGCCTACCGGGCCTGTGATTCGTGCTTCGGTGAGTCTCCGTTCGTCCTTGCCGTTCCAGGCTGCTTGGCGCTACAACGGGCCACGATTCTGCATTTGGCAGATTGCAGCACCAGCCAATCGTGCAGCCAGCAGCGTCGGGTCTCAAACAATTTATTTGTTTATTTTATTCCTATCGAGCCATTGAGGCTTTTAAAATTTATCAATTTGTCACAATTGAGAATTCGGAAAGCGGGAGGGGATTGCAAAAGGAAAGAACGAACGAGACAATATACTGCAAAAAGAAGGCACACCTGGCGTGTCTGTCGCGCCTGCCAATCCGCATCTTTTCTGCTTCCGTTTTGGTTTGATATCGGTTTTGGCGCTATGCGTCGCCTGCATCTTCCTCACTCCTGCCCCTTCTCATCCGACCTCTGCTTCTTTGCCTCCTCATCGACGCGCATCTGCCAAATTACCCACAGCCAGGCTCCTACAATCAAGCCTCAAAGGAGCCAAGCACGGCGGCGATGCATCAAGGTGTTAAACGCCCGCGCACCAGCATGAATCGCCACCTCGCTGTCACCCTGCTTGATTTGACTTATTGACTATTGATTCGCTCTCATACCCCTTCTCACATCCTGTAATCTCGTTTGTGCTTTTCAAATCCTCGCATCTGCACTGCAGCCGCTCAGCTGCGTCACCGAGCACTTGATCCCACCGCTCACACGGAAACACGACACACGGCGTGCCCAACAACAGCGCTGAATCGGACGACTGTCGCTTGTGCACCTGCATCCAGGTCAAGGCCAGCCGCTGCAGGTTTGGCTACCCCGTGCAGCTCCCACGATAGTCGTGCCGCCGACAGCAGCACCACGGGCCTGGGACTGCGTGCACCGCCTCGATCCGTCATGTCCTGTTGCGCGAGCTGACCTGTCGCTGGTTTGCTTGGTTTGTCTGGTTTTTCTGGTTTGTCTCTCGTCTCTCCTCCACCACTCGCGTCCTCGTCCCTCCGCCTTCTCAACGGGCGGGTCTTGCTGCGTTGGCAGTCCACCCCTCCCGTCCAAGCAGCGAGAGGCAGCTTTGCTGCCCATCTGCATCCCCAGGCTGGTCTTGCATTGGTGCGACTAATCCTCTGCGTATATCAATACCTGATTACCGTGCATGATGGAGGCCATGCACATAAATACCAGGCCATGTGCACTCTTGTCCGAGGACATATCCGGAGATGCTGCGTCCCTGTTGCCACTACCAAATTCACCTGGTATCCCGGCTGCCAGACAGCAGGCTGCTTTGGAAGCTGGCATCACCTCTCCTGGCCCTGCTGGCACCACCAAGTCTGCCTTGAGGCGTGCTCATTGCCCATCCCCGTCATCCTCTTCCCATCTCTCTCTTGGCTCTACTAGCAAGCCCCGAAAAGCCCGTCTTCCCCCTCCTTCTCAGTTCCTGTCGTTGCGGTCACGGCCCGTCGCGCCAGCCTTATCTCCTGCTCCCTCCCCGTCGGTGGCTTTGTCTGTGAAGGACAGCCATCCGCGCACGGCCGTCTCGGTCACGGCCTCTTCCTCTCCGGCCCCACTCTTGTTCGGCCCGAACCCTCGGACCCCCGAGACGTCCCTGGTTGGCGCAAGCGGGGAGCACAAATCCTCCGTCGAAAACTCAACCGTGGCCCATCGCACATCTGCTCTACGAGAGATCAACAGCAGCTTCCCCTCGCCCGTCTTCCCGCACAACCGCCATACTAAATCAACTGGTGCCCAGAGCACTACATATTCCCAGCCGGTGATCGTCCGGACATATACCGGCCCCTCGCCGTCGCCCTCCAATTCAGCTCACCACGGCCGCCCAAGTAGCAGCAACCGTACCGGCAGCCGAATTGCTACGTCCCGTCGTATTCCACTGGTGCCAAGCTCATGCGCAGCAGTCTCCTTTCCAGCACCCCCCAAACCTGCTGCGAGCAGCAGTGACCATGCAGGCGGCTGGCGCTTGACAAGCAGCCTGTTCGGAATGGTTCGTACGAAATCGAACAAGGGGGGCTTCCTCGCGTGGCCGTGGACATCGGCCTCGGACAAGGCATCGGCCCCCGACGAGACGAAGTTGCCACCATTGGAGGCGTTTACCTTCCAAGGCTTCATGGCGGACCTGCAGACCACGACGGACATCCGTGCGGATCTTGACCGCATTGCCGAGATCTGTGCTCGTTCGCGGTACAGTCTGAGCAACCAATATGAAGCACACATGGCCCCCCACGGCTCCGGTTCCGGATTCGCAGCGTCTGCGGGACAAGGCCGGTCCAAAGGCGCAAAAAAGAGCGCATCCACCCCCGGGGGGCCGACTCTCCAGGCGGTGCCTTCGGACGATGACGAAGGCTCATCCCGCGGCCAACGCCGACGCCGGGGCGGGATGGGGGGCGGCCGGCGGCGCAGTGCTGCATACGGAACCCTCGAGACCATCATGTCGTCGAGTCGATCGTCGGAAGAAGACAAGACGAAGAAGAAGCCGGCGGCAGAGATTGCCGAGCAAGTCCGTGGCCGGCCCGCACGGAAAACGGTGCAGGCCGATGCCGACACGGCACCCGGTGAGACGGACAGCAGTGGACGCGAACGGACATCGGGGTCGGGTAGCTCGCGTGCCAACCACCAAAAAGACGCCTCGACCGCTGGGAAAACAAAACGGGACAAGGGGAAAGCCGTCCAACGTCCGCATGCTGTCATGGGCAGCAGTCGCGAAAGCGTCGATCCTGCAAGGGTGCCGGCAAACTCATCGGCCACGCCGTCATCACAAATGCATGCCTCCGACAGAGCCAGCCGCCGCCGCCGGGATGTGCCGCTGGCACGCGCGACGCCGACACGAGCCCACCGGCCAGAACCCCTCGTGCATATTGCCACTGCAGAGGAGGGGTTTGACGGCCCCGCCCAGCCGCGGTCGATGCCGCTCCCGGAATCTGCCGAGCCCGGGTTCTTGTCGGGGCTGCCACATTGGATTCCGTGGACAGCCGGCAGCGTCCCTGGTGCGTTGTCGCAGCACGAAAGAAGTACAGCACCTGTTTCAGGCCCGAGCCATGCAGAGGGTAGTCTGCGTGAACTGCTGCGGTCGGCCGAAGCAAACAACAGGACAGGAACAACAGCTAACTAGTTATCATTTTGGATGTTGTCATTGTCACATTTTGGATTCAATTTTGTCCTTTCTTTCTATTTTCTTCCAACTGGCAGCTTCAACTTGGATCAAAGCTTGTAAATTATGAATGCCCTTTTGAACAGCACCAAACGAAAATGACCAACAAGGTATTGCCGTGGCTAACCGTCTATGACAAGAAATATAACAGAGTATGAAACCAATCGACCGACTGCCACAACAGCCACCTAGACGCCATTGACGAGTTCCCGCGGAACCACGCTGCCGTGCTGTGCGTCGTCATGGCGCTCGACATGCTGGCGTTTGGCGTCTGGTGCATGGACACTGCCTGCTGCTGATGCTGCTGCTGCTGCTGCTGTGCGAGCATCGTCGGCAGGCGGTGGCGAGCGCTTCCGCTGTTCCAGATTCCGGGCGTCTGTCTTGGCATTGTTGCTGGCGTCACGGCCTTCCTTTTCCTTGGCCTTTTCTCTGGCCTCGTCTTGGCGTTCCTTGGCCCGGCTCTCCTTGGCCTTGCGTTCGTTTTCGCGCCGCAGCGCCTTGGTCTCGAATTCGTGCCAGTCGCCACCGATGGTAGCGAGTCTAAGGGTTAGCAGGGTTGACGATACGAGAGACGAAAAAGAAGAAGAAGAACAAAAAAACATACTCGACGGCCTGGCGCGGCGCGGGTTCTTCTTGGCAAAAGTAGGGGTGCTCGAGGACCTGGGCGGCGGTCGGCCGCTTGGCCGGGTCGTACTGGAACATGCTGACGAGCAGCTGCAGCGCCGCCGGCGACACCTTGTCGGCGTAGGTGGCGGCAAAGTGGTTGGGCAGGCGGTGGCTGGGCCGCAGCAGCTCAAACCACGGCATGTCGACGAGCCCCGGCCAGTCGCTCTTGGAGGGCGTGCCGAGCAGGGCATAGATCTTGTTGAGCTGGCTGATCTCGCCGCCGTCGCCGGGGAAGACGGGGTACTTGCAAAAGATCTCGGCGAGGACGCAGGCGGCGCTCCAGATGTCGACGGCCGGGCCGTACTGGGTCTCGCCCAGCAGCAGCTCGGGCGAGCGGTACCAGATGGTGATGACGCGGTTGGTGTAGTCGAGCTGGTGGCGCTTGGCAAAGAAGCGCGCGAGCCCGAAATCGGCAATCTTGAGGGTGCCGTCGCTGCTGACGAGGATGTTGGCGGCCTTGATGTCGCGGTGCAGCACGCCGCGCCGGTGCAGGTAGTCGAGCCCCTGGAACATTTGCAGGCCGAGATGCTTCTTTTGGGCGGCGTCCAGCCGGAACGTCGGGTGGTTGAGCAGGCCGTTGAGGTCGTGCGACAGGTACTCAAACACCATGAAGCAGTCGTTCTTCTCGACCATGACCTCGAGCAGGTCGACAATGTTGACGTGCCGCAGGCTCTGCAGCAGCTTAATCTCGCGGATCGCCGTCACCGGCAGGCCCTCGCGCTCGCCGTCCATGCGGATTTTTTTGAGGGCCGCCAGCTGCTTCGTGTACACGTGCACCGCCTTGAACACCTGGCCGTACGTGCCCGACCCCACCACGGACGCATTGCCCGGCTTGCGGTAGTACACCGAGTCGGACGCCGCCATGTCCTCGGACAGCGTCGGCCGGGGCTTGGGCCGCCGCACAATCTTCTTGACCATGCGGTAGCGAGGCGGCGCGCCGCGCTGGCGCAGCTCCGACCGTGCCCGTGCCGACGCCGGCTCGGTCGGGGCATTGTGCGGGAAAGAGTGGGGGTTGTCTCCTCCGCGGGGCTGCTGCTGCTGCTGCTGCTGCAGATCCCCGGCGGCGGACGGCGATGAGTTGTCGTGTGGGTGTTGCTGTGGCTGCGGCTGTGGCTGTTGTTGTAGCTGTGGCTGTTGGTGTGGCTGTAGCTGCGAATGTGACTGTGGCTGTGGTTGTCGAGGGGGAGCCACGGAGCTGAGCTTCTGGGCAATCTCGGCCTTGGGCGCCGTCACGGCTGGCTTCGACGTGGCCTTGAATGCAAAGCTAAACTTGTTCTGGGGCACCGTCGGCGGAGGCCGCGAGGGAGGCGGCGGCATTTGGTCGTCGGGCCCTGGATGGCGGTCGCGCCGGTGCTCGCGGTCCATGTCGCGGTCCCAGCCGGCCGAGCTGGAGGGGTTGTGTTGGTGGTGGGGGTAGTGGTGGTGGTGGTGGTGGTGGCTGCCACCGTTGCCATTGGTGTCATAGTATGACTGGTGCTGGCCGTGGTGCAGGTGCTGCTGCTGCTGCTGCTGCTGCTGCTGCTGCTGCTCGTAGCTGTAGCTTCCTGGGTGGGGAGACACTTCCATGGGCATAGGGCTGGCGCCTTCAGGGGGTGGCGGCGGCACCACGCTCCACTGGTCGCCCAGAGGGTGGCCGAGTGCCGGTCCCACCGGCGGTGCCGGGTACTGTGCATACGGGCCGCCGGGACCACCGGGGCCACCGGGGCCACAAGGGACGGTGCCTGGCGACGCGTGGTGCAGATGCGGCGGTGCGTGCTGCTGCGGCCATGCTTGGGCGGCGTCACCATAGGGCGACTGCTGCGACTGCTGCGACTGCTGCGACTGCGACGGCGGCGAGCCCTGAAACGACGTGCTGGGCGTGGCATGGTCCGAGTGGCCGCCGTGCCGCTGCTTGTAGTGGCCGTGGCTGTGGCCAGGCCCGCCCCGGAACCGCCCGCCCCGTGCAGCCATGTCGGCGTCGGTAGATGACGGCAGCTCCGCGTTCGCATTGGCAGCCGGGTCCGGTGAGTGTGACGCGTGCGCGGCGTAGCCCTTTCCTCGGCGGTCCTTTTTCTTGTGCGAGTGCGAGCGCGGCGATCGGTCGCGGTGGTCCCGGCCGTGGTCTCTGTCGCGGTCTCGGTCTCGGTCTCTGTCGCGGTCGCGGTGGTCTCGGTCTCGGTGGTCACGATCTCGATCTCGATCGCGGTGGTCCCGGTTGCGATCCCGGTCGTAGTCGCGGTCGCGTTCCTTGCCCCTGTCTCGGTCTCGGTCTCGATCTCGGTCTCGGTCTCGGTCTCGGTCTCTGCCGCGGTCGCGGGCTCTGTCTCGATCGCGGTCGCGTCCTCGATCGCGTCGGTCACGGTCTCGGTCTCGATCACGGTCTCGGTCTCGATCTCGGTCGCGGTCACGATCTCGGTCACGGTCACGGCGGTCTTTGCGTCGGTCCGTGTCTCGTCCTGATGGTGATGCAGACCGGTCGTCGGGGTCGGGTTTCGGCTCGCCTAGGGGTTGGCTGTTGGGGTTGTTCAGGTTGTTGCTCACGTTGTTGCTTTCAGAAGATGCATGTCGTGTCTTGTTCTTTCCGTGTCGATCACGCGTCCGTGCCGCCGACGACGACGACAACGAGTGTACCTCGTCGTCGCGGTCGTTGTTGACACGCGAGCGTTTGGCCTGCGGGCTGCTGCCCGTGCCCAGAGGAGCACCACCGCCGCCGCCTCGCCACGACGAAGATGCACTCGGGCTGCGAGGCCGTTTTGCCGCGCCCGTCGTCGTCGCCGTCGTCGTCGTCGTTGTCGTTGTCATCGTTGTGGACGGCCGGGCCTCGGTCACTTCTTCTGCCGATGCTGTTGACGGTCTCGCGTGCCGACCGCGGCTGCGGCTGTGGCTATAACTGCGTTCGCGGGATCGTCGCTGCTGTCGCCGGCTGTCGCGGCCCCGGCGATAATCTCGGTCTCGGTCGTCTCGACTGTCTCGATGGTCTCGATTGCTTCGATCGCCTCGATTGGTTCGGTCGCTTCGATCGCCTCGGCCGCCCGCGCCGTCGTGCCGTAGCTGCTGCTGCTGCTCCTCGCGCTCCGTGTCGTCGCTCTCGCGTGACCGATGAGCAACAACAGCAGCAGCAGCACGCGGCGGCGGCGGCGACGTCGTCATCGATGGTGCGTGGTTAGGCATGCCTTGTTGTGTGGCATGGCATCCTCCTTTTCCAAGAAATGCGTTTGTGTGCGGTTCGAATCACGTCCACCTTTTGTCAACACCAAAAAAAGTTCAGATTGCTAGAGCAAAAGCCCTGGGGGATTTTCTAGTGCTGCGGCGGCGGCGGAGGGCAATTGGGGCGCACTGTCCCTTGTGTTTGAGTTTCTGGGGGGGGGCTCGGCCTGGGGGGCCGCGGGCGAATTTGTCGATTAATTTGGGGCAGGCAGGCCAGGTCAAGGCTGGGGTTAGTGCGTGCTACAGCGAAAGGGGAGCCCCCTGTTGGGCGGCCAGGAGCCTGCGCGTGCTAGAGTGCTAGAGTCGAGACGCGTTCTCTCTGGTGTATTGCTATTGCTATTGCACTTTGGAGTATTGCACCTGCTTGGTTGCACAAGACAAGACACTCCGGATGGAAGGCTCAACTGGACATCCTGCCAGGTCATGCAGCGACGCGGATGTGCTCGTAGGTGCGGCCGGCCTATGAAACGAGACAAGGCTGTCGTTGATTGTTAGTCATCCTCATCGTCTCGTCTGATCGTCACTTCAGTCAGACTTCAGTTCTTTAATCACTTCAATTGCTTTGTCACTTCAGTCACTTTATCGCTACAATCACGATGTAAATTTCAACCCAAGGTTTGGTTTATTTTACAAATATTCTAGAAAACGCTCAATGTCATCAAAAGTTCATCTAGATGAGATGAGAAAAGCACAAAACGACATGGACAGGCTCATGGTAGCCGTCCAGACAACAATGAAGCGTATGCTACAAGCCCAACTGAGTCCTGCCCAGACCTACCTCACGCAATCTCCGCGTCGTCCATCGTCACGTCCTCGGGCGGCGCCGTGTACGCGTACGCCACGGGTACCGGCACCGGCTTCTGCAGGAACCCCTTGGCCTTTTCGCAGCTCTCCTTGAGCTCCACGTAGTCGCGCAGCAGGTTGGTAAACGCCACAATAAAACACTGCGGCACGTGGCCGTCGCAGTCGCACATGACCACGTCGTCGCTCATAATGCCCTGCCCGCCGCCCCGGCACTGCGAGATGCCCGCGCAAAAGTGCAGCACCTCGGCGTACACGTGGCCCAGGTCGCCGTACTGCATCAGATTCGAGAAAGCATGCGTCCGAATCACCGGGTGCAGGTCTTTATTGGGCGCGTGCACGCACCGCTCCACCAGGTATGCCAGGTTGGGCGTGTCGTGGCGCAGGTTCGGGTAGGTGGCCAGCAGGTACTGGCGGATGGCGTCGCGCTCCTCGACCAGGGCTGCATCGTCGGCCGCGATGCCCGGCCGCATGTGTGAGAAAGGTCGGGCCGCCGCCGTGTCCCACTTGTCGCGCGGCACAATGCTGTCCCGTCCGTCGCCGCGGCAGACGGCTCCAAAGGTGCGCCGCTTGGTCACGCGGCCCGTCTCGGCCCCGAGATGCCGCACCTCGGCCGGTTTGGACAGCTTGGGCTTACCGTTGTCATAGCCGTTGCCGCTGCCGCTGCTGCCACTGCTGCCACTGCTCGTGGTGCCGTTTTTGCGGTCCTTTTTCCGGCGCACGCGCTCGTCGTCGGTGCTGCTGCTGTTGCTCGGTGTGAGGGCTTGGCTGCGGTCGAGCACAATGTGGACAGGGCTGTGGACGGGGGTGTAGGGTGAGCTGTAGGGTGAGCTGGCAGGACTGGGAGGAAAGGCGTGTTTTCTGCTGAAGTGATTCTCGTTGTAGTGGTTCTTGGGCCGTGTGGGCACATAGCTTCTGCCGTCGTCGGCATCTCTAAACCTTTTGCTTTTATGATAATCGTCGTTGCCTCTGGTGTAGTCGCTGCTGCTTCTGCTGACGTAGTCGGGCTTCTGCGACGTCTTGAAACTAGAGTGGCCGTGAGGCTTGCCATGTCCGCCACGGCGACCGTCACGAACTTTTTGAGACATTTTAGAGACTGACAAGTGATTCTCGATTGCGGTATGTGTGGCAGCTGGATGATGGATGATTTGAACTCGTGTTGACGGTGGAAGAAGCAAAACGTGTTTGTGATGTTGTTACCTATGTTGTGTTTGTGTTGTATGTATTGTTCTGACAAGAAAGCCATCTGCACATTGCACATGCGACTTGTGCCTCTTTAATAGGTTTCCCTATCGGCAGGCACATCGTGTTCATGGCCACAGCAAGGGCGTTCACTCGAACAACGGCTTTGCTGTTGAGCTGTTCTTTGACCATTGTTCTGGAAACAAAGAACCATGAGAACAGCTGCTTTGGTGTGGATCTGGCAGCGTTTCGTCTGTTCTTTGTGCGTGCTTCCATTGTTGCTCCAATTCTGAGTTTCGTATGGCCATGAATGCTCAATAACTTTTCCCTGAGGCGAGGAGGTGGAAGCGATGACGAATAAAGGTCAGCTCTAAAGGAGGATAGGTCGGTCAGCCGTCTGGCGGTTTGCATGAGAAGTCTGAACAGCATTGAACACAAAGACAATGCTAAGAAATGATATTGCAGATTGGTCCGAAGACATCTTCACCTTTGGCTCTTTTGCAGGGTTTGGCCTTTCTGTTTCATAGACGTCTCCCTCACACAATGTCTCTCTCGCATTTGCCCAACAACAAGTGCGACAGGTTGGCAGCTGAATACCGCGGCATGGGCCGGCATCGCGGCATTGTTCCGGCTTCCCCATATTGCTCTCCTGTCTCCCGCCAGACAAGACAGCTTGGGGTCGAGCAATGCATCCAATCTTTGGGGCCATCGCGTGTTCAGAGACCAATGCATGCCAGTGTTGACATCATCGTGCTGCCTCACTCCGGGACGCGTCTGTGCTGCATCTCGTCAACTGACCAGAACCGGCTTTGGCGGACAACATGCGCCGTATGCTTCACTTCCTTGGAAGCTGCATCAGCCCCGCATTCTGCATCATGTCGTCACTCTTCTCTGTGATTTGCATTTTGAGTCCGGGGTAAGCCGTCCTTTGCAGACTCATGATATCAGCGAGCAGGACGTGCCGTGTCGTCGAATATTATGTCATCTTCCAAATCGGGGCCATGTCGTGGCAGCTTTACGAAAGTCGAAAGGTGCGGTGGATGGAAAACACCTAAAATCAGCGCGAGACAAACGACGTGACGGGAAGCACATCATGAGCATGTGCTTGGAAGTTGTCGTACTCGTACAAGTGAGGCGCTGTTCCAGACCAAGGGCACTCCACAGCATTGCCAGGAATGGCAACTGGTATGTGTAAGATATCCATTACCCCATTCCCAGCATCGGGCGGTGGCACGTTCTCTTCCCTTGACAGACAGCTTTGCCGCTTCGTCTTGTCTGTATCGGTGGCAGCTGCCATTGCCATTACGGAGTGCTTCCCTGCTCTCCTGATTGCGCCTTCCTCGTCTTTGCCGCAACCTTGCTCAGCACCTTGTTTTTTTCCGGCCTGCCAGCCGCACTTTCCTACTGAAGTCGCCGTACCGCTCACGGGGCAAGAGCGAGCGAGCACCTCCAAACCAAAACAGAAGGGCCGACACTGGACTGTAAAAAATCATCGACATCTCCCTCCCCTGCGTCCTTATTTTGGGCTTCATTCTCCTTCATGTCTTGCATTCATTCACCATCCACAGTTCGCATGCAGCACCCCATCCCCCCCGTCATCCAGCATTCCACATTCGATTAGCCTACTCCATATGCTGTGCTCGTGCATTGGATAGCCTCCCACCCCCGTATTTGCCCCCCCTCGCGCATCCTTGCAGAAGCTCAAACTAGCCCGCAACAACGTGATTATCGTTGTCACAGCGGCCACTTCCCTCACAAAGAAACCCTTTCTGCTGTCATCTCGCACGTTCTCGCCACTCGCCGTCCCTGTCCCACCAAACCTGTTGCGCCGCCCTGTATTAGTACGAGCAAGCCCCCTCGGTCCTTTCTCTCCCGTCAACCAACATTTTCGTCTCAACCTTGTGCGTCGACCCTTCTTCTTCCTACGGCTGCCCTAACACGATACTACTCAGTTAAGCTGCGCAAAAAACGGCAGCACCTTAGTCCCAAGCCCAAGCTTCTTCTCCACCTTTCACCCCAAGTCGAACTCTCTCCGCATCAGACTGTCGCCTGACCTTGGATTTCTGTGCCCGTCTTTCTTCGTGCCGCTCTCTTCCTCTACTCCTCCCTCTTCTCCTGTTGCCACCTTGCTACTTTGTGCAAACTCGTTTTCTGCTGCAGTTCTGATTTTTTTTCTCTGTCGGGTGTTTTTGGCTGTCTTTCCTGCATATCCTCTGATCCGCTCCAACCG
The DNA here is from genome assembly GCA_029299015.1 of Ophiostoma montium. Taxonomy (NCBI): domain Eukaryota; kingdom Fungi; phylum Ascomycota; class Sordariomycetes; order Ophiostomatales; family Ophiostomataceae; genus Ophiostoma; species Ophiostoma montium. The sequence continues at coordinate 150,710 of JANSMC010000024.1, read as the reverse complement.
CCCAACCAGCAAAAAATGGCCCACGACGCCGCTCGCGAGCCCCGCGAGGTTAAGAACCACTTTCTCTTTGAGATCGCCACCGAGGTCGCTCACCGGGGTACGTCCTTGCTAGCACCCGGCCTAATCAAAGACTCGCTCGCTTACTGACGGCTGCTCTTTAGTTGGCGGCATCTACTCTGTGCTCAAGTCCAAAGCACCAGTCACTACAGCCGAGTATGGCGACCGTTATACTCTTATCGGACCGCTGCATGCGGAATCAGTACGTCTTTCTCTTCTGCGGATGGGTTGCCTCGCTGCACCAATGCAGAGTGCCCGGCGTGTACGAGTGCTAACGGGAACAGGCTGCTGTAGAGGTGGAAGAGCTCGAGCCGTCCAACCTCGAGCTTGCTGCTACCATTGACTCGATGAAGGAGCGTGGCATCAATATTGTGTACGGACGTTGGCTCATTGAGGGCGCACCCCGGGTGCTGCTCATTGACACCAAGTCGGCCTACGGCTTCCTGGACGAGTGGAAGGCGGATCTCTGGAACGTCGCTTCGATTCCCGCACCGCCCGGTGACGAGGAGACCAACGAGACCATTGTCTTTGGCTATCTTGTCGCATGGTTCCTTGGCGAGGTATGTGCCCTGTTTAGAGTGGCAGCATGTCTAGAGCAGCAGCGTACGGCGTGCTAACAAGACATTTAGTTCGTTTGCCACGAAAAGAAAAAGGCCGTCATTGCGCACTTCCACGAGTGGCTCGCCGGTGTCGCCCTGCCCCTCACCAAGAAGCGCCGGATCGACGTCACCACGATCTTCACCACCCACGCAACGCTGCTTGGCCGGTACCTGTGTGCGGGCTCGGTTGATTTTTACAACAACCTGCAGTACTTTGACGTGGATGCCGAGGCTGGCAAGCGTGGCATCTACCACCGGTACTGCATTGAGCGTGCGGCCACGCATGCAGCCGATGTCTTTACGACCGTGTCGCACATTACTGCGTACGAGAGCGAGCACTTGCTGAAGCGCAAACCCGACGGCGTGCTCCCCAACGGGCTGAATGTCACAAAGTTCTCCGCTATGCACGAGTTCCAGAACTTGCATCAGCACAGCAAGGAGAAGATCCACGACTTTGTCCGCGGCCACTTCTACGGCCACTACGACATTGAGCCCGAGAACACGCTCTACTTTTTCACTGCGGGCCGCTACGAGTTCCGCAACAAGGGCGTCGACATGTTTATCGAGTCGCTGGCGCGGCTTAACCACCGCCTCAAGGCAGCCGGCAGCAAGATGACCGTTGTGGCCTTCATCATTATGCCCGCGCAGACGCACTCGCTGACCGTCGAGGCGCTGCGGGGCCAGGCCGTGGTCAAGTCGCTGCGCGACACGGTGGACATTATCGAGAAGAGCATTGGCCGGCGCATCTTTGAGCGGTCGCTCAAGTGGCACGAGGGCGACCCGCTGCCCGACGAGAAGGAGCTTATCACGAGCCAGGACCGCGTGCTGCTGCGTCGCCGCCTTTTCGCCATGAAGCGCCACGGCCTGCCGCCGATTGTGACGCACAACATGGTCAACGACGCCGAGGACCCGATTCTGAACCAGATCCGCCGCGTGAAGCTGTTCAACCACCCGACGGACCGCGTCAAGATTGTCTTCCACCCCGAGTTCCTGAGCTCGGCCAACCCGGTGCTGCCAATGGACTACGACGACTTTGTGCGCGGCACGCACATGGGCGTGTTTGCGTCGTACTACGAGCCGTGGGGCTACACGCCGGCCGAGTGCACGGTGATGGGCGTGCCCAGCATCACGACAAACCTGTCGGGCTTTGGCTGCTACATGGAGGAGCTGATTGAGAACTCGACCGACTATGGCATCTACATTGTCGACCGCCGTAGCAAGGGCGTCGACGACTCGGTCAACCAGCTGACGTCGGTCATGTTTGACTTCTGCCAAAAGAGCCGTCGCCAGCGCATCAACCAGCGCAACCGCACCGAGCGTCTCAGCGACCTGCTGGACTGGAAGCGCATGGGCCTCGAGTACGTCAAGGCGCGCCAGCTGGCCCTGCGGCGGGCCTACCCCGACTCGTTCTCGGGCGACGAGGACGAGGACTACATTCCGGGCGTCGAGCAGAAGATCTCGCGGCCGTTCTCGGTGCCGGGGTCGCCGCGCGATCGCACCGGCATGATGACGCCGGGCGACTTTGCCAGTCTCCAGGAAGGCCGCGAGGGTCTGAGCACCGAGGACTATGTGGCATGGAAGCTGCCGTGAGTTCATTTCTTTGATTTTAACACTTTATTCTTGAGTGATTACTAACGTTTTAGTGAGGAAGAGGATCCTGACGAGTACCCCTTCCCTCTGACCCTGAAGAAGCCAAACGGCAGTGCCAGTCCGCTGGACGGCGTGATGCTGAACGGCAAGTAGTGGATCAATGCTGGCAAGTTGGGACGACGGCTGAAGCATGGCGAGATAGCGCACGGAGTAGAGTGGGCATGGCTTAATGTAGGAATAAAGTGTTTATCAAGAGTCAGCTTGAAACAACGATCCACGTTGTGGTGCTCCACGGCGCGTACTTCCCCGCAAAATACAGGGGCATGTGTGGTCCCTGGCACGATAGCGCGGCAGAGCCAGGCGCGGCTTCGGGTTGGTCAGTCACGCTAGGCCTGTTGGCGCCAGTGTCAGATCGGTAGTCTGCCTGGACCCTCCTTGACCTACGGAGTAGTGTTGACCTAGTGTAGAGTGCAATTTGCCACGGTCCGGGGCATACAGCTCCTGCCAATTACAGCTTTGCGCTCCTTCCTCCTATCTCTCTCTTCTCGTTGCAGCAGGAAAGCACAGCGTTGCACTACCACTCAAAGCGGCCTGTGGACGGATTACGCGTGCAGCAGGAGCGATCGACCAAGCACGCAAGTTGGGAAGCTGTGACGAGCACGCATTTATTCTCCTCCAGGCGCAGTACGAGTACTCCAGGCGCAGTACTTTTTTGCATTGATCTTTACCTACTCCGTACGAGTACTCCGTACTTCGTACCTCCTTCCTTCGCCACCCCAACTGCGGCTAGGCGGCTGATCCCTCAAAGTCTATCTACGAGTAAATACTCCGTACACATAGTTTCAGCTTCAGACAACACGATCGCTCACTCAACGCGAGACACGGACCAACGACTGCCCTACGCTTTACCGTCTGACCTGGCTGGCGCTGGTGCTGACAGCCCCGCCCCGTCATCGTGCAGCTCCGCAGGCCTGCTAGCCAACCAAGCCACCATCACAATCGACGGCGACGGCGAAAGGAAGACAGGGAGAGAGAAGGACAAAAGGACAACAAGACACGACAAGAGCGACCGTTGCAAGGATTGCAGGATCCCGACAGCTGTGCTTCTCTCTGTCTCCGTTCTGTTTTGCCGTCCCCAGGGCTTACCTTTGACGCCCTTGGCCCCTCCCGTGCCCCCTGTCGCTTTTGGTGTCTCTACGAGTCGACTTTGTCCTCTTTTGGTCTTGCTTCTTTTCTTCTTTCTTGTTCCTTGTTTTCTCTTTTTCTTTTTCTTTCTTTTTTTCTTTTTTCTCTTTTTTTCTTTTTCTCCTTTATTGCTCTACGACTAGTCCCGTCTTTTCTCCTCCTCCTCCTCCCCCCCCCTTCTCCTCTTCTCATCTCTTTTGCATCTTCAAATGAGACCGTTCCTACGCAAAATGAAGTTCTTCCGGAAACGCGACAAGCAGAGGCACGACCGCGAGCCATCGAGCGACACCAATGGCTCGTCGCACGCCCCCTTTACCAGCCCTACCAGCCCAGATGGAGGAGGCCACCACCGCAGCCGCGGCTTTCGGAGCCGCCACAAGAACGGCGGCGGCGACAGCATGGGCAGCGGCGGCGTCGGCGTCGGTGGCGGTGGCGGTGGCGGTGGAATGAGCGGATACGGATACGAGCACGGCGGTGCGGGCGCAACGATGGCGTCGGCGCGCGTGCTGCAGACACTGCCCGACGCCGTGCTGGGGCACATCTTTGCGTTTGTGTGCCCGCACAGCCTGGACCGGACGTACGAGACGTGCGAGAACTCGAGCCACGGCAACGGCTGCATGCTCTGCGACATGCGCGACCTAGCGCACTGTGCGCGGGTATGCCGGCGGTGGCGGCCCGTGGCCGAGCAGGCCTTGTGAGTTATTTTCGTAACTCTGGTCTGGTTTCCCTTGACTGACCTATAGATTCACGAGCATCCGCATCGACACGGTGCACTACTGCGAACGCGAAGCGATCCTTGCCGAGAAGCGCAAACGGCGCTCCTTTTTCGACCGCAATGCCGAGCCCGAAGACACGGCCGACGCCCGGCTCAAGCTGCTGTGCCGCGGGCTGCGCGACGACCCGACGCAGCGGCTGGGGCGCTATGTGCAGTTCCTCAAAATCCCCTACATGCTGCGCGAGTCGCACCACGCCGACATTGCGCGCACGATTTCCGTCATGCCGAGCCTGCGCTACGTCGACCTGCCCGAGGGCCTGTTCATGGACGAGCCGCAGTACATTACGCTCAAGATGGAGGTGCAGGCCAAGTGCCCGGACATGCGCAAGATGACGTACATGAACGGGTCCGAGCGCAGCCTGGAGAGCCTGGCGTCGGGCGCGCTGTGGCCGCACCTCGAGGTGCTGGAGCTGGTGCGCATCGGCATGGACCCCGTGCTGCTGCGGCACGTGCTGGCGTCGCAGACCAACTTGCGCGCGCTCAAGGTGACGGAGTCGCCGACGGGCCCGCACGCGTTTTCCGACGACGTGCTGACGCCCGCGCCGGCCGACGACTACCATCAACAGCTGTCGGGGGCGGGCGACGTGCCGCCGCTCGAGGAGATTGTGCTGACGGACACGCAGCGGCTGACGGCCACAGGCCTGATCGAGTACCTGCGGCGGCCCGGCGTGGGCAGTGCGCTGCGCGTGCTGACGCTGAGCGGCACGGGCGTCAAGCCGTGGACGCTGCAGGCGGTGCTGGCGCTGGCGACGTCGCTGCGGCACCTGACGATTGTCGACGAGGTGTCGGCGGCGCTGCCCGTGGCGGCCGGCACGCGCGACATCCAGCCGCTGGCGTCGACGACGCTGCAGACGCTCAACTACGAGATTGCCCCGGCCAAGGGCGTCAGCCCCTATGCGGGCGTGACGCGCTCCTACTACAACTACCTGTCCGGGTCCATCCTGTCGGGCGGCCTGCCCAACCTGCGCGCCGTCTACGTGCGCGACGCCCAGTTTCCCGACTCGCTGCTCAGCTCCATGCCGCTGCCGCCGCCCGGCCCGATTGGTGGTGGAGCTTTTGGTGATTTTGGTGGCGGTGGCGGTGGTGGAAGCAACAACAGCAACAGCAGCAACAACAACGGCCGGCCGTCGTCGAGCTCGGCGTCGGTCGGCCCGTCTATGATGTCGCCCAAGTCGACGGGCAGCGGCGGCGGTGGGTTTTTGAGCCCGCACCTGATGCCGCAGCAGGGCGTGGGCCACCGCAAGTCGCACTCCTTCCAGGACCAGAGCCAGAGCCTGGGTCAGAGCCCGGGCCTGGGCCAGAACCCGTTCTTGGACGCGGGCATGTCACCGCCCACCAAGCCGTGGGTGACCGGCGGCGGCGGCGGCGGCGCTGGCGGCGGCACGGCCAACCCGCGGTTCAGCAGCAACAACCCTTTCGCCGGCATGATCTCGCCGCAGCAGATGCAGACGCTCGAGGTGTTTACCAAGGGCGACGATGACCTGGACTGGAGCTCGATTGTGGTCAACGGGAAGGAGTTTGACAGTTTTGACGGCCTCGGCGGCGGCGGCGGCTTCGGCGGCTTCGGCGGTGGTGGTGGTGGCGGCGGAGGTGGTGATGGCACCAACAGCCGGCCGGTTAGCAGCTACGGCTTGGGAGGCGACCTCGGCAACGTCGGCGCGCGCAAGAGCGTGTTTATCAATGTCGGGCCGGGCAACTTTCTGGCGGTGCCTCCGGAGATTGGCGGCGGCGGCGGCGGCGGCGGCGGGCCGATGAACGGCAGCGGTGGCCGGCGCGGCAGCCACAGCAGCACGGTGGGCGATGGGTGGCCGCAGAGTCCGGGCGGCACGCGCAAGGAGCAGCGGGATCTGTGGCGGTGACGGGCGCGATTTACTATTTGGACTTTTTTGGTATCTACTCGTGTATCTATTACTGATGTATCACTGATGTCTTACTGATGTAATCAACGTCCCACGGCGTGCTTCCGAGTCACGTGGCTTGTATGATAGTGTTTCCTTGTACGCGTATCACCAATGCATTTGACGTCCGGAGCTGTGACGTCCGCTGTGACGTCCGGAGCTGCAACGCTGAGGTGAGCAGTCCGTCATGCTGACTAGACAAGAAAGACACGGTGACGCTGCACGACGGTGCTCTTACGACTTGCACGCTGTGCAACGCCGGGACTGGCGGCATGTTTTTTTACTTGTTGTACGGTGTGGGCGTACAGACGGGGCAGATGGACGTCAGACGCGCAAGAGTAAAGAAAATAGAGCAACAAAACCGATGACGATGCGTCGGCCGCGCCGGCAAGTCTGGCCGGCAAGTCTGGCCACCGATGGTGAATGTGGTCGAGTGCATCGTCCTGGCCAAGCATCGCCGATCAGACGACACCCGCAAAGGATTCGCATTGCGTCGTCAGAAACAAGACGACAACCTGTCCTTGTTGCCGTTTGCGTCTTGTCCAGGGCACCAATATCACTTCCATCCTGCCGGGCCTGGTCCTCGTTTTGGGCCATCGCCGGGCTGCTACGAGTATGACTGCGCCTCTTGAGCGTTATCCTGAAAGGATCCGCGGAGCAGCCTTGCCGAGTGGGCAATCCTCTTCTTTGCTCCTGCATCCTTGAGATCCTTTCTTTCTGGATTTCAAGAGCAGTCACCGTGACGGGTGACGGATATGTCGGCTGGTCAAGCCTCTTGCATGTCGTGTGAACACTGTGGCATCTTGATGGCTGAGACCGGACAGGCAAGGCAAGGAACCAGAAGACAAAGACGCCAGACAGAACATACGGGGTACTGGTTACAGAGGCGTTCTTGTCTGTGGAAATGAAATGACCTCACCGTCCCACATCTAACCCAGTACAGCGTATATCCCCCGTCATATCCCACATCTTGCTATCTTGACAGTATGATCTCCGTGATATCTCCGCCGGTCCTGGTGCCTGTTGATCTCCTGGGCTGCAATCTTGTTGATCCGCAGGGCCTGCCACGGCCTGCCACGGCCTACCACGATAGAGCAGCAGCAATGATGGGATGAGATAGCCAGAGTGGATGGACCGGACAGGTCGGGACCGGACGGACTAGACATGAACAAGACAGAAATAAGTCGGTATTACAAGTACAGAAAGCGTGACAATGGAAGGAGTGTGCCTGCCTTGCCTGCCTGTGGAGCGTGTTTCGGACTGAAGGAGCACAGGAAACTACTCGTAGTCTTTTGGGGGCGGACGTCGCGCACAAGCCACAAAGGCACACCCCCTGCTACGATCTCATGAATGAACTTGTTCAGGTGTAAGTGGCCAAAACAGGAATGAACAAGACGGTAAAATGAAGGAAGGAAGGAGGAAGGAAGGTAGGAGGAAGGAGCAGAGGCGACGTTCAAACTCAAACGTAGTCACCGACGACGGATGCAGGACGAGCAAAAAAAAAGTATGCACGTAATCGATGAGATCGAGGCAGGCAGGCAGGCACAAGGGACGAGAGACGATAACTGCTGTCGTTTTTAAAAAAAAAGCAAAAAAAAGAAAAGCGAGTCTGCTCGACGACGCAGGCGGGCGACGTCGGCCGCCCAAACGGGAAGGAACGAAAAAAAAACTGCACAAACGCACGCACGCACGCACGCACGATACGAAAACCAGCAGAAAAAAAAAGGAGGGGCTGCCAGCTCGGTCATGCTTATCTTTTGCAGAACTTTTGCAGCGATCTTTGCAGCGATCTGTACGGAGTACTGGTGATGGAATTATGTGTACTCGTATTACTCGTACGAACTCGCTCGTACGAACACTGCAACGTCCACGACTACAGTGACGTAGAGACGTAAAAGATGGTCAACTGACGATGCAGAGAGGAACAAAGAAAACCGCATCGTGACATGGAAAAGGAGGCTGGGAGGATAAATACATGGTTGGGCAAAGCAGAGAGCTGCTGAAAAAGAGCTGACGAAAATATAAGATATAAAATAGAGTAGATTTACGAGTACGGATATAGAAAAAAGCTAATACTCTGTAGAAAGATAAAGACAACCCAGTATCTGCTATAGGACATTGCGTGATCTGTGCCTTTTTGCTTTTCTGCTTTTCGGCTGGCATCCATTGTGCCTCCTGCAGGCTGCTGCCCACCAGCAGGCCCGTTGCCGGTGTCTGATTGGGCCGTACAAAAGACACGGTTTAGGGCACAGTCGCAGCGAACATGCAGGTGCCCGTTCCGGAGCCCACAGGCGTGGCAGGCAAAAAGACGTTGCCAGACGTTGCCGAAAGATTTTGTTGCTACCCGACATCTTCACCGCATCCTCTCGAGTGTTTTTTTTTTTTTTTTGTTTTTTGTACTCTGTAGTTTCTACCTTTTCGCTCCTGATCCCTTTTTTATACATCTCTTTATTTTGCTTGCATTTCGTTATCTTTGTCCTTGACAGATGACAGACTGCGTCCGTCTTGTCATCGTTTATTTTTAGTGTCGTTCCTTTCTCTGTCTAGTTTCGTTTTCAACAGCTCTGGGGAAAAGAAAGAAAGTAGTCAGAAACCGGTCTTTCACAAGGGAGGGACAACTGAAACAAAGCCAAATCAAGGGCTAAAACGATTCGATACTGCACGGCGTCGCCACGCACGTTGCGATAGGCCCAACTGACACTCTGACGTTGGCGGGACTCATTGCTCGGGAATCTGGGCGATACGCTAGTCCGCTCAACAAACCTGTTCTGGCGGTTCCTTTTAGCTAATTTTTTTTGACTTTACTATTTTATTTTGTAGACCCTTTTTATTGGGTATATTTGCCTGCAAACCTGCCGCAAAACCTGCCTGCCACCTGCAACAGCACATTCCTCATGCCAGAGGAGGACCCTGCAAACGGACATGCTGAGTTCCCCGTACGATTTGCAGTCTGCGCCTTTTTCAACCGCTGTGGCTACTCGTACTCGACTCGTATTTGTCGATTTGCTGCGCGCAAAGCAGAAACGAAACAAAACACTGCCGCCCAGCCAGGTCAGGTGGCCGCCCATGTGCGGTGCTTTTACTCTTGGTACGAGAAATGCGTGCTAATAATAACTTGCCGTTGAAGGCTGGGCTGTACTCAAGTACCCGTACTCCGTAACTGCTGAAGGACGTGCTCTAAAATATTCCGTACCCGCCAGAGGACACCACTACGGGACTGAGACATGGGTAGTGACGTCGGGGATTTCGTGCGCAGTAGTCGATTGGTCGTCCAGTTGAGTCGAGTCATCCGTAGTCGGTACGTACTCGAATAACGTACACTGAGATCTCAACGGCACCATCAACAAAACAACAAATACACCGACACATCCACATCCTATTCCAGATATTTTCTACAAATACCAACATGAGACAAAACATCATTTTGGCGTGCTGTCTTGCTGCCGAGAATGCAACGGTAAGACACAACAGACGAGCATTGCAGGAGCCAGACCGACAGGGCAGAAAATAAACTCATCTCTGCATAAATGGGCTGCGGACGAGGGGGGGCATGATGCCATGACACAACTTGGTGCCCATTGACCATGCCCGCGGAAATCGAAACATTTCGGTAAGCGATCCCTCGTGGAAAATATAGAAACGCTTTGTCCATCCCGGTATTGCCCATTGGCATCAACGGGCAATGGCACAACGTGTGCCAGCTGATGCATGACTGAACCCTGATTCGAAGAAAAGAGAAAAACAGAAAAATAGAAAACGAGAAAAAATCCAAAGACAAAGACCGATGCGACGATCAAGGGGCACCCTCACTAGCCCGCTAGCCCGTGCCTGCTAGCCTAGCCTCGCTGCTTGTCCCCCCTCAGTGCCTGCATGCCAGCAGGAGGGATTGGTGAGTGACCAGGGATGGTTCCTGCAAAAGCTACGAGTACGGAGAAGTACGGAGTACTCGTACTCGTACGAAGTTTAGAGCCCTGGAAAGCGTGTACGGAGTACGTACAGAGTACGGAGTACAGCAGAGTACTCCGTACTGAGAACTGAGAGTAGTTGCGTGTGTGTGTGTGCGTGTGGTGTGCGTGTGGTGTACGATGTGGTCGATCGCTCCTGCCTGTCTCACTGGCTTGTCTGGTCTTGGTCTGCATGGCGGTACCCCTCGCTCTTGCCATGCGAGCACATCCTGCATGTTAAAAGATCCTCAGTCCCTGCCCTTTTGTCTTTTCCTTGTTTCTCCTTCTTGCCTCATATAGCAAGCTTTTCTCCTTCCTCTTACGAGTTCTCTTCCCCTCACTCCTATATCTCACTTGGTTATTTCTCTTATTCCTCTTATTCCTTCTCTATCCTTTCCATCCTTTACTCCGTACACTTTATCCATCCATTGCTCTTCCTTTACTTCGTACTCATACTCTGTACAATACTCGTTTCCTTGAACACCCTGCTATTTACGAGTTACGAGTTACGAGTTACTCGTACTCTTCCACCCGCCAACGCTCTTATTGCCCTGCCGTCGCCACTGCATCGTCAATACTGGGAGATTGCGGTGGATCGAGCACTCTAACAAACCGGCCCCAGAACATTAAGAACCAACAAGGAACAATCACGAGCCCCCTGCCTGTTTGTTCCCCTTAAAAATCCGGCCAATCTCCTCGAGCCTTTCGATCTCTGCTAGCCAACACCACACCGACACGTCTGCCTCGACGGCGACGATAGAAGAAGAAGAAGAAGAAGGGAGAGAAAGAGAAACGCAAAAACAAAAACAAAAACAAAAACAAAAAAAGCCAAAAAAAGAAACCAGCTTTCTCGCAATGTCTCTCTCGCATCAGCTCACAGACGACACCGCCACACTTCTCTTCACCATGGACGACAAAACTGCACATGTCCCGGCTGCGCCATGCCACGCACCGCCGCCGCTGCCACAACGCAACAGCCGTCGCTCCTCTCGTTTTCTCAACGCTCTGCACAACGCATCTGCCCCGACGCCGGCCGCCGACACGCCTATGCCCGTCTCTGCTGCTGCCGCTGTTGCCGCTGCCACTACTGCCGCCCCTGACACGCCAAAAGCCATTGCCGAAGCCTCGGCACACGAGATCTACCTCTCGTCTGAAGAGGACGCATCGTCCTTTGGCGACGTGTCCGACTGCGACGACAGCGAGTACGACGGCAGCGACTTTGACGCCGACTACGATTCGGACACGGTTGAGTACGGCAGCGCCGCGCCCATCCTCCGCGTCGTGACGGCTAGCCCTTCTTCGTCTGCGGCATTCAGCGGCCCGGCATCGGCGCCGCTGACGTCTGCTCTGCCATCAGCCATGGCGGAACGCGAAACAACAACCGTTCGCCGCCACAGCCACGGCGACAAGGCTCGCGTCGTCTCGGTCATTTTTTCAGGCAAGCCGGCGCTGGTCGACCTGGCCGTCGAGCGTGCTGAGCGCCGCCAGAGCATCAACGACCGCACAACGTCGCCGACGCCCTCGACGCGTCCCTCGACCAGTGCCAGCTCGGCACCGTCGACAGCCTTTAGCAGCGTCAACGCCACACCGCCGCGCAGCCTGCACCACAAGCGCAACAGCTCCGGCAGCATGGTTGCGTCGTTCCGCGCCCGCAAGGCCATGGAGATTATCCCCGACGCCCGCGCATACGACGCCGCCGCGTCCGAATCGGACATTCCCAAGCTGTCGCGGCGGTCCTACACGGCCAGCCTGGCCCTGCCTCTCATGAGGGAAGACATGGCCGCGCCTCTTTCCGTTCCTGCTACTCCTACTACTGCTACTGCTGCGCCGCGTGCTGTCTCGGGCGGCCACAGCAACCTGCTGCGCGGTGTTACGCGCACGCTGACGCTGCGGCGGCGCAGCAGCAACCTCGGCATTGGTGCCTCTGCTTCCACTTCCGCGTCCGCTTCTGCCGCCGACGCCCCGGCCTCGCCTTTGCTGCGGCCATCGTCGACCATGGGTGCGATGCCCGCTGCCTTTAACAGCCGCCGCCGGTCTATGGTCCTGTCGGCCGCGTCGCTGGGTCTGGGCGGTGGTGACAGAAAGGTGCCGCCGCTGCCCCAGACACCGGAAGAGTACGCCTTCCCGTCGTCGATCGCGGAGGGCCTGTGCCAGTCCGCGCCATCCACGCCCAAACCGCCTGCTCGCCACATCCTGTCCAAGAAGAGCGACCAGCCTTCTTCGTCGGTGCGCTTCTTTGGCCGCCGGCGGAGCGTCAGGATGCCGTGATTTTTTTTTGTTCTTTCTATTCTTTCTATTCTTTACAATTGTTTCCCTTTTTTTGTTCTTTTTTTTCATTTGTCTGCTTTTGTTTACTTTCATTTGTTTGGTGTTTTTGTATTCTACAATGGACCAACAGCACAGACTTGGTTTGTTTTCTTTTGGTTTTTTTTTCTTGGTATGTTGGACAACATACTCGACGACTTTATGATACCCTTCTCTTCTATTCTGCAACAAATGCAATTCTATTCTACCCTTGCCGAGCCTCGTCTCCAATACTACTCGTACTCGTAAGCCTTTACGTTGCTATTAGTGACATGGGCCCCTTAGTGATAGGCCTATCCCTGCAGCTTGGCTTGTCGTCGCATGTTGTATGCGTAGCCCTACTTCGTACTCGTACCAACTTTGCGGCAGTCGTCCTTCCATCGTCTGCTTGTTGCACCCGTGGTTCATCGCTTGGCAAAGTTTCCACCCCCTTGCCCTCCGCGGAGTCGACTGTACTTGTTGAGTAATCGTGGTGAGTAGTGGCTGAGTCGTCAATGCCGCAAGCTTCGCATAAAGTCATGGCCATACTTTGTAGTCATAGTGAACTTATCCCATTTCCAAGTACTTGTAAATCCAGAAAATGCAAGTCAAGACAAAAGAATATTATAATAAATAAGTAAAGGGTGCAAAAAGAGGAAAGGTGTAAAAGAAAAGAGATAGCACGATGCCGCCCCAGAATATGGCAAGGCGTCAGGCGATGCACAAGCCCGCATAACGTCCTCTCTTGTGCTCCATGTCATCATGCCGGCAGAAAGAGGCCCCTTCCCGCCGCACGCCGTCCGCCGTGTCCAAGTATGATGTATGTCCATGCCAACCAGTTCGTATCTCCGTTTTTCTGTGTGCCGCTGTAATGTGCATCACAACATGGTGTGTATTAGTGTCTACGAGCACTTGCTCGCAGATGCTGTTGCTGCCCTCCGCATCAAATAAAACGCCGCATGACCAAAGCATGAGACCAGACCGGCCCAGTACCCTGCAAAGGACGCCGAAGCGTGTTCATAGACGGTTGGTGTGGTGAGAGCCGGCAAAAAGAAAATTGCCAGCTTGTGTTCGAGCAAGCGCAAGCTGCTGCATCGTCAATCCACATGAATGGACGGGCGTTGCTTAAGCCTTGCGAGAGCGCGTGGTGACGCCGCTGCCCTTGGGCTTGGCACCCGTGGTCGTGGCGGTGGCCGGCGCGCCAATGATCAGGTCGTGCGGGTCGGGCAGAGGGGCCTGGCTCATCCGGCGCACAGCCTTGCGCGACGTCGTCTTCTTGCCATCCTTGCGGTAGGTGGCCAGGTAGAACGAGATGAACAGCACCAGGTACGAGCTCAGAATGCCAATACCAGCAAAGGCGGCAAACTCCTCACCCGAGCACTCGCCCATGTTGGGCATGTTGGGGAAGTACGACGACGTGAAGTAGGTGTACGAGGCGAAGTAGACAAAGCCTGGACGGTTAGTAATGGGCGCATCAAGTGACAACGACACCGAAAAAACGTACCGAGATCGATGATGAACTGGATGATCTGGAACTTGGTCACCCACTCCTTCCACCAGATGCGGATGCCCCGGGCGGACTGGAAGTAGTACCAGTACATGACGACGTGGACGCCCAGGTTGAGCGTGATGGGCACCCAGGAGACGGCAGTCGAGCCGATCAGCTGGGTGTAGCACAGAAGAGCAGTGGCACCGTGGTGGTAGCAGTGCAGGAAAGCTGTAGAGTTAGCAATGGTTGCGAATTCGAATAGAGCCGCGTAAACATACTGAGGGGCTTCTTCTTCAGGAACAGGAAGACGGTGTCGAGCAGCTCCAGGTACTTGGTGAGGTAGGTGAGCTAGACAAGGAAGCACATTAGTAAGTGGTTCAAAAAGAGCTTCGGAAGACAGGGAATCAACATACGTAGTACAGAACAACCAGAGGCTGCGTCCAGCCGCCCTCGGCGTGGCAGATGGCGTGGAAGATGCCGCCGCGAACCACGGTGGGAATCAGCTGCTCGGCGTAGAGGACCAGGAGCAGGCCGCTGACCGTCGTCAGGATAAAGTTGTGGATCAAGAAGAGACCCTTGAGCTTGAACGCGTCGCGGTTGCGCATAACCTCGCGGCCGCCAAAGATGATAATGTAGTAGATGACAATGAAGATGCTGGTCTCCTTCAAGGTCGACATGGGCGTCTGGCCGGCAACGAAGCGGAAGTCATCGGCCGGGTAGCCGACGGTCAGGTCAAAAGCCTTGTTGAAGATGGGCCATAGCTTCAGACCAAAGGGGCGGTCCAGCGTGGGCACGCCGAACTCGATGAGGTCGGAGAAAGACATTGCGAAAACGAGCGTGCTGTCGCGATGGATGATGGATGGAGGAGAGGGAGGAGGGAGACGGGAGGAAAAAAGGAAGAGTGAAGAGAGAAAAGGCTCGTCCCGGGGTTAAGTCTAGAAGAAAAAAAAACGAGACGAGAAGTTCGCGGACAGTTGTAGCAGAGCTGGGCCTAATGGCACGTGTCACTAGTCAGTAAAAAGTAAGCCACGAGTACCAAAAGCTTAGGCGGTAGTACTGAGTAGAGGACAGCAAGAGGAAATTAGGGGAGCAAAAGGGGGGCCGGCGGCATAACGAAAGCGAAAGCCGGGGCGAGGACAATCATCAAGCTAATAAAGAAGGGGCCAACAAGCCAGACGCGAAAGCGACGAAAAGGGGCACGCGTACGTACCTTTTTGTGGTGTAATTATTGCGGCTGAAGTTGGAAGCAGTTGGAGAATTTGGGTGCTGAAGGAATGTATGAGCACTTTGTACTCGTACTCGTAGGTTGAAGGATTTCCGGCAAAGGGCGAGAGAGACTGTACCAAGGACGAGAGAAGAGCGAGTCGTGCACAAGCGAGATGTTGGTTTGGTGGGTGGGAGCTTGGGATTGACGTATTATGCCGTACGGAGTCGTTATTAGGTCGGGTGGGGAAACGCAAACAAAAGAAAGAGCAGAATCCCGCGGGACGAGGGACGAGGGACGAGGGACGAGGGATGAAAGAAAAAGAGACAATGAGCGACAAGAAGAATGAACCAAAAAATTAGGGAGGTTTAAAAAAACAAACAAAAAAAACAGAAGGGAGATCAGGACGAGGGAAAGGACAGAGGGCGGGATGGGCAAGCTTTATTGTTTTGCCCGATTCAGGCTACGGGCCGCGGAAGGGCAGGTACTCCGTACTCGTTACTCCGTACGCTGACAAAACAGGAAAGAAGGGCCAGCAAGGCGGTACCAGGGGTGCCTCCGAGGCGGCCGCGGCGACAACTGGGGCAGCTGCGATCCACGATCTCGCCCATTGACTCGCAGGGGGCGGAAGTTGGAAATCACGAACGGAAGGTGCGATGGGGAAAGGGGGCACGACGCAATAATAAGGATCACTTTTTGACTCGGTCGGAGTGGCTACGGGTACTCGTGCTCCGTACTCGTACAATAGTGATGGCGGAATATGATCCGTACTCGTAAGCCTCTGAGAATGTACTCGTACAATCAACCGGGGACGGATATGTCGGATTTACAGATTCGCATTGATGCTTCGCCATGGTCAATTACTACGTGTTTCGCTAGCAACGGCAGGTGCGAGGCGGGTCACTTGCTGCGATTACGAGTATCGTAGCATGCACATTGACTTTTTGCTGAAATGAGCACAGGCCATTGGGAGCCAATCAGCGCCCGCAGTGCCGTGTCTTGATCGCCGAGGCATACGAGTATGTCATTCTGCCACTTGGCACCGCTTTCGCCATGTCCAAAGACGCGAGACTCATTACAACTCGGCGTGTAGATAAGGATGTCGCCTAGATAACAACCCCGGCTTTCGGTGACAGTCGTTGTACGGAGTACAATGGTTGACTCGGCCTGGGACCTGACGTCAGTTGGTCAGCAGCCAAGTCTGGTCACGCTGTATTTCACATGACACGGATACGCGTAACGAATGCTTACTACAGAATACGAGTCCGCGTAAAAAAGCCTACTAAGCAACGCGGACTGGGTGCCACTGTCAGTTCTCCCAATGCATGCACGATTGGGAAAGCGGAGCCGATGATTGGACAATTGCGGCCTAGCTCTCCTGCTGCCTCAGGCATCAGGCTCCAGGCCCAGAGGAAAACAACGGGAAAGCTCCAGGCTGTCGCAGCAGTGCCCCGGCGCCTAGCAAGCACTGTACGAGTAGCCGGGAAGGAAGAAGAGCAGAAAAAAAAGAAGAAAAAAAACATCATTCGATTTCCCAAACCTTGCCTTCCGTTCCCGCCCTTTTCGAGCTCCCCTCTTGTAACTCTGTACGTTCCTGCCTTGCACAACATCACGACTTTTAAGCCTCTTTTTTTTTCTTTTCTTCTCTCTTTCTTTTGCCCGTCCACCACCTCCCCGACGACATCCCTCCCCGCCAAACACACGGCCAATTCGAACCGACCCATTTTATCCGATTTTTTTCGCGTTACCAGTCCAAAGTGTCAGTGTTCAGTTGATTGCTTCCCAGCAGATCCCGACGTCTCCCCACCCTTTTTTGCTCGTACTACTATTTTGCTACCAACCAACATCAAACTTGACCAAGATCGCAAATAGTAATCCGGCCTTTCTAACTTTGCCAGTCCGCCATCCGCCATGTCTGTCTCTGCCTTCCGTGCTGCCGCTCGCGGCGCTGCCGCCTTCCGGGCCCCCGTTGTTGCGCGCCCCGCCGCCGGTGCCATGACGGCCCGCCCTGCGTCGTTTGTGCAAAAGGCCGCCTTCAGCGCCGGTGCGCGTCTCCGGTCCGAGCACCACGAGGAGACCTTTGAGGAGTTTAACGCCAGGTAGGCCGGGTGTTGTTCCCTGCGGTCCGACTCGACTCTCTGCCCGACTCTCTTTGCCCGGGCGGACCCGCACTTCCGGCCGTCCGCCGGGCCGAGTGGCGTGATCTGTCGAAATGTCTGCTGTGGTCTGATCAACTAACACCAACAAACAGATACGAAAAGGAGTTTGACGGCGTGCAGGACGTGTTTGAGCTGCAGCGCAACCTCAACAACGCGTTTGCGTTCGACCTCGTGCCGACGCCGGCCGTGCTGACGGCGGCGTTAAAAGCGGCCCGGCGAGTCAACGACTACCCGACGGCCGTCCGCGTTTTCGAGGGTGCGTCTTCCAATCTCGATACATTGTCCACTCCGTGCTAACCCCCCAGGCATCAAGGCCAAGGTCGAGAACAAGGGCCAGTACGAGCAGTACATCCAGGAGCTGGCGCCCCTGCGCGAGGAGCTCGGCATTGTCCTCAAGGAGGAGCTGTACCCCGAGGAGTCTGCCTAAGCAAGCTCTCAATGCACTCGAGGCACCACCCACCGCATGCACCCGCCGTCGACCAAACCCAACACACCTACACTGTCAAGCACCACGGCGGGACACGCAACACCCCATCGACCTGCCCCCCCCCCTTGTATATTCACAACCTAGTTTCTGTTTTCCCATCTTGTCCTTCCATTTTCGATAGCTTTGGAGCGGTAGAGTAGTCCAAGGGATTGTTATCAGGCATTCTAATAAATGTCGTTATAAACAACTAACGTGAACAAGAACATCAGTACTAACAGCAATAACAACAGCAATAACAACAGCAATAACAACAACGCCTAATCCCGCAGATGCCCCCAGCGGCCGCCGCCTTGGCTCGGCGTAATGTACGTCATGCCTGGCACGGGCGGTCCGCCACCACCACCACCACCACCACTGCTGCTGCCGTTGCCGGAACTATGACTCGCAACGGCTCCGCTCGACAGCGGCGAGCTGTAGACCGGCGACGGGTCCATGTTGGCCGACACGGGGCTGTTGCCGCGGCTGACCGACTGGCGCGCCGTCACGGCGTGGCCGGCGGAATTACTTCCAGAGCGACCAGCCACGGTGCGCGGACTAATGACGCTGGGCCGCGGGCTGCGCGGGACGCTCTGCTGGCGGGTCTCGCGACGGCCATTCTTCAAAATGCGCAGCTCCTCGCGCGTCCACTCGAGCTCGCGCTCGCGCTCCTTGAGCATCGTGACGGCCTCGGCCCACTGCGTGCGCGCGGCGTCGGACTCGCTGCGCGCGTGGCGCTCGTGGATGGCGCGCAGGTTGGCCGACGCCGCGTGCTCGAGCTGCTTGACGCGCGCGCTCAGGTCGCGGTTCTCGGTGCTCAGGTCGGCCGCCGCGTTGGACGCGTCCTGGTACGCGTGGCGCGCGTGGTCCAGGTCCTGGTCGGCGTTGGCCACTTTGCGCTCGAGCGCGGCCAGCTTTGTTTTGGTCGCGGCCGCCTCCGTGCGGAGCCGGCCCAGCTCGGCCACGTCGGGCTGCGCCGACGGCGACCCGGCCAGCAGCGCATTCGCCTCGGCCAGCTTGGTCTCGAGCTCCGTCTTTTCCGCCCGGGCCTCGGCCAGCGACGCCGTGCGGCTCGCCAGCTTCTCCTGCACGCTCGCCAGCGCCGCCGTCGCCTCGTTGCGCTCGCTCTCAAACACGCCGCGGTCCTTTGTTGCCTCCAGCAGCCGCGCCTGGCACTTGCGGATCGTCTTGGCACAGCCCTTGTTGAGCTGCTCCAGCGCATCGACGCGCTGCGTCAGCACCGCCTCGGCCGCCTCCTTTTCGCGCACGTGGGCCTCCAGCCGGGCCACCTTGGCCGCCAGCGCCTCAAGCTGGTCGCGCGCAATGTGCACCACGGCGTCGCCGGGGCCCGGCGTCCACAGCAGGCCGCCCAGTGCCTGCTTAACCGTCTCGCTGACCTGGGTCTGGTCCTCGACAATGGGAGCATGGCGTCGCACGCGCTTCGACCCGGCTTCCTCGCCATCGTCCTGTAATGTCAGTAGATGATACAAAATATTATATAATTAAAGGAAAAGAGAACCCACCATATGCCGCTTCAAGGGCCGCAGCGGGTACTGGCCAATGCTCTCGGCCTGCGTAAACGTCGGCTGCGACGCGCCCGACGACTGCACATAAATGTCAAACACGTCGTCGGGCAGCGGCTGCGGCTGCCAGTCCAGCGTTGTGCCCGGGTGCGCCACCATCTGCCCAAACGCCTTGGCCGCGTCGTGCGGCGCTGCCGGCAGGTTGCTGTCCACGTACTCGCGCAGGTACTGCACGCACTCGAGCGCGCACAGCAGCAGCGCGTTCTTGCGCTCGCAGTCGTCGGCCGTCGTCAGCTCCAGCCGCAGGTCGGCGTGCTCAATCGTGAAGGCGCTGACCAGCAGCATGATAATGGGTCGCGGCAGCTGCGGGCTCTTGCTGCGGCGGTGATGACGGTGGCGGTGGCGGTGGCGGTGGCGGTGGCGGTGACGGCTGCGGCTGCGGCTGGTGCTGCCCGGCGGCGACGACAATGACGACGATGATGCTGATGACACTGCTATTGCCGTTGCTGCCGCTGCTGTCGCTGCCGCTGCCGCTGCTGTCGCTGCCGCTGCCGCTGCCTTTGCTGCGGCCGCTGGCTTCCGGCCGCCCGCACCACTCGCCGTGGACAGCTTGATATAGTGGTCCAGCAGACCCGACGTGCGCGCAATGTGGTCAAAGCCAATCACAATGTCAATGTCGACGGCGGGAAGCTTGTCGGCCGTCAGCTCCGACGCGTTGCCCAGCAGCACCGACAGCGTGCCAAAGTGCGTGTGCTTGGGCGTCGCGCCGTTGCCGCCGCCACCGCCGCCAAGCACCTGGTAAGGGATGCCCGCCGTGTCGACAATCGCCTCGAGGTAGCCCAGGATGCGGCTGCGGCCTGCCAGGATCAGCACCGTCTTCTTGAGCGTGCTGATGCGCTCCAGAAACTCGTACACAAACGAGTACTTGGAGTTGGTGTTGACTGCGTGCTTCATCGTCTCCTCCTCCGTCATCGCCGGCAGGCTGTCGTGGTAGCTCGGCAGGTCCGAGAGGTCGATAAACTGCCGCAGCAGGTCGTCCACCCGCGCCACCGTCGCCTTGCCCGGGACCGCCACGTGGTCGTGCGAAAACACATCCGTAAACTGCCGGATCGTCTCCTCGTTGCGCTTGTCCGCCAGCATGTCCAGGTAGCTCTGCCGCGTGTTGGCCGCCAGCGGCAGCGTCACCACGTACTCGTGCGTCGTCACGTTGGGGTTGTTGGACGCGTCCATGTCGTCGTCGTCGTCGTCGTCATCGTCGTCGTCGTCATCGTCTTCGTCGTCCGACTTGTTGTCGTCCGACTTGTCGTCCTCGTCCATCGCCTGCCCGGCATAGCCGTGGTCTGCACTCTCCTCCGGCTCGGGCGACACCTCGAGAGCCGCAGAGGCCATGGCGTCCGCGAAAGACAAATCACCGGGCGCGACGGTGCCCTGCGGCCGCGACAGGCTGGTCGGGCTCATCAGCGGCTCGCTGGCACTGCCGCCAATGACAAGCGGGGCCGAGAACATGGGGTCCTGCATGGTCTGTGTGACGGGAGGCGCAATGGTCAGGTTCGCCGGTGCCACGGTTGTTGCCAAGGGTTCTTCTGCTGCAGTGGACGGCGGCAACGAGCTGTTGTAATCGGGCGGCTCTCCGACCATATCGAGGAGAGCCTGCTCGAGGCGGCCAACCTTGCGAGGGGGGTTGCCGTCCATGGTAGACTTTTGCGATTGCGAATGTGATTGCGATTGTTGCGATTGTGATGCTTGCGATTGTGATGCCTGCAGTGCTTGCAGTGCCCGAGAGGCAAGTTCCTGTGAGCTCTGCGGCAGGCTGTGGCCAAGAAGGTTCTCGCAGCTGTGCAGCGCCGAAACAATCTGCGCCGATGGCGGGAGCTGGCCGGCCGGGCTGTCGCTGGTGCTGGCTCGCCGTGGTGGCCGTGTCGAGTCGGGAATCACAGAGTTGCTCGGACCGGGCGTCTGTGCCGCAAGGAGGAGGCTCTGCGAGGAAAGGACACTAAAGTCGGGCTCGGGCTGGGTCAGGAAATCAGGCACTCTACTGCCGCTGCCGCTGCCGCTGACGTTGCCGCTTGCGCTTGCGCTTGTGCGTCGTGGATCACCGCTGGCAAAAGTCCAGTCGACCGACTCTCGGAGACCGTTGTCTTGCGTCGCCGGTGGCTCAGATATCGGTTGCGCTTCTTGTTGCGCCGGTTGGTTTTCGGTGTCGGCTTCTGCTTCTGCTTCCGCTTCGGCAACTGCTTCTGCTTCTTCTGCTTCTACTTCTGCAATTGCAACGCCCTGTGCCTGGGACACAAGATCTTGCGACTCGCCAGAGGTCGAGATAAAGAGCGACTCGGCCTGTGAGTCGGGGATGGTGTGCGCAGACGCCGGATGCAGTGACGAGGCGTCGGGTGTCAGTCGCGCGAGATCGGGCGAGTGTCCACGATCCTGGGGCTGGGTCTGGGGCTGCGAGGAGGTAAACTGCGACAAGCGAATGTACTCGTCGGGGTCAAACTGCGTGCTAGGCTGAAGCTCGACAGTATTGACAACCTGCGCGATGTGGATGTGCGGCTCGTCTGCCTGGTTGTGGTTGTCGACGACGCTGGCAGGCCGGGTCGGGGGTGGTGACGAGAGGAGACTCCGGCTTTGGCTCTGGCTCTGGCTCTGGCTCTGGTTCTGGCTCAAACTCTGGCTCAAGCTTTGGCTCAAGCTTTGGCTCTGGCTATGACTCTGGCTATGACTCTGGTTCTTGGCACCGGCACGCAGGCGTTTGGTCGCGGGTCTGGCGTCGTCGTCGCTAATGTCACTCTCGTCGAGGACGGCCCGTGCTATTCTCCGCTTCCGGATATTGGAGCCTGGTGCGTCTGCGACTGCGTCTTCCGGAGCAGCGTCGGGTGGCGTGAGCGGCCGCGATTCTTGCGACGTGACACCGCTGTTGCTGCTGCTGTTGTGGTAGGAGCTCTGCGAGTCGACCTTTTTCTTGGCCGGCTGCTTCTTGGGTGGCTGCTTGGCCTTTTTGGTCTTGGCCTGCCGCGCACGCTTTGTCTTTTTCCAGTCGCGGACGGCGCCTTCGTTGACGTCGGTGGCCAACGTCTAGACAGTTAGTGGATGTTTTCAAACTAGTCGCCTAGAACAAACTCACCCAGGTAGGCTCGTACACCTCGCCAGTGGTCGGGTTGTCCTCCCAATCAACAAGGTACCAGAGACGGCGGCCTTGCTTCTTCTCGTCGATAATGTCGCGCACGGCGTACCAGGGCTCGTCGTCGGATTCAGGTTCCTCGCTCGGCGGGATGTTCTCGGCGTTTTCGGCGCTCTTGGCACTGCTACTGGGCTCGGAAGGGGCTGTGGTGTGCACTATGGGCGGCTTCGGTGGCAAATGTAGAGAGGTGCTTCCGGGAGCCGAGGAAATGTGGCTCATGTAAGAAGAAGCGTCAGAGGGAGAGGGGCTGGGACTGGGCGCCGTCTGCTGCATTGATCTGGTTCGTGGGATGTCTGGCGTGTTGTCTTGTGTGTCTGCCAGGACCTGCAGTAGCAAGTTACCGTACTGAAGCCGAAGCTAGAGCTGGAGCTGCTGGAGCCGGAGCACGAGCCGGAGCTGAAGCCGGGGAAGAGGGCCGGTCGCGGTGATGCCGAGGCCCGTGAGGCTGGACGCGACGACAGACAAGCAAAAAAAAAAAAATGCGCGTCTTGGTCTTTAGCACAGCTACACCAGATGCTCTACAAACGAGAGCGGGGAGCTGGTTGCTAAAGGTTTGCAAAGAGGCGCCGGAGGCGTGAAGGTGTGTCGTCGCAGAATCACGCGTGCGCGTCCGATTTGGGGAGCGCTAGCCGGTGATAACAGAGCGGGTTTGATTATGTAAGCACGCCGGCCGTGAGGAGGGCGGTTGCTGTGTTGCTGGTTTGGAATACTGCCGTCGTCTGTCTTTCTTGTTGTCGTTTACTCTTGTCTTTTTTATTCTCTCTTCTTTCTCGATCTCGATGTTGTCGTTTGGGTCTTGCGGTTTTGAAATATCAGGCTTGGGTCCGGCTGGAGGCTTGTAAGGTGCTGAAAGGCGGTTGGATAAGGAAGAGATGGCTTGGTTTGAATTACACTTGGTTGACAGAAGAGAAGTGACAGAAGAGAGAAGAGAGGAAAAGAGAGAAGAGCGATTTTATGACTGTTTTGGAGATGCAAAAGTGCGAGTGGTAAAAAACAGCTGTGAAGGAGGCACGATGCTCGTGCTTATGTAATACATTGAGGCGAGCAGTGAATGGGCAAGTGAATGGGGGGTTGCCTGAGGGAAGGAGTAACAATGAGTGAATGTCACTGGTACTCGTACACGCTGGGCACATACTGAATAAAGAGTTTTTGCCGGGAAAGCGCAGGCTGCGGTTTGTTTGTGTCGTCACCGAGACAGCGTGTAAGTGATGCTGACGTAATGGAGGCTGTTGCGTTGATATTGTTCTCACGGGTCAAGTAAGTTGGGGGAAATCAACAAGTGAGGGACAATAGTAGTCATGAAGAAGAAGGATCGACGAGGCAAAGGAAGGATCTTGCTGGTTGCCACCTGTGCAAATATTGGTGTGATACTTATTCTTCTGAATAATTTCAGAACATTTTCAGAACATTTTCAGAACATTTTCCAAAAGATTATTTTATGAAATAATTTAATATTCCTTCTGTCGAGACAAATACCGAATATTATAGCCGAAATATTTTACAAATAAATAAATATAAACTATGATTCGTGGACGGCCACAACAAAGCCATAGGAAGACGTAAAAGCAAACCACCCAGACACAGATGACCACGCAGCACCACGTTGGACACAATAACGCTGGCACCAGCCGTGACGAAAAAGTGACTGGCAGAAGAAAAGTATTGCCAAGTCGTACTCAAGCTACATTAACTAGGAAATAAGCTGTTTAATCCATCATCACATATTTGCCTAGTCTTTCGACCAGCCGTGACCAGCCGTTCAGCTCAACCTGAGGTCGTGGTGAGCGCTTACATAAGCAAAACGGACGCAACCACTAAATTACAGTGACACACTGCGTCGCACCCCACTGTATCTCACGGGGATCATGGGCTACTGCCGCCTGCCGCGCCCCATGCAAACGCCCTAGCAAGCCACTGGGCAAAATTCACGCCTTGCACTGCCAAAGCCTTTTTGACATCGTAATGTGATCCGAATGCAATCCTCGCGATATATCACCAACCACGCCACGTCATCGTCGTCGCCTTGACCACCTGCGACCTGCCAGAGCCCCTAGACCTCGCGCTCTATTGATACGATTGACTGAGTCACCAACATACTCTATTTTCCGCCGAGCAGACAGCACCAGCAGCCGCACCTTTTTTTCGTTTCTCTTCTCTTCCCTCGTTATCATCCTCGACTCCCAGCGCTTCATTATCACGCACCCTTCGCTGTGGATCCCTGCAAGGCCATGCTCTCATAGCCTCGATCTACGCTGCGCTTCTATTGGACCAGGCCAGCTGCCGGTCTGGTTCGGGCATGGGCACGACGATGAGGGTGTGTACTGTGCTGCTATTTAGCTATGGCATGCTAATATGTTGTTTTTCCAGAAAAGCCTGGGCCAGTTCCAACCCATCAACGACTTGGGGGGCAGGCGAGACCGCGCGGGCGAGAAGCGGCCCGACTATACCAGCTTGGCACAGCCACCACCACCGAAGCGGCGGCGGACCGACGACGTGGCGTCGATCGCATCGGTTGCCGTCGCCAGCGTGACGCTGCCGCCGTCCGATGCGAGCAGTGATACTGCCGGGGCCGGGGGGGCTGGGTCGCCTGACCGGTCGGTGCGGCACGGCTCAGCCACAAGCCTGTTGACGGGCGACAGCCAAGAGCACCAGCCGGGGCCGTCGCCGGCGGGCCGTCGTCGGGGCCGGCGGCGGCGGCGTGTGTATTCTGTCAGTGCTCGGCCGGACCGGTTGAAAAGCCCTAGCTTGGACGACGAGCCCAGCAGCCACGGCCGCCACGGCGACGCTGAGGTGATTGGCGACAGCGACGACGACACGGCTGTCGATGGCGATGACCACGACCACGACCACGACCACAGCCCCGTGCAAGAGATACCGCGGCCGCCGCGAGCAAAAGCGAGCCAGTACAACACGGAGCTGTCGATTGTGCTGCAGGCCGGCGTGCTTAAGAAGCAGCCGCCGTATCGCGCGCGCATGCTGACGGACAACAACCAGAACCAGGGCCTGAAGCGCAGCATGCAGCCCCCCCACCCCCCACCCCATCCGCCCAGCGAGAGCGGCGACGAGCTCTCGGAAGACCACTACCATCCAGGACGGTTGGCGAAGCGACCGCGCGGGACTCTGGCCGCAACATCGGAGGCAGTCTCCAAGTCGGCTGCTAAGAGCAACACCGAGCTGTCCGTGCACGTCGCAGCCGCGTTCCGTCACCCGTCGTTCCTGCACGACGACGAGACAACAGCCGAGCTGGCCATGACGGTCGAGCCGGGCGACCCCGACACGCTCGTTTTGGCCGACACAGCACAGCGCGCAAAGCTGCCGTGGCTGCTGGTGGCGCTGGACAAGGCGCGTGCGATCCAGTACAACACGGACTCGCCCTACATGTATCTCGAGTTCCTGCAGACCAAGGCGTACAATGCGGCAATGGGCATCCGGTTTGCCAGCGAGGCGGACGCGCGGCGCGTGGTGGCATGGATCATTCAGTCGCCGCTGCTGCGGAACATTCGCTTTGACGACAAGTCAGCGTACGTATACTGTCTGCATGCATGCATGCCTTGATGATAACGTGAACTAACCAATGTAGAATCGTCATGGAAAGGACGTTTGAGAGGGGCCTGGCCAGCGCACGGGACCGCCATGAAATGCTGCAGACGCGGGCCAAGCTGGATGCGACGCACGACGACTCGTTTGTTGGTATCGAGGTGGACGTGGACGTCGAGGACGGCCATCGGGCCGGACAGTCGTCGCCACCGGCCGGGCGACCCGAGGCAGCGTCTGGCTCGTCGACGTCGACATCCCGCGTGCGAGAGGGCCTGGCCAACATGCGGCGAACGAGAAACAGCTTGAATGCCATACCGATTGACCAGCCAAGCTGCCTGGAACGGAAACTGGCAACTTCCAGCATGCCGTCGTCGCCGGCAGCACGCGCGACACCCGAGCTGGGCGACTCGCGGCTGCTGCGGCTGCGGACCCGGACATCGCGGGCGCCGCTGCGGTTCACCGACGAGCCGGATGTCGTGGAGCGGTGGACCGAGCAGAACCCCGGGTGGGCGGCCAACTGGCGGATCCCGCTGACGTATGCGCGCACGACGGTGGACAAGGACGACGTGGCGCGGCTGGACGAGGGCGAGTTTCTCAACGACAACATTATCAACTTTTACCTGCAGTTCTTGCAAGGGACGCTGCGGCAGAGTGCATCGTCACTGGCCGGGCGCGTGTATTTCCACAATACGTTTTTTTACGAGAAGCTGCGGCCGAGCCGGGGCAGCGTGATTTCGTTTGACGGCGTGCGGCGGTGGACGGCCAAGGTGGACTTGTTTTCGTACGACTACATTGTCGTGCCGGTGAATGAGAATGCGCACTGGTGGGTGGCGATTATCTGCAATGTGCCCAAGATTTTGGCAGCGGCGGTGCCGGGGGACGAGCCGAAGGCGGAGGAGGAGGACAAGCCGGAGGACAAGCTGGGGGACAAGCCGGAGGACGACAAGGACAAGCCCAAGCCGGAGGACAAACCGAACGGCAAAGCAGAGCCCAAACCACAGGCCATCGACGTGGACGACGTTGCGTTTGTGTCGGCCTCGGCCACGCCTCGCAAAGCGTCGCCTCGCGTCGTCGACCTGGACGGCAGCGAGCCGAGCCGAGGAGGACCGACGATTCTCAGCTCGATCGAGGTGGACGACGCACCACCGATGCGGTCGAGTCCAGCAACCAAGGACACGCCGTGCAACGTCGATGGCAGTGATGGCAGTGATGGCAGCGACGACAGCGGCGACGACGAGGTGACGGAGATCAAAGTCGATGCTGTTGTTGCCGCCGCAGCATCGCCGGTGGCACCCGTAAAACCGGTCAAGGCCACCGCCACCGCCGCCACGCGCAGCACCAAAAGCAAAAAGGTCTTTATCCCCGGCGGCAAGAAGCAGGACCCGGCCGACCCGCGCATCTTCACCCTCGACTCGCTGGGTAGCGTCCACACGGCGTCGGTGGACCATTTGAAGCAGTGGCTGCTGGCGGAGATTGCGGCGCGCAAGGGCGTGACGCCGCGCGACCCGGGCCGGCTGGGCACGACGGCCAAAGCGATTCCCGAGCAGGAAAACTTTTGCGACTGTGGCCTCTTTTTGCTGCTCTACATTCAAGAGTTCATCCAGGACCCGGACGGCTTTGTCGAGGACCTGGTGCTGCGGCGGCCGCGCACATGGGCCACGTCGGCGCCGGACATGCGGCGGCAGCTGCGGGATCTGATCCTGCACATGCAGCGCGAGTACCAGGAGGCGGAGGAGGCGGCGCGGAAGCTGAAGCGGAAGAAGAAGCGGTTCTCGGAGAGGGGGGGGGCGGGGACGGCGGCGGGTGTGCTGCCGGCGGTCAAGACAGAGGTCAAGACGGGGGCAGATGCAGACGCCGAGACGACCGAGATTTGCGACACGTCGTCAGTGGTGCGGTCGTCGTCGCCGCCGGTGGTCGAGTCATCGCAGGTCATCCCGCCGACGTCGTCGCCGGTGCGTGCGTCGTCACCGGGCGTCAAGCCGTCGTCGCCGGTCGTGCAGCCGACGTCATCGCCAGTCCGTGCGTCATCGCCGCCGGTCCGTGCATCATCGCCGCCAGTTCGTGAATCGTCAGCCGTCCGTGCATCATCGCCGGTCCATGCCTCATCACCTGTCCATGCATCGTCACCAAACCCCGAACCCGGTCGGCCCAGCTGGCTGACCGACGAAATCAAAGCCTCCGAGTCGGAAGCATCGCCCATTAGCTCGGCCGACGCCGGCTGCAGCTCGCCGTTTAAAGACGACGCGTCATGTATCATACGGTCTGTTTAGAAGACAGCGCCGGAGATATCCATCAACACCAAGGACAACGACGACGACGACGACATCCAGTTTGTCAATGCACGGCCCTGCGCGGCGCCGGGCTTGCCGTGGCCGGCCATCTCGCGTCCACCACACCGCCGGCAGCAGGACGAGCTGCGTGCCCTGTACGGCTTTGGCGAAGAGCGGCTTGTAGGATTCAGGGACAGCTATGGCGATGACGACGGTGTGGTCTAGCTGCGTGTTGCTTTTTGACGGTGCTGTCTAGGCTACGTCTTGCTTTTTCTCAGATGTTTTCCTCATATTTATGCTTTGTATAGGCGCACATCTAACGGACTGGTCTAGATGATTAAGGGTGGCTGCATGGCGTTGATTACTTGGTTGACAAGCTGATGCGTTCACAATGATACTTTTTATGGCATCATACCTGATGACAAATACGTCTCTATGAGGAAACTCCCACGATGCCTTCACAATGCTTGAATCAACTGCACACGTAGCAATGCCAATCCCATTACAACACATAACTCCTATAATCTAACAAAAAGAGAAAGATTGAGAAAATAAAAAAAAGCCGAATACCAAAGGCTATGCAAGCCCGCCATTTATGCCTTTGCCGCCTCCGCCTCACCCGTCTTGCTGACCTCAAAGACGACGGCGGCGTTCCGCGCCCCCTCCGTCTTGCCCCAGCGGCCGAGCCGGTGCTGCTGGCCGACAGCAACCACCACGCTCAGGCCGTCGCGGCCGCGCTCGCCGCGCTCAAAGGCGGCAATTTCGTTGACGACGCCGTGGATGGTTTGCGTGGAATCGGCGCCCGGGGCACCCAGGGCACCCAGAGTACCCACGGCCTCCAGCTTGCGCTTGTCCTTGCTGAGCCGCCACACGCGCACGCAGCCGTCCCAGCTGCCGCTCAGGATGACGTCCGAGTACGGAATGGTGCGCAGCGCCGTGATCCAGCGCGGCTGCGGGGGGGGCGGCGGGTTGGTCTGGCTGGCGGTGCTGGCCGGGTTGGCCAGGGCGGCGTCGTATTGGTCGCGGCCGGCGAGCACTTTGTCGATGCCGTGGGCCCGCGGCACCACGGCCAGCGGCTTCTTCTTTTGCGTGCTCCAGAGCGTCAGGGCGCCGTTGTCGCTGCCCGTGACAAACAGCTCGTCGTCGATCATGGCCACGCGGTCCATGCTGCCCTCGTGGGCCATGGAGGCGGCGTCGACAGCACTTTCACCCTCTTTCAGCTTCCCCTTGCCGCTGCTGCCACCACCCCCCGTGCCGCCGCCGCGAAAGACCAGCTGCGTCTCCTCCACCACCTTCCACATGCGCGCCGTGCGGTCGCGCGTGCCGACGCTGACCACCTTTTCCTGCGCCAGTGCGTCAATGTCGCCCACGACGTTTTGGTGCCCAAACAGCGTCTGCACGTACGCCAGCTCGTCCAGGCTCCAGATCCTGATCGACCGGTCCTTGGAGCACGAGTACAGCTGGTTCGTGCCGCGCCGGAACACCAGGCTCGTCACGGCGTCGCGGTGGTGCGTGAACACCCGCAGCACCGTCAGGCTCGCCGCGTCCCACACCACCATGCGCCGGTCGGCACCGCCCGTCACGACGAACTTGCCGTCCTGCGACGCGGCCACGCACAGGATCGCCCCGACGTGGCCCCGGTACGACTTGTCGGTGCGGCGCTTGGGGTCGCCCTTGCGCGTCTGCACACGTTCCGGGCGTTTGCGGGGGGGGATCTCTGCCTTGTCGTCGTTGTCGTTGTCCTCCTTCTCGTCCTTTGCTGCATCCTTGGCCTCCTGCGCCTTCTTATGCTTCCCTCCACGCTTCTGGTTCTTCTTCTTGCGCTGCCGCCGCGCCTCCTCCCACGCCCGCCGCTTCTCCTCGCGCACGCGCTGCTGCTCGTCCGCCAGGTCCTGGATCCGCCACTTGGTCAGGCACACGTCGCTCGACACCGTGTACGCATACGGCGCACACACCGCCACGCCGTTGACGTTTTGCGCGTTCCACCGCACCACGCAGTGCGACGCCCCCGCAAACCCCAGACTGTTAGCCAGCTGCCGGTACACGCGGCCTTTGCTCTCCGCCACGTCCTCCTGCAGCCGCTCGGCAATCAGGTCGCGGTCCACGTCCTCGGCGTCAAACGCGTAAATGTCGCCATTCGCACCTGCCGCAGCACCGCCCACTTCCTGCCGGACGTTGTCCAAATACCGCTCGGCCAGCCGCAGCCGCCGCTCGGCCGCCGTCTCTGCGCCCTCCAAGTCCGAGTCGTCGTCGTCGTCGCCGTGCTCAAGGTCAATGTCTTCGTCATCGTCATCGTTGCGACGACCAGCATCGTCATCGTCCGAGTCGCTGCCCGACACTGATTCATCGTCGACTTGTTCTTTTCTGCTGCGCTTTGTCGATCGTGCTGTGATGGGTTCTGCTGATCGTGTAGAGGTACTCTTACGCGACGCGCCGTTGATCTTGCTCTTGCCGTCCTTGCCCTTGTGCGCCGACTTTACCCCGGCCGCCCGTTTCTTGGGTGCTTCGGGGCCGTCGGGGCGTTTCCGCTTCTTCTGCGCGCCGGGGACCGTGAAAAAGGACGACATGGTGTCGGTAGAACCAGTCGGTGTGATGGAATATTCGTGGTCCGGGCCAGAATCAATGTGCCGAATAAGATTGAAGTTGATGCTTGTTGGAGAGCTTTGAGAATGTCAAAGAGTGCAAAGCAAAACGATATCTCTCTAGAGTAGGCTTCTCTTGTTCCTGGCCATTCGAAACTTTTTTCAAAAGACCCGCTTTATCGACTCTTATCGGCCGCGATAAGGAAAATTAAACTGGGGCCAAACTGGCCTTCTCGGACAAACGTGCCGCCATGGCCGAGTCAGCGAGCCATCATGGTCCACTTTACACACGTCTGGGGGAAGGTGCGGGCAGGTACGTACTCGCACGTAGGCGGTAGGCGGTAGGCGTAGGCGGTAGGCGGTAGGCTGTAGCTGTATGGCGCGTTCGGTGCACAGCAAAGACGGACAGGGACAGACCAGCATAGCTCGACACCAGCACGGCCCACGACCTACGAAGACGACAAAGACCACAAAGACCACAGCCGACCACGACGACGACTTGTTTGGTACACGGACAGCTCCTTGCCGAGTTTCATTGCACATTGCACCACATAGTCCGGTTCTCTTCCACCAGCTAAAATGTACGTGCCGTGACGATGCGGGGGATCATCTTCTTGTCGAGGGTTGATACACCTGCGAGGACGACAACACACAAGACAAACACAAGCTAACACCCCCAGGGAGGTCCTCCTCGGCATCACGGGCAAGGATTTCACCCTCATCGCCGCCTCCAAGGGCTCGATGCGCGGCCCCACCGTGCTCAAGGCCAACGACGACAAGACGCGCCAGCTCAACAAGCACACCCTCATGGCCTTTTCCGGCGAGGCCGGCGACACCGTCAACTTTGCCGAGTTCATCCAGGCAAACGTCCAGCTCTACTCCATGCGCAACGAGGCCGACCTGTCGCCCACCGCCGTCGCCCACTTTGTCCGCGGCGAGCTCGCCTCCAGCCTGCGCTCACGAAAGCCCTACACCGTCAACCTGCTGCTCGGCGGCGTCGACGCCATCACACACAAGCCCAGCCTCTTTTGGCTCGACTACCTCGCCGCCCTCGCGCCCGTGCCCTACGCCGCCCACGGCTACGCCCAGTACTACTGCCTCTCCATCCTCGACAAGCACCACCACCCGGACATTACCCTGGGCCAGGGCATCAAGCTGCTGACCATGTGCACCGACGAGCTGAAGCGCCGGTTACCCATTGACTTCAAGGGCATGATTGTGAAAGCCGTCACCAAGGACGGCATTGTCGACATTGAGTTTGACGACGACAAGGTGGTCAAGTGTCCGTAGGCCATTTATTGGCCAAGGTGTACAATTATGTTTAACGACATGCCCTTATGGCGAGCACGAATACATGCATCAAAGCATTGGTCAAAGCGTGAAAGTAATCACTGCTGTATGCACGCCTTCCAAGAAATATGTGTCTGATTGTAGCAAAGTCAAGACAATGTAAGCATCCAGTCTCATGTGCTGTACGTGCTTTGTTTGATACTCGTAGTAGCGTTCTTCGCTGCCTGCCTTACTAAGCCTCGTTGTGGCAATGTACTCCGTCTCGTTTATTCCGTCTCGTACTCCGTGCTTCCACACTGTCCTGGTTGCTAGGCTGCCGCCCTACGAGTACTCGTAGATACTCTGTACTTTGTACGCCTCCCACTAGCCAGTCAGGGGCTGCTCCGTCTCGCTACTCGTGCCACAGTGAAGCACATAACTGGGGCCGGGGGAGGGGCTGGTCTTTCCCAACGCGCGTTTGCCTCTCTTTAAGAACAGCAATCAAAAACAGAAGGACCAATACATGTGTTGTGGGAGAAAAAGAAGGAAACGCAAACAAGAAACAGAAAGAACCACAAAGAGACCGTCGTGCTTGCCGCGCCACTGTTTGCCTCCTGCCCAGACACCACCAAGAGATAAGCTCCGTCACCATTTGCCTGCCTGCCACCACCACACCGCCCACGGCACGAAAGCCATAGAAAGCCGTAGTATGGCCTGAAATTTTCAAACCGCACTAGCCACAACAGGCAATCGCCTGTGCCTCCCGTCTTTGACTCCCACACAACCACCAAACACTCTTTTTTCACACCACCCTCGCTCTTCCTCTCCCTTTTTCCAAACTCTCCCTCTTCCTCCTCCTCCTCCTCCTCCCACCTCATCAACACCCATCTATCCCACGAGGATTGAAACCCAACACGCTATTCACGTTTTCATCTGGTTTTTTTCTTGTTTCTGTTCTTTAGAAGGGTTTTTCTTTCTTTTCTAGAGGATTCAAGGAAAGCCGTTTTTTTTTTCTTTTCGTTCCCTTTTTTTTTCTTTCCTTGCACGCGAGGAACTACACACGTTTTCGTTATCGTCTTGTCATTTCTGTGCTTCAACCAGACTGACGATTTCCATCTCAACTTTCGTCTTCTCGACACTTTACCAACCTTCTACACCTTTGATCTACACACGTTGCAATCATGGCGGATCAGCTCAACATGAACGGACTCAGCCTCACGGGCCGCTCCTCCTACATCCCTCCTCATATGAGAGGCAAGCAGGGATCGGCCGGCGCCGACCCGACTCCTGCCGCTGCAGCTGGCCCTGCTCCCGGCGCTGCCTCGGGCCCTACCCCTGCTGACGCCGCGGCCGGCGCTGGTGCCGCTCCCGGCATCAACAACAGTGCCTGGGCTCAAAAGTAGGTTTTCTCCCTCTCCCTCTCTCTCTCTCGCGTCATCCTTTCCTCTGCTAACGCATTCCAGCAGCACTCAGGCTTACAGCGGCCCTCGCCAGGGCAGCAACTGGAGCGGCAATGCCCGCCAGTGGGACCGCCCCCAGAGCTTCAACCCCAACGCGTACGGTGGTCCGGGCGGTGGTCCGGCTGGCGGCCCTGGTGGCCACGGCGGTCACGGCGGCCAAGGCGGCGGCGGTGGTGGCCACAGCGGTGGTGGCGGCGGCTACGCACGCGGTTCGGGTGATGGCCAGTGGCGCGACGGCAAGCACGTTGCTGGCCCTGCCAACCCCCGCGTTGAGCGCGAGCTGTTTGGTACCCCCGACGACCCGTCCAAGCAGCACACCGGCATCAACTTTGAAAAGTACGACGACATTCCCGTCGAGGCCACCGGTCACGATGTGCCCGAGCCTGTCCTGACGTTCACCAACCCGCCCCTGGACGACCACCTGATCCGCAACATTGAGCTGGCTCACTACAAGGTGCCCACGCCCGTCCAAAAGTACTCGATCCCCATTGTCATGGGCGGCCGTGATCTGATGGCTTGTGCCCAGACCGGTTCCGGCAAGACGGGTGGTTTCCTGTTCCCCATCCTGTCCCAGGCCTTCCAGACCGGCCCGTCGACCGTGCCCTCTCCCCAGGGCGGTGGCTACAGCCGCCAGCGCAAGGCGTACCCCACGTCGCTGATCCTGGCCCCGACTCGTGAGCTGGTCTCCCAGATCTACGAGGAGTCGCGCAAGTTTGCCTACCGCTCGTGGGTCCGCCCCTGCGTCGTCTACGGCGGTGCCGATATTGGTTCCCAGCTGCGCCAGATTGAGCGTGGATGCGATCTACTCGTCGCGACGCCCGGCCGTCTCGTCGATCTTATCGAGCGTGGTCGCATCTCTCTGCAAAACATCAAGTACCTCGTTCTCGACGAGGCCGATCGCATGCTGGACATGGGTTTCGAGCCCCAGATCCGCCGCATTGTCGAGGGCGAGGACATGCCCGGTGTCGACAACCGCCAGACGCTGATGTTCTCGGCCACCTTCCCCCGCGACATCCAGATGCTGGCCCGTGATTTTCTCAAGGACTACGTCTTTTTGTCGGTCGGCCGTGTCGGTTCCACGTCGGAGAACATCACCCAAAAGGTCGAGTACGTTGAGGATAGCGACAAGCGTTCTGTCCTGCTGGACATTCTGCACACGCACGGCGCTGGTCTGACCCTGATTTTTGTCGAGACCAAGCGCATGGCCGACACGCTGTCGGACTTCCTCATCAACCAGAACTTCCCTGCCACGTCCATTCACGGTGACCGCACCCAGCGCGAGCGTGAGCGTGCCCTGGAGATGTTCCGCAACGCGCGCTGCCCCATTCTGGTTGCCACGGCCGTTGCGGCCCGTGGTCTGGATATCCCCAACGTCACGCACGTCGTCAACTACGACCTGCCCACCGACATTGACGACTACGTCCACCGTATCGGTCGTACCGGCCGTGCCGGCAATACGGGTCTGTCCACTGCGTTCTTCAACCGTGGCAACCGCGGTGTTGTGCGCGAGCTGATTGACCTGCTGAAGGAGGCCAACCAGGAGATCCCCTCGTTCCTGGAGACCATTGCCCGCGAGAGCTCCTTTGGTGGCCGTGGCGGTCGCGGTGGTGGCCGTGGAGGTGGCCGCAGCCAGAACGCCAACCGCGATTTCCGCAAGTTTGGCGGTGGCGGCTTCAGCGGCCCCGGCGGCGGCGGCGGTGGCTTCAGCGGCGGCGGTGGTGGTGGCTTCAGCGGTGGCGGCGGCGGCTTTGCTCCCCCGGCCAACCCCGGCTACGGTGGTGGTGGCGGCTACGGCGGCGGCGGCGGCGGTGGCTATGGCGGCGGCGGTGGCAGCTACGGCAACCCCAGCGGCCCGGGCCAGTCATGGTGGTAGGGCACTACCAAGATGACTCCAGGGTGCTGCTAAGCCACGGCGACAGCAGTCGATCCAGAGCGTCGCCAACAGACGATGCTCGGTGCCTTGATTCGATTTCGTCTCATTTCTTTATTTCTTCCCTTTTTTTTCTTTTCTTTCTTTTTTTTTTCTTTTCCTTTTCCTTTTCCTTTTCCTTTATTTCCCTTTCTCGGTTCACTGTTTTATCTGTCGACGCATCGCCCTCGACACCATATCGGAAACTTATCGGCGGCGCGCATGGCCTCAGCATGGATTTTATGCCCCTTCACATTCGGAAAACGGCGGGCCTCGGATTATTTTGTGCTCGGCGAACACACCTCCAACACGCACAAAACGATGGACAGCATTCTGATTTTTTTTTCTTGTTTCTGCATTCGTCCCCTGGCTTTTTATGATACCCAATAGAATCTGAAAGACAAGGGGGGCTCATCTGTCTACTTGCCACGGCAAGTCACTGGACAGGAAGAAGAAAAGACGGGGTGCACACAGAACGCCCGCGGAATGCACCGATGGTTTTTGATCGCGGGAGCGCGTGTCTGCATCGGAGACGCGCGCGCCTGGATCTCGGGTTTTACGCTTTACGACCGTCACGAATGTGCTTTATATCCGCTTTCCGACACGAAGGGCATTTTCTTTTCGGCTTTCTTATACAAATTCATGGGAAGGTATGGGCTCATGCGATCGCCGCGTTGCGTGCTCTTGATGGCATTACTGCGTATATAGATTTCAACGGACTCGGATCTCTCTGGCCGGAGCGGGCGTGCTCGGGCAGGAGGAAGCCGACAGACTGAATCTCATGTTAAACTCATGATTGTTCTGTGATTTTTTAAATAACTTGTAGACGACACATTGAGCGATGAAGCTGTAAAATCTCGTGATACACTGCGAATGCCGTGTTTGGCCAGGATGCTGCTGTGGGATGCAACGGGAAAGTGCGACTGGCTACGTCAAGCAGCAGTGGATCCTATTGGTGGCCCACTTGTCTTGCTCCTGGAGCTCGTTTTGTCTGGAGGCTTTGGACCTCATCTGGCCAGCTGCCGTTTGCCCTCCTGCTCGTCAACAAACAGCAGCACCACCGCAATCCCAACTCACTACGCGCGTTCCGCAGCAGGCCGACGTTTGAGCCCGCTCACTGGGATCGAGTGTACTGGCGTCATCCACCGCCACGCGTCCAGCAGCCCGCAGGCGCGCCTCCTTTTCGTTTTTCTTCTTTCCTCGTGGGACAACCTGCGTTTTGTCGTATGCAACTGCGACTGGGCCACTCGCAATCACCACATTGTCGACTGCCTACTTTTTTTTTCTTTTTCTTTTGCACGCGCACATCTAGTCGGACCTGAGCCCCATTGCTCTAAACCGCCACAATGCCGAGTACGTCTCATCCACGACAAAAGTCGCCCGCCGCCGTGGGCATTGTTGTGTGCAGCAAAGCTAATGACATCCCAAGGCTCCATTGCTGTCGAAGACCCCTTTGTCGGGCACCAAGTCATGTAGGTGCAGCTGCCGTATTATATTAGATTTATTGCTGGCAAACAGTTTCTGACTGCATAGGTCCTACGACTTGAACGCCATTGAGGACTGCTCGATTGCCGTCGACGCCACGCACTTTATCCAGCAGATGCTCGACCAGAGCCCCTCGCATGAGCCGCTGCTGTGCGCCCTGGCGGGCCTGACGGGCATCCACATGCACATTGAGAACGAGCTGAACCAGTGGAAGGCGCACAAGGTGACGCCGCTGTTTGTCTTTGACGGGCTGCCGATTGTGGGCCAAGACGACGTGACGATGGCGGCGGGCATCCGCGACATTCGCCAGACGAGCGAGGCTTGGGACCTGTACTTTAATGGCCGTGCAAACGAAGCCGTCGCGGCCTTTGGCGTGACCGGACGTGAGTTTTGCTTATTCCCTGTTCCTGTTGTTCGCTCCGACGACGACTAACATACCAGTGGGCAAGGCCACGTTCCCTCCACAGACGCTCTATCCGCTGCTGCAGCGCCTTCTGCGGAAGCGGAAGCTGCATTTCATCGTCGCGCCGTACAATGCGTCTGCACAGGTAAGGCTCGCGTTCCCGTGTGCAAGTGTAAGTGCTGTGAGACAGCTGCTAACCTTTGCAGATCGCCTCGTTTGACATGGTTGGGTCCGACCAGTGTGCCGGCATCATGGGCTCGCGCGAGCTTCTGCTGTACCCGATCCACGACTGCGTCATCACCGTCATGGACTGGGCGGCAAAGCGTGTGCATGCCGTGTCCAAGCGCCAGCTGGTCAAGCACCTGTGCGTGAGCGAGAGCATGTTTATCGATGCGACGCTGATGACGGGCACGTCGTTTTTGCCCATCTTCCCGCCACTGCGCGACGCCACGGTCAACCCGCGGCAGCCCAGCGTGCTGGACGCCAGCAACATGCTGCGCACGGGCAACAAGAACATGGAGGCGGTGTGCAGCAACTTTGCCGACATTGTCAAGGTGCAGGAGCCCATGTGGCTGGACAAGTTCTACAAGGCGCGCATGGCGGTGGACCACTTCATCTACATTGCCGAGACGGGCGAGGTCAAGGTCAACGACGCCGACAAGCTGACGCACGACAACCACAAGTACCTGGGCCTGCAGCTGCCGGCGGAGCTGTTCTACTACCTCAACAAGGGCCTGATTGGGCCGCGCGTGCTCGGGTGGTTCTCGCACCGCCAGGTCAACATCTTGCCGACGGTGGACGGCTTTGTGTCGGACGAGTACCGCACGCTGGTGACCAAGCAGCTGGTGCCGACGTACGAGGAGGCGCTGAGTCTGGTGCTGCCGCGGCTGAATCGCGCCTTCAAGTTCCAGGACATTACGCTGCGCGTGTGGTTTGACGCGACGTTTGCCAAGACGCTCCAGTTCAAGATCGATAGCACCGATGCCCCGGACCGGATCCGCGCGTGGACGCTGTCGGGCGAGGCCTTTGACAAGCGGTTTGCCAAGCCGGCGTCGGGCCTGCTGGCCTTTGAGCTGGGCGCGCTGGGCGACAAGGCGTTTGTGGCCGAGGTGCAGAAGACCAAGAAGACGACGGGCCTGCAGTCGGCCGACGCCGTGGTGTCGCTGACGTGGTGGCGGCTGCTGACGCTGCGCGGCTACATTGACGCCAAGACGCTGCAGCCGACGGCGTGGGGCACGGCGCTGCACAAGGCCGTGACGGCCCTGGAGCCGCTGGTGGCACGGCTGCCCGAGTTCACGGCAAGCCTCAACACGGCAGCCTACCTGGCCTTTGAGCTGATCCGGCTGGACCTGCTCAACGCCAAGAACCAGCACGCCGAGCTGCAAGGATTCCCGGCCAACGGGTCGGACGAGGCCAAGAACGCCGTCGTGCTCATCAGCCGCGTGGCGACGCTGCTGCAGCTGCGCCAGGACACGTCGGGCTACACGGGGCCCCTGAGCAAGAACCTGCTGGCCTTCCACACGCTGACGGCGACGGTGGGCGATGCCAACCGGGCGACGATGGACGCGCTGCTGGCCTACAGCTTCATGGGCAACGAGGCCGAGCGCGAGCGCAGCGACTTTTGGGAGATTGGCCACCGGCTGCCGTTTGTCGAGTACCCGGACGCCGCGCTCGCCATTGCCGTCAAGACGTTTCTGGACGAGAGCTTCCAGGACGACACGGAGGGCGCCAAGATGGAGCGCCGGCTGGGCTTTCCGGCCAAGTTTGTGCCGCACGCGACGCACCTCTACGAGGACTTTGACCTGGCCTTTGGCCTGTTTGACGCGCTGTGCGTCGGCGTCGAGTCGCTCGGCGACGCGCAGCTCAAGCCGGACACCAAGGCCGCGTGGACGACGGCCGAGCAGTACCTGACCAAGAGAAGGTGAGCATGTCACGTGTTTATTGGGATGGTTGAAGACGTTCGATAAAAAATAAACGTCACGTGAACTAACAGACCAGACCCGCACCGCAGCCGCAGTAGTCGTCCTACAACAAAAGTAGCTACAATCCATCAATAACCAAACTCCCCAAGCTGCCGAATGTCCAAGTCGTAATAACGCCGTGAAGAAAAAACGCATTAAAAGACGCCTGGAGAAACGCCCGTGAACCCGTGATATTAAAAGAGGAACCGCCGCAGCGACGAGCTGGACGTGCCGACGCCTACTGTGGCGGCCGGCATGGACCCGTCGGGCCGGCTTTCGCCCTTGCGGTCGGCCAGAGCCCGGATCTTGGCCAGCAGGTTGCTGTATTGTTAGCCCACAGTTGATTTGTTTTGAAAAAATAGAGTAAAAAAACTCACTCCACAGACACGTGCTTGCGTGAGCCTTCGGCAATGGCCAGGTCGACGCGGCTCAGGGCTTCCTCCTCGTGGCTGCGCAGATGTGCCTTGATGCGCTCGCGGGCCGCCTGGCCGTCGACCGAGTCCGGGTCGCCCGCGTTTCGCACGAGAAACCGGCACTTGGGCTGCGGGCACGTCCACGTGCCGTTGGGTCCTGTTGGGCGTGTCGACACGTTGAGCGGCACGGCCTGGACGGCCACCACTGTCTCGTCAATGTCATCAACATCATCGCCGTCGTCATCGTCGTCGTCGTCTCCGTCTTCTGTGCTGTCACTGTCCTCGTGATCATCCTCGACAGCCGGCATCTGCGCTGCTGCCGCACCCCCCGGCCACGCTGCCGCAACGTGCTCGTGCGTGCTCTTGGCCGTCTTGCGCGGCCGGCCCACGGGACGCGGTGCATGTGGTGCATGTGGTGGTGCTGGTGCCGACGACGACTCGTAGCCGCCGCCGCCGCCGCCGCCCTCGTCAAACGGCCGTTTCTTGGCGGCGGCAGCCACCGGCGGACGCAGGACCGCCCTTTTCCCTGCCGTGGGACGGGGTGTATTCGTGGGTATGGACTGCGGCGCCGGCGAACCTGCCGGGCTCAGTGAAGAAGCTGCTGCACCGCCAACGCGTGACACGACCGTGTTGCGCCGCACGAGCTGGTCCGGCACGTAGCGCAGCATCTCGTCGGACCCCGAGGGCGACGGCAGCCAGGCTTTAGCCTCGGGGCTCCGCAGATACACCATGTACGGCCCGCCGTGCCAGCTGGGACCGAGCGACTGCAGCAGGCGGTCGGCAAAGACGGCCGACAGCAGCTTGCCCGTGTTGTACTCGCGCAGCTTGTAGAGCTGGTGCAGCATGGCGTGGACCTTGCCGGCGGTCAGGGAAGCCTGGTTGTTGTCGCGGCGGCCAATGTCCTCGACGGTGCGCAGAAAGACTTGGAAGACGGCCTCGGTCTCGTCGGGCGACAGCGTGCGGGTGTAGGGGGCGGG
This sequence comes from Ophiostoma montium, assembly GCA_029299015.1. Lineage (NCBI taxonomy): Eukaryota > Fungi > Ascomycota > Sordariomycetes > Ophiostomatales > Ophiostomataceae > Ophiostoma > Ophiostoma montium. The sequence continues at coordinate 110,100 of JANSMC010000024.1, read as the reverse complement.
CGATGCGTAGGCAGATGATGAAGAAGCGGTGGCAGCCGTTGCCGTCACAGCTGGTGATGCTCTATATGGCAGCTGCTGGGCAAGGCCGGGCGACTGCAGTGGTGGCTGTGTCTGCGGCAGCTGGTCGTTGGCGGGCAGAGGATGCGGAGCGTCGCGGCTGGAGCTGCGGCTGGAGCGTTCTCTGTTCTGGGGGGGTTAGCAGTGAAACTGATATAGCGAATAAATAAGAGCCCACCTTCAACTCCCGCACCAGCCACGCATAGATGCTCGTCGACTTCCACGGCAGCCCCGTCGAGCTCTCCATGTGCGCGACGAGGGCCGGCCCCAGGCGCACGCACTTGTCAATCGTCTCCTCGTACGTGATGCCATCGCCGAGCGCCACGGCGTACTGAAAGAGTACTTCTCGAATGTCTTTGGGCGGCGGCGTCTTCTTGTGGTCGGCGCGAAACGTCAGCTCGTCCTCGTAAATCTTGGCCAGCACGTAGTCGAGCTGCGCGGCCTCGCACATGTCCTTGTAGATGCGCGCGTACGCCGGGTGCGGGTTGACCTCGAACCAGCCGGCCTTGCCCGACAGCCAGATGACGGCCTCGGGGTCGTAGCCAATCGAGTAGAACTTGCTGTCCTGGATTTCGATGTACGCCGAGCGGATGCGGGGGTCGACGACTGGCAGGTGTTAGCTGTGCAAGCTAAAACGATGAGGGAAAACCCACGGTACGACACATCGTCGTCATCGTCAATCTCGAGCCGGCCGCGAATGGTAAAGGGCCCAATCTGGTTGATGAGCAGCCCATTGGCCATGGTGGTGCCGTCGGGACGGTAGACAATGGCATCGCTGAGGACAAACGTGGGCCAGTCGCTGTTGGAGGCCTCGGTCGTAGGCAAGAGCACGCTGGACTCGGGCACGTAGTGCGGCGGCCGGGATGCTGCCATGGCGGTGGTGGCGGCAGCGGCGGTGCGTGGTGGTAATGTCATTGTCGATGCGGTGCGATGAGCAACGCGAGTCTGGGAATAGCTTCACGTGCGTGAAGCGCATATTAGTAGTACACTGTGGTGAGACTGTTTACTTACTGTATTTACACTGTAATAGCTCTACGAGCTCAAGTACTTTGTACCCTTTCAACTTGACCGCTTTCAAACGACTACTGATACGAAAAGTCGCCGATAAGAAACATGTAAAATTCTGCCACTCCTCCGCAAAGAGCATCGACCACCAGTCGTTCCTGCCGCTTCCGCTCCCGCTACGGCCCTCCTCTGCCTGCTTGCCACATCACTATTATCGTATATTCTCGGTTCTGTGCTGCCCCCCAGCCTCACTTTCTCCTTTGGCTTCGTCCCACTGTCACACTTTGGGTATCTCGAATGCGTCTTGGCCGCCTTGCGAAAATGGCACGAGAAAACGTCCTCGAAGGCGTGTTCGGTAGGTTCTTCTTTATCTTTTTTTTTTATATATATAAAACAAAAAAACTAACAGACAGCCATCAACAAGCCCATGGGCATGAGCTCGGCCCAGGTGATCCGCGATTGCCAGACGTTTTTCAACCCCTCGGATTTCTTCCGCCCGCTCATCCAAAAGGAGCTCGACATGCGCGCGCGCGAGTCCAACTCCATGCACCGCCGCCGCAGCAAGGCCAAGCGCGACATGCGCGTCAAGATGGGCCACGGCGGCACGCTCGACCCGCTGGCCACGGGCGTGCTGATCCTGGGCATCGGCCGCGGCACCAAGGAGCTCAACAAGTTTCTGACTTGCACAAAAACCTACGAGACCGTCGTGCTCTTCGGGGCCAGCACCGACACCTACGACCGCGTCGGCCGCATCCTGACGCGGCGGGCCTATGATGAGATCACGCGCGAACAAGTCGAAAAGGCCATCCAAGAGTTTCGCGGCACGTTTCGCCAGATGCCGCCGCTCTACTCGGCGCTCAAGATGAACGGCAAGCCGCTCTACGAGTATGCGCGCGAAGGGCTCGCGATCCCGCGCGAAATCGAGACGCGCGAGGTCGACGTGTCCGACATTGAGCTCGTCGAGTGGTATGCGCCGGGGACGCACAACCACCGCTGGCCCGACCAGGAGGCCGGCGTGGCCGAGCAGAGCCTGGCCGAAAAGGTCTGGCGCATGGAAAAGGAGCAGCAGGTCGAGGAGGAGGAGGAGGAGAGTACCGGCACTCAAAAACGCACGCCCGAGCAGGAGCAGAGCGACCGCGAGGCCCAGGCGGCCCACGAGGAGTTCAAGCGCAAGGCCGAGGAGAAACAGGACGCGCTCGTCTTTGACAAGCCGGCCTCGAAGCGGCGGCGCGGGCCGGGCGGTGATGCTGTTTCGGATGTTGTTTCACAAAAAGGCCGGCGCAAGTCGGGCGCCGACGAGCTGCTCATGTCGGGTGCCCTCGGCGACCTGCCGTCGTCGCCGTACCAAAAGGACAAGACGAGCGATGCTACTACATCCACCGCCGCAGCAACAAACGACGGTCCGGATCCAGCCAAGGGCGCACGCAACCAGAAAATGCAGGTCCCGGGCAAACACGGCGCCAACCTGATCCCGCCGCCGCCGTCGGCCGACACGCCACCGCCATGGCAGGGCAAGGGCCCGCCGGCGTGCCGCGTGCGCCTGACGGTCAGCTCGGGCTTTTACGTGCGCAGCTTCTGCCACGACCTGGGCCAAAAGGTCGGCTCCGTCGCCATGATGGCCGAGCTGGCCCGCACGCGCCAGTCCGACTTCCGCGTCGGCTCGGCCAACGTGCTCGAGTACGACGACATTAGTAAAGGCGAGGCCGTCTGGGCGCCCAAGCTGGAGCGGCTGCTGCGGCTGTGGGAGGACAATGAGGTGGCCAAGGGGGCCGTGCTGGAGGCGGAGGCGAAAGACGAGTCGGTCGAGGCAAAAGGTGAAGCCAAGGACGAGGCTGTGATCGAGTCAAAAGATGAAGCCAAGACTGACGAGGCAGAGCAGACCGCTTCAAAACTGTAAAATAGATCCATATAGACACGAGTTGCATTCAGGTATATAACAGGACATGAGGCCGTTGTCATGATATCATGACAGCATGAAAACGATATGATACAGAAAAAAAAAAGGCAAAAGAAAAAAAGGAAAGATACAAAGGAAAATGGGTATGACGAGAATAAACAAAAATGCAAAAAGATATGAAATCAGATCACGACGATCTCCCGTCGTCCACCGTCAACCAGACTACGCTGCCACCAGCGTCGCCGTCACCATTGGAGGCGACGCCCGCTCGCCGTCGGCATCCACGCCCAGCATCAGCCGCAGCCGCTCAATGCGCTGCATCGCCTGCTCCAGCCGCTCCAGCCGCGCCTTCTTGTCCGAGTCGCGCTGCTCCAGCACCGCCACGCGCGCTTCGAGCCGCGCCCGCGCCCGCCGCTCCTCGGCCACCATCTCGTTGGCCTGCTCAAACAGCGACACGCTCAGCTCCTCCACCTCGCGGCTCGTATTGTCCAGCCGGCCCTCAGCCGCCCGCCGCAGCTTCTGCTCACGCGTCAGCGCCTCCATCAGCTCGACCGTCGACGGGCTCATGGGCTGTGGTGACGGCGCCAATGGTGATGACAGCTGCGGCGCCGGGTGGCCAGCGGCAACAGAGAGCGACCCGTGCGGTGTCCGCGGTGGTGGCGGCGGCGGCGTCTGCATGCATTCGTAGCCGGGCTTATTGGGGGTGGTCGTCGTCGCCGACGGCGGCGGTGTCAGCGGCGCGGCCTTTGTGCGCGTCGACAGCAGCGCCGAGATCCGGCTGGCCGCGCCCGCTGGCAAAAACGACATGCGCATCGTCGGCGACACCGGCGTCACCGGTGGTGCTGCCACCGTGTTTAGCACAGTGTTGGACACAGTGCCCGCGCTGCCACCGCGCGCAGGAGGCGGTCCAATGGTCGGCGTTGTCCGCGTGCTGTTGTTGTTGCTGTTGTTGTTGCTGTTGGTCGTCGCCGCCAGCTGTCGCCGCAGTTGTGCCACCTCATCCTCGTAGACGGCCCAGCGGTCAATCGCGGCGGCGGCTTTCTGGTCCAGATGAGACACCTGCAGCTCGAGGGCCGCAATCTGCTCGCGGGCCTGGCGGAGGAGAGTCTCGGTGTCGCCCGCAGTCGCGGCTGTCGTCGACGGAGCCGGGTCGACTGCAGCGCCGCATTGGTGGCAGCGACTGGGTGGTGATGCAGGCGGTTCTGTAGCCATTTCTGTGGCCATTTCTGTGGCCATTTCTGTGCTCGTTTCTGGTGCTGTGCTGACGCTGTTCTCTGTTCGCCCGTCGGGTGGCGGTGATGCAATGGTGACCGCTGTCATGGTGCGACCGGTGGCCCGTCGCGCTGCTCTTTTTCTCAGCCTCTTTGTTCGTTCGTCTGTCCGGATTTGGATTGCGTTTCGTCGGTCGGTCGATGCGCGTGGTCGATGCGCGTCTTGTTATTTATCAACCGTGGAACGAGAGAGTTATCCTCCTATTGAACTGTGGACGAGGAATGTACAAGGAAACAAGGCAAGGGAAAAAAGTGGAAATCCCCCAGGGACACCCCTCGCTCTTTCCAGGAATGCGTCGCATTGGAATAACTTGTATTTCGGGCGGCAGTGGTGGTGGCATGGCATGGCATGTTACGCCATTCCGATGGGTGAGAGCCCACCCGCGCTGCTAGGTTGTTCAGGGTAGCACGGGTCGTTCCTGCCCTAGCTTCTGCAACGACTGCCCGAAAAGAAAAGGACGCTATGCGGCAGTTGCAATTAAAGTTAGCGCCGAGTGAAACTTGACTTTGACACATTGCAGCGTCCTTGGCGATAGCGTGGAATGCACTTGTATGAGTAGGTGTATGAGTACACTGTACTCGTAATAAAACTTGCTGATATGTGTCTGCAATGACTGGCATGATTGTCGATCGCAGTGACCGAGGAGTTCTGGTGACCGAGTGTGCTGAATGTGCTCGTATGCGGCACTGTTCTGACACTGTAAGGCATACGAGTAGCACCTTCCGTACACAGCCTTGCTCGCACCGAATGCGACATGCTGCGCCTTCCTCATGCAGTGTTTGGACAAAGGCAGTCGCGTTTCAGGTCGACCGACGTACTCTGTACGAGTACGAGTACTCCGTATGAGTTTTGCGAGTCTCTGCATTGCGAGCACGGCTGATCCGTGAAACGTGTCAAGGCTTGGTCATGTGTGCGTCATGTGCGCTGGCCAGATCGGGTAGTGTCGCGTCTGGCATCATGGGCCGGAAATTAATATCGAGTTGCGATACGATCTCAGGGCTGAAAAATGCAACCACTTTATGGAGTCTGTACGGAATAAAATGGAATAATATTGAGGATAATAATGCTAGCCAAAATGCACTGAGTACCGAGATCTCCGGTTCTTGAAGATAAAGTAAATAAACACATTGCATAGTTTGCTCGTTGATGTTTACAGACAGTGCAGCACAAAAAGTTTGCACACAGTGATTCACTTACAGGAGTCGAAGAGACCGGTAACTGTTATCGGTAAACAACAATGACAAAGACGGTTGACCTCGTAAACAACCTGCCTCAACATCGACGTCACGTGATAATATGGACCCAAGTGACATCCGATAAACGATAAGCAAAGCGATAAGCAAAAAAAATAACTGGGCACTGGTGGTGAAGCTTCACAGCGTGTTGACATTGTCCTTCGAAACTTTGCCAACACACACTCGAAACTCCAAAAATGGCCGCTGTTGGTCAGGTCATTGTCCCCGGCCAGCACCTCGGTGCGGCCAGCCAGTACATCCCCGGCCCGGGAACCCACCTGAGCGAAGGCCAGGTGTATGCGTCGCTGCTCGGCCACGTCCAGATTCGCCAGCCAGCAGCCCCTGTCGCAGCGGGCGCGGCATCATCATCATCATCAGCAGCAGCATCGACATCAGGCGGCCCGGCCAAGCGGCTCACGCGCATCGTGGTGCCGACGGCCGCGTCGCTGACCCCTGTGGCGGTGGCCGACCGCCGCGCAACGGTGTCGGTGTCGCGGGCGGCGCTGGCCGAGGGCGGCGAGGTGCTGCCCGACGTGGGCAACACGGTGCTGTGCCGCGTGACGCGGCTGACGCAGAAGCAAGCCGTTGTGGCCATCTTGGTGGTGGGCGAGACGGTGCTGACGAGCGAGTGGCAAGGGCTGATCCGCGCACAAGACGTGCGCGCGACGGAAAAGGACCGCGTCAAAATTTACGAGTCGTTTCGGCCCGGCGACATTGTGCGCGCGCAGGTCATCTCGCTGGGCGACCAGGCCAACTACTACCTGTCGACGGCGAGCAACACGCTGGGCGTCGTGATGGCGACGAGCGAGACGGGCAGTCCCATGTACCCGGTCAGCTGGAAGGAGTACATTGACCCGGAGACGGGGCTGAGCGAGCCGCGCAAGGTGGCCAAGCCGTACTGATGAGGTGGTGGTGGCGGCAGATGTATTCGCCGCGTGTCTCTTACGAATACCAGTACGGGGTGTTATTCCGAGCCGGGCCAATCGTGGCTGTTGCCAGACGGCCACCGGCCATAATCTATCCGTCGATAATTCGCCCATCGCCCGCTCGGGCCAACACAAATATCCGATCAATTCTTCTGATAATTCAAAAAGAGAGAGTTCTGCCACCAGTCACCCCGGAAGCTAGTCGGATCGGGCCCGGGTGTCGTCATCACGATCTCGCTTCCCTATCGACAAAGACGTCTGGCACGTTTTTTTTTTTGTTTTTGGGGGAATTCTGGTGTCGCCTAGCCATTCAGCTCTGCAGGGGTCTGGCTGGGCATGTGCCCTTGGAGCCTACAGTGGCGGCTGGCGGCAATACATGCGCAGCTGACAGGGTTGCGACGGAGATAAAGGTTGAAACGATGGAAGGTCGATGGAACAGATGGAACAGATGGAACAGATGGAACAGATAGAAGACAGATAGAAGGAAAGCACAAAGATTATGAGTTACGATACGATATGCATTTCCGGTTCCCGTCGAGTTTGCCACAGGGGCCCAGGATGCCGTTCTAGAAGCCGGACAGCCGTGGCCATCTCCACTGGCCACAAGGGCTGGTCAACCACTGGACAGGGCTGGTCGGCGACTTTGAGAGAGAGCCTGACTTGCTGGACTGCAAATGAGAGCCCAGCCTCGGAGAACCGGACGCGTGCCCCCTTTGTGCCCCTTTTCATCTTGGGTAGACAATGTGCGAGATGCGATTGGGAGATGGCGGATATGAGATGGGATATGAGATGTGACGGCAAAGTGGCAAAGACGAGAAAGACGAGAAAGACGACGACTTTTGGTCTGCCCCGGAGCCAAACGGCTTTTGCTCGCCGAAATCTCCACCCTTTGGGACTCTTGGTTCCGCGTGGCTTCCGAGGCCATGGTAGCTGGATAAAAAGGTGTGGCAGCCCTGCAATTGGCCAGCAGGGGGCCACGCCCACATCAGCTCGTGTGTCCGGGAACAACTGGGCAAGGGAAGAGAGGGATGCAAACCACCCCCTCCTCCTCCTTTTCGCTTGTATCCACTTTTGTCAGAGCTTATTTCAGCTTGCTCGACTCGGAGAGCTTTTTTTTCTTTCGTTTGAGTACGAGTACAGGGTCGCATGCCCTGTCGGCAAAGGCAACCGTTGCGTGCTCGATGATCAGAGAAAATATAATAAATCATAACAAAAAGAAGAAAAACTCTGAAATATACAGTCCCATGACCTGCCACCACAACGCTCCACTGCATCATGCTGTGTGCACTCCCGCTGCTCTGGTTGGGTGCGTGGTGCGTGCTCGATGCGCAGGACAGACGCTGCTCCTCGAGATCGGGCGCCACAGCATGCTGTTTTCTACAGAGTACTCCGCAGCAGTGGATCGTGCTACATACCCTGCTCGCTGCGCACAGGCAGCACCCGGTGCCCTGGAACTTGGCATTTGTCTGTCGAAAGTACAAGGTAATTATATCCCGCCTTTGCAGTGGATAGGACGGTGGGATGAATCGTGTTCTGTATTATGTAGTACGGGTAAGAGTATTTGTAAAAAAAAGTGACTCATCTTTCAGGGCTGCCTCTACAGAGTACGACTGTGCTGGCTGCACGTTCTCAGCGGCAATGTCCCAGACCGCATGCATAAAATCAAGCAACTAGCCTCTTGGCCGCCAAACCAGCATCTGCGAAGTACGAGTACACCGACGACCCTGTCGAGCTGTTGTTAGTTCCACTCGGAAATGTTGGGAGCGGTCAGTATCGTATGTTTCAACGTTGACTTGGTTGATACTTGATTGTGGTGAATTTGAATATTCAAATTAAAGTACTCGTAGACCAGGAAAAAAGAGTTTTTTTGTTGATAATAAAAAAGAGAATAAATGTAAAATACTACCCTACACTTTGCCGAGATACTGCCGACTGCCGCTTTCCTGCATCTCCTCCATCGATGAGCTGCATGCGATAGCCCAGATCTTCAGCTGCCTTGGTACTCTTTCTACTTTTCCTTTATGCAGTCTCGGCTCTCAAGCAGCACGCCCTGCCATGCATCATCCTATGAGATGGCTCCCTCGACAACCTTGCCTGCTCACCGTACCGTGCACGAGTACTTTGTACTCGGTACGTTTTTACTTTCAAGTCTGCCATTGTAGATGTTCGTACATGTGCCCTCCTGCAGGGCTCATCTGACCAGAGCTGAGGCTGCACCAAACCCGACAGGGGCCGGTCAAGGCCTGCTGAAGTGTTATCTCCGAAACCATTCTTCAGCACTTTTGGTACGGAACTCTCCCTTCCGTGCCGTGTCGTCTCTCAGCTGCGTTAGCCTTTGCAAAATGTCTGAACAACCTTGAGTCTACAAATTACGGAAGACGCTCGTATCGTATCTCGGTGAACGAATCTGCAGGTCTTGTGGCTGAAAGAATACTCTGGGAGTAGAGATTGGGAGTAAAAGAGCAAGAATGCGTGAAAAGAGAGAGCAAATAGAGCAAAAAGTCTGTGTAAATAGGATGGACATATGAAGTAAAGTGAATCAAAATCACTTACAGTAGTGAGAAATCAAAGCGAGAACGAAAACGAAAAAGAAAAAGAAAAAGAAAAAGAAACAGAAACAGAAACAGAAAAAGAAACAGAAAAAGAAACAGAAAAAGAAACAGAAAAAGAAACAGAAAAAGAAACAGAAAAAGAAACAGAAAAAGAAAAAGAACAAGAAAGACACCAGCGGCGGACCAGCGCTTGTTGGGTGGAACCGCCTTGCGGGAAATGCACGGAACTGCGACAGTACGAACGCCCGTTTGTTCTCTTCCAACATGCATCACATCGTCTGATACTCGTAGAGGCTGTCGATTTGGCAATGCTTGCCATCATAAACGACGAACGAGTATTACTCGTACGGCTTACTACGAAGGAATGCTCCATCGCGCCTTCCAAAAGTATTTTGTAGATTCCCGATACGATCTCGATAAGCCGGACCCACGCCCGTCCCCTGGGTCTCCTCGTACCGTAGCACTCGAGCGACATATTCCAGATGGCAAGTGCCACCCACCGTACTTTAATCCATGTCTGATTTTACTCGGGCCTTTTTTGAATTTTTGAATTTCCTGCTGGCATCGTTCGTCGTCAACGTCCCTCGAGCCTCACCCATGTCTTGCGCATGGTCTCACTGCTACTGCACTATTCTCTTTTGGTTCTGGCCTTTTTTTCTCCCTTTCTTTTTTCTCCTTCTTTTTTTCCTTCTTCCCCTTTCCTCTTTCTTACCCTTTCCCTTCTTTTCTTCTTCCGTACTCCCTCTTCGTCCTCCCTCTCCCTCTGCCTCTACTCAGTACCTCCTCTCCATCATGCCCCTATCAAACACACGTACTCAACTAGCTGCTGCCACGCGGATGGATGTATCCTAGCCGAGGCCACGCAGTAGCGTGGGTCTCGCCGGCTGGCGATGTACGTGGCTAGCAGCGTTCAACGTCTCGCTGTCACCGAGAACCCCCCCCCTCTTTTGTCTTTGTGCGAGGCCCGCCAAGCTTTGGATTTGGGGAGACGTTGTAGACACTACCATGCCTAGGCCAGGAACTACAGCGGGAGCCACAACGGCGTGAGGCAGCCGGACAAACGGCCGCAGTATGGAGTACTCCGTAGAGATAGGAAGATGGAAGAACAAGCGAGTTCACTAAGAGGACGATACTCATACCCGTAAAAGACAACAAGCCACGTGGAGATGAATCCTAAAAAATAAAGAAAAAAAACAAAGAAAAAAAACGACAGCGAGCATGCCCGATCGACGACGCCCGGACCCCCCTCGCAACAACAGCCTCCTAACTGGGGATCGGCCGGCTTCGTTCCGTTGTCTCGCGTGCTGTCCAGCTGCCATTGTCTGCTCCCTGCTGGTGATCCTCTTGACATTTTTATTTTTTTATTTTTAATTTTTTGTTTTTGCGCCAGGACAAATCAAGAAAATGTCCTTGTCGCCTCTTCCACCCCCCGTCCCCTGCGTGCCTATCCCCGTACTCATCTAACACGCCCCCCCCCCCCCTCTCCCCTTCTCCCCTACAGTGTCCCACTCCCCACAGTCCACCTTGATTACTCGATGCTATCAACGGGTAGGGTCATGGGTGGTTTGCCTGACAGCAGCCAAAGTGGGTTCTCTCCTCTTATCCTCCGTTCTTCCTTTTCTTCTTTTGCCTTTTGCATCTTCTTTGATCTGCACATGATGCCTGAACATGCCCTCCTGGCTCAGCTGCTCTTGCACGCCTCCGGGCATGCATCCCGCTTTTCCCACCCTCTTGCCTGTCCGTAATCCTAACATGCCCACTCTGCTGCCCAATCCCCTAAGCAATACCTTTGTTTGCGTAAGAACCTACTCCGTACCTACTCCGTACGGTGATGTTTTTATTTCCTTTTCCTTTTTTCTTCCTCTTCTGTTCGTTGCGCGTTGTAAGTCGGTCCCTGCGTGACCCGCTCGAGCTAATACAAGTAGTCTTCCGTTGTGACTAGCACGCCGTTAGTTATTTAGTATTAGTTTTTTATTTATTAATACAAAGTAGTTGCAAGTAGTTGCAAAGACTCGCCGTCTTCCCCTCAACCCTTTGTTTGCCTCCCAGAGAGTCTTGTCATTATATCATCGTAGCTCCCTCTCCAGCTCTCTGGTCTTCATCTCCTCATTTGTTCTCATCCGCCTCACCGAAAATACACTCATACACTCGTTCTGCACCCACCCCTTCCCCTTGCGCTCGTACAGGCTTTTCAGCTTCATGTCAACACCCCGTTCCCTACAAGGCACCACCTGTTAGAACACATCCGGCGGCTAGCTCTAGCTCGCAAAGTGCCGTCCCTCCCATCGTGGCTGTCGGCTGTCCTGCTGCCCTGCCCTGCCCTATACCCTCTCTGCACTTGTACAGCTTCTCCTCCTCTCCAACGTGATCTGTTGTCTACAGCCCCGTCCAGCAGCCGCATCTGCCAGGCCAGCACCCGTCGGCAACCTGCAGACTCCCGAACACAGCTTGCACGCACACACCTCGGCAGACGCCCCCTTCGGGATCGCACACGTCTTGGCGGGCTCCTCTGTATATACTCTACTCAGTAGGAGTAGTAGGCGTATAGGGCTGTTGCCGTCTGCGTACGCCTTCCGAGAGAGAGAAGGCCTGGGCCTCGTCCACGATACCGTGTATATTAACTGCCTCCCGCCACTGCCCTGCCCCCCTTTTCTTCACTCACCTTGACATTCTATTATCCAGTCTTGACCTGCTCCTGCATGACAGCCGTTCTATCCTCAGACATATTTATACTCGCCCCCGTCGAACCTTTTCCTTTTTTCCATTGCTTTTTTAAAAAAAAAAAAAACAGCTTCCGTCTTGCATCTTTGGGTTCTTCCTCTCCTCCAACCGGTCTGCCCTCTTCGTCTCGTCGATAATAAGGCAAATATCATCAGTGCCATCCTCTTCGTCTCGACAACACGACAAGCCAACCTCTGCCATCCTCCTCGACATACCACGATACATACAAGACCTCGACCACACCTATCATCACCGCCGACCAGATCTACCATCCGCAAACATGGCTTTTAACCGCCCAGGAGATAACTCCTTTGAACAACAACAGGTAGCACATCCATCTTGCGTCCTACCCAAGCACAGTCGTTATGCGCCCTCTGCACCATCCCTCGAGCTCTTTGTCTTTCTCTCGTCCTTTTTGTCTTCGTTTTCCTCTCCGCCTTCCTCTCCCTCCTCCCCCCCCCCCGCAAAAGCTAATCAAACCTTTTACCCAGCCTTTTGGCGACGCCCAGTTCGACATCTTTGAATGGCATGTCCAGTACCAGTCGTGCGTGCGGTACTTTCTCGACCACGCCCAATACTCGGCCCCCGTCCAGGCCGTCGCGGCCTTTATCAACATCCAGCTGCCCTTCCAGCGGGCCACCAACCCGATCCTCTCGTCCAAGCAACGAAGCGCCGTGCCAGTGCCGGGCATGGCCGGCCCGTCGTCGTCGTCGTCGTCGTCGACTCTTCCTCTTCCCGGTGCCACCACCGTCGGCACGGCCCAGCCCGATGCCTATGTGACGCTGGTGCCCTACATCCGCCGGCTAATTGCCACGGCCTTTGACTCGCCCGCCGTCTTGCACGGGTTCTTTGGCGACGACTGGGTGGCGGGCATTGGCCGTGTCCACGAGACCGAGCGCCGCAACTACCTGTTTGCCGCCAAGAGCGAGAACTGGCTGATTGTCAAGTCCGACTACGACATGGACGAGAACCAGACGGTGCCGTTCTTGCGGCCACTGCAGAACGTGTCGGAAGAGGAGATTGTCACGGCCGAGTCCGGGTGGAGCGAATGGCTCGCCATGCAAGACTGGATGCTGGGTCCCCGTGCGCCCGGCCGCAGCGCGCCTGGCCAGCCCATCATCAAGAGAGAACAGGACTGATTTTTCTCCGAGTGTCCGAACTGGAAGATGTTGTTGCCATCTACTATAAACCTGTGCGGGTAGCCGGCGTGTGGAGCGTGGGCGGCATGGGCTGGGCACGGGCCGGGACGATAGTGATGCCTATGCCGGTGCAACGGTATCACGGCGACATGTGACAGGGATCCATCTTGGTTCTGTCGTCTATTTTATGTGTTTTGCAAACGGAGCAGAGGGGTTTCTGGCCGGTCTGGGCTTTGAGTGAGGGAGGGCATGACTGGCGTTTAAGCACATGGGAAGGCGGGCCGGAACAGCCATGGCGCAGGGCGGCGCTCCGCATGGTTGGCCATGGCAGCCGGGAGCTGGGTCTCGAACTGCCGTGCATCAGAGGCGTTTTTCTTGTGTTTTCCGTGTGTTTTGTTCATTTTATCTATTTTCCTTTTATTTTCTAGTTAATCCAAGTCCGAATGGCAGCTATATTCTCCTGTCTCTTGGAAGGTTGAATATTGTTTGAGTTGTCCCAAATCCCACAGTCACAACCTCCTTGTCTTCCAGATGTCCCTTTTTAAGTGTCTTGCCGGCGAGAATGTAGCTTTTGTATTTGATTAGCTTCGTCGTGTTGTGTATATCTTTCCGAGGCCTCATCTTTCCAGCCAACACGCTATTTCCCGAAGCGGATGTATATAATATAGTCCACGGTCTGACTGTCGTTTCAGCTCTCGTCGACACACTTGTTTCCTGCCTCGCATCATCAACTGACGTCTCTCTTACTACTTTCTCACTTTTGTCTTTTGTCCGATCAGTCAAAGCCAAAATTTATCAAGCGGTGACTTCAAGACAAGCGGAGACTCAGTGATGACGGAACCACAACGCAACTCCAGGATGAGATGACGGATTACGAAGTAGACAGCGAGCACCTCCATGGCAATTGAATAAGTGACGAGGAATAAGTGACGAGGAGTTCTTTCGTCATAAAAAGAAACTAACAAGGAAAACAGTAAGCAACTACTGCCGATCTGGGATGCCTACATGAATACGGAGTACACCCGCGCCGGTCGCTAAGATAGTGTGCATAGTACATAGTGTACATAATCAACACCCCATACAAACTATCACACTGTACCGTACTTTGCGACGCCACACATCAGCCACCAACGCCTTGCTCTCGCTCCCCCGGCGCATCATAGGAGGAAGGAACCCCCGACCACCAACACCAACACCACCCAGAACAGGAAACACCGACCCTTTGCCATCACTCCTTCTATCATGATATTTCGGTGACAGTCCCCCCCCCTTTTTTTTTCTGGATTCTTTTTTGGCCTCGACATTTCCCATCACCTTCGGGCTTCCCGCAGCCACGCGTCCCCGTCTCCATCCCAACTTCCCCAAGTCGCGTCGCGCAACCCGCCCTCTCTCTCTCGATGACGACGATCATGGCACAGGCGGCGGCGGCACCCATGGCGGCAGCAGCAGGCCCCTCGCGATCGGCCCACAACGTCGTTCAAAGAAGAAGAAGCAGCAGCAGCAAGCCGACCGGAGGAAGCCACGGCGGTAACCGAAACCTTGGAAACCGAAATCTCGGCTATGTCCCGACAGCCTACCACGCGCAGCAATGGGTCAAGTTTATCCGGCGCAGTCTGCGGACGCGGCTCGACGTGGAGCGGTTTGCGCAGTTTGCGCCCATCCAGCATCGAAAGCACCCCGTGTCGGCTACCCTACTCGTCGACATTTTGCTGCGGCCGTCGGCCCGGACGCAGCCGCAGCTGCCGGCCACGGGCACGGGCACGGGCACGGGCATCGCCGACGGCATCTGCGACGCCCCCATCGACCCGCGCATACCGCTGTACGTCGATGTCCTCTTAAAGTTGGGCTACGTGGACGTGCTGTCGGTGCTGCACGGGCTGTACCGGTACTCGACGTCGCAGGGGGCGCGCAAGGACGCGGCAGCGACGGCGGCGGCCATGGACGACCTGGGCACGAGCACAAGCAAGGGCAAGGGCAAGGCCAGCGCCAGCAGCAAGACGACGTGCACGCGTGCACCGGGCGCGGGCACGGTGCTCTGGGGCAGCTCGTTCAACACGGAGGAGACGCTGTTTTACCGGGTGACGCGGGCGGTGCGGTCAGAGAACGCGATCCGGAGCCGGAAGAGCGCGCTGGCGGCGGCGGCGGTGATGGCGGCGTGGATGCAGCTGTTTGTAACGGCGGCAGCTGCGGCGGCGGGGTCGTCGTCGTCGTTTGCGGCGACGACGGACCTGTCGGAGCAGGCGATCAAGCAGGCGGGCATGGAGGCGTGCCGGACGGCGTTTGTGACGCTGCTGCTGGCCGTGCTGGACAACGAGCACGTGCACGAGGCGCTCAAGGCGCCGTCGACGCTCAGCAAAGGTCTGCGCCGGGTGCTGTGCAAGACGCTGCCGAGCTTTGCGGGCCTGATTGCGCACACGTCGTCGGCGGCGGCGGCGCGGCTGGACCATTTCCGGACGGAGTTCTTGGGGCGGCTCGACACGGACAAGAAGAGCAAGACGGAACGCGACGGCGATGGTGGCGACGACAACATCCACGACCTATTAGACTCGACGGTTGGGCTGCAGAATCTGGTGATCCCAGAGCTGCCCATCAGCACCACGCGTGCCGGGCTCTACATTTACTTGAATGCTGCTGTATGTTTATTCTCTTCTGTCTGGTATGGATTTTGCTAATCTTCAGCTCGTCGGCCGTCCACTCATCGACGATGCGGCCATCTTTGCGTACCTGCACAACCGGTACCAGGGCGATTTGCAGTCGACGGCGATTGACCTGATCCTGGCGTCGTTTGACGTGCTGGCCAATGCCGTGTTCCGGCGCGAGGGCCAGCCGTCGGCGCACGTGCTGCGGTCTTTCCTGATCAACAAGGTGCCGGTGCTGCTGGCGTCGCTGGCTGGGTCGCCGATGTACGCTTTTGACGCGCAGTTTTGCATCTCGCAGGCGCTGAGCCGCGTGGACACGAATGCGTTCCCGACCATGTCGAGCATGTTTGACGACAAGCAGAGCAATGCCAACACGTTTACGGACAGCGTGCGGCAGGACTTCTGTTTTGCGTGCTGTCTGTTTGGGCTGATCCCGGAGGCGAGCATCGAGACGCTGCTGGGCGAGATGACGTACCAGAGCCTGCCGGCGGGCGGGCGGTACACGAAGCAGCAGCTGGTGCAGCAGTGTCTGGGCGGCGGCGGCGGCGACCACGGGCACGGGCAGCTGGAGGCGCTGGTGGGCCAGCTGGACAACATGGACGGCAACGTGGGCGCGGTCAGCGAAGCGGTGGTGGAGGTGATGGGCCACCTGTGCCGGACGCGGGCAACGGCGACGCTCAAGACGCTGTGCAACAGCCTGGTGAAAAAACCGCTGGCGTTTGACGTGCTGCTGCTGTTTGTGCGGCCGTCGGCGGTGCTGCACCCGCTGTGCCAGCTGCTGGACGGGTGGCGGTACGAGGAGGACCAGAGCGAGTACCAGCCGGTGTACGAGGAGTTTGGCAGCGTGCTGCTGCTGCTGCAGGCGGTGGTGTACCGGTACGAGCTGTCGATTGCGGACTTGGGGATTGCGTGGTCACCCGGATCGTTTGTGGCCCAGGTGCTGAGCGTCGGCCCTCAAAGCCGGACGCTGGTGGAGCTGGCCGAGGCCGAGCGCGAGAACCTGGGCAGCTGGATCCGTGGGCTGTTTGACACGGAGGCGGGTGGGCTCAGCGACGACCTGATGGCGTCGTGTCCGCCGCAGCAGTTTTACATGCTGACGGCGACGCTCTTTCAGCAGATTGTGCAGGCGACGAGCACGGGCGCGCTGGCGGAGGAGGCGCTCAAGATTGGCGTGGAGTACCTGGTGGACACGTTCCTGCTGCCGTCGCTGGTGACGGCGCTGCTGTACCTGGCGAGCGCGCTGCGGGTGGACAAGGCGGCCGAGCAGCGGGCGATTGTGCGGGTGCTGCAGCTGATTGTGCAGCCGGCGTCGATCTCGAGCGAGGCCAGCCTGATGCTGGCGGCGCTGCTCAACATTGTGGCCAAGCCGGTGGAGCAGGCGCTGCTGGTGTACCAGGGGCAGATTCAGGTTCAGGTTCAGGGGCAGGGCCAGGGTCAGGGCCAGGGCCAGGGCCAGGACGCGCAGCACAACGAGGACGTCGAGGCGCTGCTGCAGGCGCTCCGGCCGAGCGTTGCGCGGTCGCGGCGCACGGCGGCGGCGGAGCACCATGAGCTGGTGAGCTGGACGCGGACGGCGGGGGGCCCTCATTCTGACAGCAACAACAACACCACCACCAACAACGGACACGTCCCGACGGCCGGCGGCGTGTATGCGGCCGTGCGGCAGACGATGCAGGGCTTTGTGCAGTGGAGCCTGCACCCGGGCGTCAACGTGATGCCGACGCCGTACACGCATCGGCTGTTTGTCACGGGGCTGGACCTGATTGGCGCCGCGCGGATGCTGGAGCTGGTGCTGGACGAGGTGCGGCGGCAGACCGAGGCGGGCCACGGCAGCGTCGTGTATGATGTGGCGTGTGCGCTGATCTGCGCGGCCGACGTGACCCAGGAGCCGTCGCCGGACATGCTGTACGTGCTTGTCGATGAGGGGGTGGAGGGGGGTGAGGGGGGGAATGAGAGGGGGAATGAGGCCGGCGAAGGGGGCGAGAACTCGGAGGTGAAGCGGGCCGGCAGCGTCGTGCCGAACCCGGCGACGGTGCAGCGACGGCTCTCCCTGCGGCAGGCCCTCGCGTTCAAGGCGCAGGAGTGGAAGAAGATGCAGCAGCGGTCGCACGACGACGCAGGCGCCGTTGCCTTTGCCGAGTCCGTCGTCCGCCTGCACCGCAAGGTCGAGGCCCAGATGGCTGCGCCGCCACCACCGCCGCCACCGCCGCTGCAAGCACAGTCGGACCTGTCGGCGGCCGGACTCGATGCGGCTGTTGCTGCGGCGGCGGCAGCGGCGGCCGGGCTCGACAATGCAGCCACAGCCGCCGCCATGGACATGGACATGGCGGCGGCAGCAGCGGCAGCGTCGGGCGGCCCTGGCGAGGACCGCATGGCGCTGGACGGCGTGGACCTGGGCCGGACAGACGGCGGCGGCGGCGGACCGGGCGGACCGAACGGACCAGGCGGCGGACCAGGCGGCGGCTCGGCCGGACAAAGCGGCTCGGCAGGCGACCTGGGCGACCTGGACCTGGGCGACCTCGGCAGCCTCAACGGGCTCGGCGACCTCGGTGACCTGAGCGACCTGGGCATGGGCGGCGGCAGCAGCGGCGACAAGAGCTCGCTGGACCTGACGGACCAGAGCATGTTTGGCGACATGGACCTGTTGAATTCGTGGATGAACATTGGGTGAGTGTGGTGTTGTCTTTTCTTTTCTTTTCTTCTTTTCTTCTTTTCTTCTTTTTTTTCTTTTCTTCTTTCTTCTTTTGATTCTGTTTATTTTATTGTATTATATGTTTGATTTCATACCCGCCATAGGCTTGTTTATTATGTTGTTTCCTCTTGCTATTGATGATTATCGCCTGATTATCTGCCTCATTATCCTCCTTGTGTTTGCCTATCCGCTTCTGCTATGCCCTGTCTTCACCCGACTCCTCGCCTCGTCCACCGCGGCAAACCGCGCCGTCGCCGCCGCCACCTGGGCCCGCGCGCCGTCGTCCAGCAGCTGGTACCACTGCTTCAGCAGGCTAATGTACTGCGCCTCGCGGTCCATGTCCTCGACGGGCGGGCCGGCGATGCGCGGCGCGGGCGACGGCGACGTTCTCGTGGGGTCTGTTGCCACCACCACCGGAGTATCCCCCTCCCCCCCCTCGTCGTCCTCCGGCCCCCCCTCGACGGCGGCGCGCCGCGGAAACACGGCATAGGCGCTCTCGTCGGTCGACCGCAGCCCAAAGCCCTTATCGTGGACGGCAACGACCTCGAACCGCCGCAGCAGCAGGCCGTCGCCGGCCCGGAACACGGGCAGCGACTCCTTGTGCGCCCGCAGCAGCTGCACCTCGACGAGGGCATCGACGTCGATGCTGGGGGGCAACCGATCACTAAAGCTGCTGCCTCCTCCTCCTCCGCTGCCGGGACTCCCTCCGGCCTTGCTATAATACTGCAGGTGCTGCCGCGACGCCGACACGTGCTCGACCAGCGACGGGTCCGTCGCCGTAAACGACATGCTGTACTGGCGCGTGCGCGTGCGGCGCGGCGCGTGGTCGGCCGACGCCGCTATGACGACAACGGCCACGTTGAGCAGCTTGTGCAGGTTGGGCCGCAGGTGCCGCAGCGTCACGCAGTCGGGCAGCAGGTCGCGGCTGCGGTCCAGCGCGAGCTTGACCTCGGCCATGGACAGCTGGGGGCGGGTTTGTCTCGGGGTTGCCGTCGCCGTCGCCGTCGCCGTCGCCGTCGCTTTCCGAGACGAGGCAGCCCGGGCCAGAAGCACACTGACGTCGTTGCCCTTACCAAAGACGCCGGTGCCCAAGGCTGCCGCCATGGCTGCCGCCGAGATGCTGGCCGGCCGGGCCGGCGTCGGCGTGCTCGGGGCCGTGTCGGCATCGTGCACGCCGCGGGATCGTCGAGGGCGTCGCGTCGTCGTGGATGCGCGTGCCAGCAGGATGCTGGCATCGGAGGCGGCGGCGGCTGGCGATGCGGGTGCTGGTGATGATGGACCGGCGTCCGACAGCGGGCTGGATTCTCCGACCGACCGCAGCGTCGACCGCAGCGACATGCCATGGCGCGTCTCGGCCGAGCCCGAGCCCGACGGCGACCCCGACGGCGACACCGGAAGCACCGGCAGCACCGGTGTCTGCTGCCGCGACCGCTGTGCCGACGCAGCACTCTCCATTTCGACATCGGTCGGGGCATCGACGACATTGATGACGACGTCGACGACGACGCCGACTTTGGCATCTTCAACGTTGGCATCTTCGACGTCGACATCGGCGTGCATTTTGGCGTCGACTTCAGTGTCAACCTCGGTGACAACTTTGGCATCTTCGACGTCGACATCCTCGACATCGACATCCATTGCCGCGGCATCGACCTCCATAGCGTCCCCGTCGGCTTCCACCGCAATCCCGGCATCTCCCTCGTCCGCATCCGCATCCGTCATCCGGTCATCGTCGTCCACAACACTCTCCATGTCGACGTCCGGGCGCTGCTCATACTCGATGCTCATGGCCATCTCCGACATGAGCTGGCTCTGGATCTGGCTGTCGACGTCAATGTCGGGCAGCACGTCTTGCGACTGCGCCGGCGTTGGCGGCATGGCTGCGGCAGACGCTGCCTCTTTGGCCGGGGCAGCATTGTCCTCTGACCGTGGCTCTTGAGCATCGTCCTGCGTCGCTGGCGGCGACAAGGCCACGTCTGGCACGGGCTCCCGCTCCGGCTGTGTCTCCCAAGTCGGCCCAGCCATGGCAACGTCGTCGCCGGCCGTTTGTTGGTCCTTTTCTGGTTCCCTCTCGTCATGGCTAGACGGTAGTGGAGGACTATCTGTCGCTTGATCGGGTACAGGAGGGACATTGACCTCCACTGGCTCTGCTGCCTGCTCCGTGACCTCGTCTGCCTCTTCTGTAACCTCGAGCTCGGCTTCGGCCGTGCCAGCCTCTTGGGCTTCCAGCTCGTCTGTCGCCACGACCTCCTTCTCCCCCTCCAGAGTGTCTTTGTCCTTCTCAACCTCGTCGTTCTCGGCCACGTCTTTCTCAGCCTTCTTCTCGTCGATCTTGGCCTCGTCAACCTCACGAGGTGTCTCCTCGGCTTCCGAAGCCTCGGCCTCATTCTCCTTCACCTCCTTCTCCCTGACCTCATGAGAAGCCTCCAGAGTTTCCTTCGTCTCCTCCTCAGTCCCCTCAGCCTGGGCCTCTTCTTTTTCGATCTCGACCTCCTCGATCTGACGGGGAGTTTCCGGAGTCTCCTCAGCCTCTTTAGGATTCTCTTTCTCGGCCTCCTCCTCGGCCTCCAGCTCGGCCTCAAGTTCCGCCTCGAGCTCTGCCTCGACATCCCTGTCAGCCTCGCCTCCTTGCTGCGGTTCGGTGTCTTGTGCGTCTTGTGCGTCTTGTGCTGTCTCGGTGTCGTCGGCGTGCTCGGCAAGAACGTCGTCGTTGCCGTCGGCGTGCTCAACCTCCTTTTCGTCGTCCGGCTCGGCTTCAACGTCTTGTGCTTCAGATGTTGCTGGGCGGGCATCTTCCACCTCCTGGGGCTGTTTCTCGCCTTGCACGCCAGATTCGCCGTTTGGGTTTCCATGTGATGCTTTGGCATCATCCAGCTGGTGACTCTTTTCTTCCTGCTTTTCCGACTCCTCGTCCACCTCGTCCACCTCTCTTATCTCCTCCACGTCTTTTGTCTCCGCCACCATAGCTTCCTCCTCCACCACATCTTCCTCCTCTTCCATCTCGTCCTGCTCTTCTCCCTCCTCTTCTGCCTCCTCTTCCTCCTCCTCTTCAGCCTCAATCTCTCCCACATCTTTCTCCTCCTCTTCATCTCTCTCCTCAATCATATCTTCCCCGTCTTCCTCCTCTTCCGCCTCCTCCTCCTCCTCCTCCTCCTCTTCAGCCGCTGTAACAACGGGCGGACTGGTCACTGCCGGCCGAGGTGGCTCGTCATCGTCCGAGTCGGACAACAGATCAATGACCACGGGCTTGGACGGTGGTGGCGGCTGTTGGTACATTTGTGGCCGTGCAAATGCCAAAGTCGCCTGCTGCTGCCCCTCCTCCTGCTCCTCGTCGTCCTCATCGTCGTACTCGTCCTCGTCCTCGCTCACGTCGTCCATGCCGTCGCCGTCCTCTTCGTCATACTCCTCGCCGTCTGCATCGCCAGGGTCATCATCATCAAATCTCTGACCCATGGACTGGCCGTATTGTGGGTCGAATGATGAATTTTCTTCCTCGTCGTACTCGTCGTCGCCGTCGCCGCCGTCGTCTTCGTCCATGCCCTCGCCAGCTTCAAAGCCTTGACTCATCGACTGGTCGTACGGAGTTGTCAACTGGTCGTCATTCTCGGCCTCGGCATCCTCGTCTGAGCCTTCTTCTTCTTCTTCCTCCTCGTCGTCATCGTCGTCGTCGTCGTCCAAGGTGACGGCAGGTTGTGACGAGATGCCGTCGCCTTCAATGTCGTCGTCGACGTCGACATAGTTGCGAGCATCGTAGTCGCCGCCCGCCGTGGGTTTTTCGTCGTCTTCGTCCTCTTCGACGGCATCGTCGTCGTCGTCCTCCTCCTCCTCGTCGCTGCTCTCCACGTCCACGACCTTGTCATCTTCGTCTGCGTCGGCGTCGACTGCGTCGTTTGGCTCAGGCTCCGACGCGTCTTCTTCGGCCTCTTTATCCCCCGCCTCACTCGCCAGCCCGTCGTCCATGCCCACCATTTGCTCTTCCGCCTCGTTTTGGTACCGCCGGTCATTGTACCCGTACGCGTCCTCTTCGCGCGGCAGGCCCGACGGCGGCTCAAACGTCGGCTCTTCAAAGACGCCCTGGTTGAGTGCGTCGGTCGGGGGAAGCGTTTGCACGGGCTGCTGCTGCTGCTGCATGGCCACAGCCGCTCCCATGGGCCACATCATGTGGTCCTGCGACGGCGGGTCCGGGTACTGGTAGTGCGAGGAGTCGGCAAACTGCTGCGCAAACGAGTTGGTCTGGTGGTCGGTGTGGTCAATCTGGTCGATCTGACCGGCGTGGCCAAAGGGATAGTGTACATGGTGCATCTGGTCGCCAAACAGCGCGTCGTCGGCCACAAAGCCCATGCTGTCGGCCGCCGTGGACGGGATGGGAGGGGGCGGGAGAGAGGCTGTGCCGAAGAAAGCAGTGGTGGTGGTGGTTGGCAATGGTGGTGTCGTTTCCCGTGGCAGAGCAAAGGGGTTGGCCATTGGCAAGGACTCTGTCACCGTGATGGGCTCTTGGGTCGCCGTGATGGGTTCGTGGGTCACCGGGATGGGCTCTTGCGCCACTGGACTGGGCCATTCGGGCTGTGAGATGGAATCTTGAGGGGGTATGGGCGATTCTGGTGTCTTGTCCAGCAGAGGCGGCGCAGGGGCAGGGACTGGCCGCGGGGCCGGCGTCGGCGTGGCCACAACCGGCACGGGTGGTGATGACGGGACGGGTACAGGCTGTTGCTCTTGCAGCTGCTCCTTCTCTTGCTCCTTCTCTTGTTCTTTCTCCGTCTCCGGCTCAGGGCTGGCAGTGGCTGGGCTCACCGACCGGCTGCTGTAGCGCCACGCATTGCTGGGCCGGCCAAAGCGTGTGCGTTTGCGCGGTCGACCACGTGCACGGCCGTCGCCGCCTTTGCCGTCATCGTCAAAAATGTCGTAGCCCGGCTCGTACAGCGACCCGAGCGACACCCGCGCGCGCTTGAGAAAGGCCGGCGATGCAAACTCGTCGTCGTTGAGAAAGGGCAAGTGAGGCCGTGCATGCCGAAGCTTGTCCGGTCGTGGCGTAGCGGCTGCAGGGACGTTGTCGTTGTCGTCGTTGCTGTTGTTGTCGTCGTTGGCAATGTCGTTGCTGGAGGTGTTCTCCTCCTCCTCCTCCTCCTCCACCCCGTCAACCAAAATCTCGCGCACCTCCTCCTCGTCCTCACCCACACGCGCCTCCAGCACCAGCCGGTCGCGGTACTCGAGCTGCCAGCCGACGCGCGAACCCGGCAGATTGAGTGAGGAGGATGCATCCTCGGCCCAAGTGACACCATCAAGGCCCAGCAACACCAGGTCGCCGCTGCCCAGCCCGCTCGCCGCCACGGCCGCCGCGCTGGCGCCGTCCAGCTGCACGCGGATCTGGCCCTTGCAGCGGCGCAGGCGCACGTCGGGCTCGGCCAGCAGGAACGCGAGCGACCGCGTCACCGAGTTGTAGGGCCACACAATGGTCACCTGGCCGTGGACGGCGCGGTGGCGGCAGGACTGCTGCTGCTCGTCGTCGGTGATGGCCAGGTGCGGTCCGAGCTGGGCAATGGGCGTCGTAGTCGCCGAGGCCAGAATTGCCGATGCCGATGCCGATGCCGATGCCGATGGCCGGGTGTCGGCGGGTGGTTCCGCTGCCATGGTCGAGATTTCGTTAATCGTCACAGCCAGACGATGAAGAATAGCTTAAGCAGAGCGAGCGGCAGCGTTCATCGTCCAGGTCGAGGTCAAGGCGCGTGATTTCGACGGCAGAGATTGAATGGAATCCGTCGGTGCGTTGTTAAAATCTCTATATCGTTATTTGTCGTCAAAACTGTCAAATGCCGTCAAATGCTGCGTCGCCAATGTCCGTTGATGCAGACGTCGTCACACGCGATGGACGCGGCTGCAAGTGGTATATAGCCCCACTTTCGCGTGCCAGCTTGGCTTGCCTGACAGGCGCGACTGCATCTGGAAGGCGGTGACACCTCTCTAAGCGGCAGAAATCTAATACGGGGTACAACGGCTCTAAACCGGATCGGGGCGTCGTCTATCATGGCGTTACCATGGCGTCATGTACCTGTTCGGAAGAAGCCGATCCGCGGCAGGATCGCAACGGGTGTCACGGGCCGTGATGGCCAGTTGGGGGGATATCTGAGAAGACACTGATCCGGTATTTATTCGTCTCTTTTGTCTCTTTTTGTCTTTTCTTGGCACCGCTGTCTACAGTCGCCCATCGACCATCAATTTTCAAAAAACAAATACACTACGAGGACGACCATGGCCCGCTTCGCCGTCAAGAGCGTGGCCATTATCGGCGGCGGCGCCAGCGGCCTCACAACGGCCAAGTACATGCTCGGCCAGGGCGTGTACGACCATGTGGTTGTCTACGAGCGCCGGCCCGACGTCGGCGGTGTATGGAACCACACGTCGCAGCCGACGGCCCAGAACCCCGTGCCGCAGGTCAGCCCGCATCAGCCGCCCGGCACGCCCGAGTGGCTGCCAGCTGGCGATGACAACGACGGGCCGGCAGCCACACCCGACTTCCCGACGGCCATGTACGACCTGCTGTACGTCAACATCCCCCACCCGCTCATGGGTTTCACCGACGCACCCATTGCCGACGTCCACAAAGCGGCTCACCCGGACGACGACGACGAGCCCTTGCTCATCTTCCCGCGACGCCAGGTCATTCAAGAGTACCTGGTCCGCTACGCGCAGGACGTGCGGCACCTGATTCGCTTCGGCAGCAATGTGGACAGCATCCGGTTGCGGCAGTGCTCCCACAATAACGACGACGACGACGACAACATCGTGAGGGACAGCTGGGAAATACACTCTACCGACACGCACACCGGCGCCCAGCACGTCGACGCCTTTGACGCCGTCGTCGTCGCCCACGGCCACTACGACACGCCGTTTGTGCCGGCGATGTCCCGCATCAGCGAGTTCCACGCAGCCCACCCAGGTGTCATCTCCCACTCCAAGCGCTACCGCAACCCGGAGCCCTTTTGCGGCCAGCGCGTCGTCGTCGTCGGCAATTCCGCCTCGGGCCTCGACATTGCCGGCCAGATTGCCGCCGTCTGCAAGCCACCCCTCGTGCTGTCTGTCCACACGCCGACGGCCGACCCGGCCGTCCTGGGCCGTCTCGGCGATAACGTGACCGAAGCCCCCGAGATCACCGAGTTTTTGGTCGATGAACGCGGTGTCCGGCTGGCCGACGGCTCCGTCGTGCGCGACGTCGACGCCGTCGTGTTTTGCACCGGGTTTTTGTTTTCGCTGCCCTTTTTGGAGCCCGCCGCAAAAGAAGATACACCCACCGGCACCGGCCTCAACCTCCCCCCGCTCCTCACAACCGGCCGCCGCATCCACCGCCTCTACGACGACCTCGTCCACATCGACCACCCCACGCTCGCCTTTGTCGGCCTGCCCATCAAGGTCATCCCCTTTGCCGTCAGCCAGGCCCAGGCCGCCGTGCTCGCGCGCGTCTGGGCCAACACGCTGCCGCTGCCGTCCACGCACGAGATGGAGGCATGGGAGCGCGCTGCCGAGCAAGAGCGGGGGGACTCGTTCCACGCCTGGGCGCCCGGTCAAGACTGCGACTACATTAATGCCACCTACCGGCGGATCATGGAGGAGAGCAGCAATGATAATATCGCACAAGCCGGCAAGGAGCCACCGCGGTGGAGCGACCGTCTGGTGTGGATGCGCGGGATCACGCCGCAGGGCAAGGGGCGGTTCGAGGACATGGGCCACACGGCGACGACCCTGGACGAGCTGGGCTTTGTCTATCCGGGGCGTTGAAGCGGTGAATCAATGAATGATTAGTAAGCGACTATACAAACAATTTCGCGATCTGCAAGAGCACCTTGGACGCCATTGGTCACGCGATTCTGCACCGGTTGGCGTTTCTGGATTGGGTGATTCTCGATCGTTATCGCCACACGCTATCTCCGCCAAGATAAGCATATAAGTGACCCGCTTTAGATGTCGCCGTCAAAGTCATACTTATCAGTGACAGCAGTGTCATTCTTTTTGAGTTCTTCTTTTTCCTAGGATTTTGCCGTATTTTTGCCAGATTTTTCGTTTCTCGTTCTTGTGTTTTCTCATGTACAAGTACGATCGTCTCTGTAGTGTTGCCCCTGCCTGACCCTGCTGCTGCCCTGCTTTGCCCCATCTGTCACCGTTCTTTCCCTACGGTGAACAACTACAGGGTACCCCGTGCGCTAGCCCCGTTTGATTTATAATGTGCTGGCGTCCACAGCCCTGGGTCGTGCTTGCTGTCATTGCACGCGTAATTCGTTGCTGCCGTCTATCTGGGGGACACTTGTTAGACTTTCTCCCCGTAGTATTTCGACGAGTGACTACTGTACTGAGTACTCGTACTCCGTACTGCCCTTTTGCTCCTTCCTACTATCGCTAGCTGCGGTGCCGCCCGCCGACTGCCGCCGACCACCTGCCACCTTATCTCTCCCGCCGTCTCTCTTCTCCGCCTCTTTGCATCTTCCACTACTGAGTACTCGCCGTCTCCCCATCTCCTCTTTCATACACACTTTGTGACAGATATGGCCGCCATGGACTTTTCTATCGACGCCCTCATCGAGTCCCAGCTCACGTGCCCCGTGGCGGTGCCGGAGTTGGGCTCGGGCTCGGGCTCGGCTTCGGGCTCGGCTTCAGCTTCAGCCTCGGCCCTACTGGCTGCTTCGTCCCCGGCACCCTCGCCGGCGACGTCCAACGACGACAACAGCTCATGCCCGACTGCCGTCAAGCCGGCCCCGCGCGACCTGACCCACCTGTATGCCGAGGCCACCAAGCTGCGCGTGCCCAGCAAGATGAAGGAGTACTACAAGTTTTTCCAGATCCCCAACATTGGCAATCTGGCGGGGGGTATGTCCCACCTCATCTACGAGTATATATGACTCGTTCTCTAGCTGACCTACAGGCCTGCCGAATGTGCAGTTCTTCCCCTATGACACGCTCGAGGCCAAGATTGCCCAGGCCGCGCGCTGGACGCCGTCGCCCAACAAGCAGGGCACCGTGGACGCCGACGACGAGGATGCCGTCCTGGTGACGGACCGTGTGGCGGCTGTCAACCTTACGTCTTCACAGTCGTCGTCGTCGTCGTCGTCGTCGTCTCTAAACCCCGTGGACCGCGCCGCACCGGCGCATCTGGTCATCCCCAAGGTCGCCCCGCCCGGCACGACGCCCGTCAACAAGATCGACCTCGCCTCCGCCCTGCAGTACGGCAACGCCGACGGCTACCCGCCGCTCAAGGCCTGGATCCGCCAGTTTACGCGCGAGCACCTGCACCCCAACGTGCCCTACAAGGACGGGCCCGAGGTCATTTTGACCGTGGGATCCACCGACGGCCTGAGCAAGACGCTCGAGCTCTTTGTCGACAACTGGAGCGCCGCGCGCAACCCCGTCGCCGACCGCCCGGGGCTGCTGTGCGAGACGTTTGTCTATGGCAACGTGCTGAGCCAGATTGCCCCCAAGGGCATGCAGGTGGTGCCCGTGGCCACCGACGCCGACGGCATGGTCCCCTACGGCCCCGGCAGTCTCGAGGACGTGCTGGCCAACTGGGACCCCAGCAAGGGTCGCCGTCCTCACATCATGTACACTGTGACGTAGGTCTCCTCTCTATATAGTTCGGCTGGAATATTCGTGACGCTAACATCACAGCATGGGACACAACCCCACGGGTGTCCTGCTGAGCCTGGAGCGCCGCAAGCAGCTCTACGAGGTCAGCAGCCGCTTCGACGTCATCATTGTCGAGGACGACCCCTACTGGTACATGCAGTTCCCCTCGGCCGCCTTCAACGAGGCCGCGTCGCGCAGCATGGCCGCGCCCAAGTCGGTCGTGACGCCGCCCGACCTGAGCGCGGACGCTGGTTTGCGGTCGTCAGGCTACGAGTTTTTGGACTCGCTGGTGCCCTCGTTCCTCAGCATCGACGTCGACGGCCGCGTCGTGCGCCTCGACACGTTTAGCAAGACGGTGGCGCCCGGCTGCCGGCTCGGCTGGATCACGGCCCAACCCGCCCTGATCGAGCGCTACATGCGCATCGCCGAGACGGGCACGCAGCAGCCGTCGGGCTTTGTGCAGTCGCTCATCTCCGAGTTGGTCATGGGGCCGCTGCCGTCTGCTGGTGCAGGAGCCGACGGCGACAATGAAACCGCTACGGCCAAGACGACGCCGGCATTGTCAACCATGTCCGCCAAATCCTTTTTCGGCCGTGCGGCCATCACCAAGTCCGCCAGCAAGCCGACGACAACAACGCCGTCCTCCTCCTCCTCCTTTGCGGGCTGGAAGATGGACGGCTGGGTGCGCTGGCTCGAGGGCCTGCGCGGCGAGTACGAGCGGCGCATGAACACCATGTGCACCATCCTGGACGAGGGCTCCTTCCAGCTCAAGCAGGGCACGCCGACGCGGTCCACCGACGCCGACTGGGGCGTCATCACCAAGACGCCACTCTTTAGCTTTGACTGGCCGCGCGGCGGCATGTTTGTGTGGCTGCGCGTGCACTTTGAGGCGCACCCGCTGTGGATGGCGGCGCGTTCTCCTGCTCCTGATGCTGGTTCGGAGGAGAGCGGCCGTGCCGTGCTGGACGGACCCGTGTTTGGGCTGGCGCTGATGACGCTGCTGTGCTCCAAGCCGTTCCTGGTGCTGGCCAGCCCGGGTTCCATGTTTAGCAGCACCGACGCCGTCCGCGACTCCCTGGGCTGGGCCTACTTCCGCCTGTGCTTTGCGGCCGAGACCGACGACAACGTCGAGGCGTGCTCGCGGCGGTTCGTGGCCGGCATCCAAAAGTTTTGGAAGATCAAACGCGTGGCCGAGTTTGAGGACTTGCTGCGCAGTTCGCCGGCGGCGGCGGCCGACGTCGGGGCCGGGCTCGAGTCGGGCGAGCTGGGCAACCTCGGGACATGGCTGGGGTGTTGATGGGGGGTTGATGAGGGGGGTTGATGATTTACGTTTTGTAGCTGTTTGCTTTTGGTTTTTATGTTCACGTTCACGATCACTTTGCATTCACATCCGCTTAGTAATCCCAAACTTGTATTGGGGAGTGCCTGCTTGCAAATAACCACAAAAGAAATAACACCGTTTTGACCTTGTTAATCCCAAACACTCGTTTTTTTTTATATTTGCAAATTCATTAGTCCACAACCGGTGCGTCTCCCACTCCTCGACCGAGCAAAGAGACTGGTCGTAAACAAACCAAGAGAGACCGAAAGCTCAGCTCGCTTAGTCCTCGTTGAGCAGGGCCTTGAACTTGGCCGGGACGCCGACGGGCTTCTCGCCAAGGGCCTTCTCGGCCGTCGTGTCCTTGGTGAAGGTGGCGGCGTACGGGTTCATGCGCAGCATGATCTGCTTGTTGCGCAGCGGGTTCTTCTTGAGCACGGCGCTGCGCTTGGTCTTGGCCTCGCCCTTGGGCGCGCGCAGCACGCTCTGGATCTCCGACGAGTTGATCAGGCGCGTCAGGTCGGCCTGGGCCACCAGGTTGGACGGCAGCAGGAAATCCTTCTTGAGGGCCGACGGCTCCGTCGTCGAGCCGTACACCTTGTCCAGAGCAGCGAAAGCCGCCGACGTCCAGATGACGAAGCGGCCCAGGTGGCCACCGGGCGCCAGCTGCAGCAGGTTGAGCGAGAACACCGACGACGTCTCGACTCCCGGGATGTTGCGGAAGCCGTTGGTCAGGTCCTTGCCGTCGACCTCCGGGTCGTAGATGACCAGGGGGCCCCGGCGCTGGCGGTACCGGCGGCCACGGAGCTTGCCCTTGCCGGCACGCAGCTTCTTGGACTGGCCGACCTTGTCGACGTCGGCACCGGCGCCCACCGTCTTGAGCAGCGCCACGGCACCCGCCGTCTTGGTCGTCGCCGTGAAAGCCTTGCTGTCCACCACCAGCGGCACCTCGGGAATGCCGTTGATCTTGTGGCCGCGCGCCAGCAGCAGCGGCGCCACCGCCGACGCAGCCACGGCCGACGCCGTCGCAAACCGCTTCTGGCCCTGGTTCACCTTGATGTGCCACTTGCGCCACACCTTGGTCGGCGCAAACATGCGGCCCGAACGGCACATGTTACCGAACGCAGCCTGGCCGGCACGGTGAGTACCGCCACCGGAAACACGGGGAATACGGGCAACAGCGCGGCCTGCAAATCAGCATTTGAACAAATACAACAAGAAAAATTCACCCAAAACTCACCAGTGCCCCACGACTCGGCAGAGGTCTGGTGGCCGGCCTTCTCGCTGACCGAGTACGGCTGGCGCTTGTTCTTGGCCATGCCGGTGTGCACCTGCTGGACAATGTCGGGGCGGATCGGGCTCAGGAACACCGCCGGGATGGGGTGCGTGGCGTTGCCGGGCTTGCCATCGGCGCCGTGGATGGTGACGGTCGGTCGAGAGGCCATTGTGTCGATATGGGGGGTGTGCTGAACGAATATGTCGTGAAATGGTCGACTCGTGATGGTGTAGTGTCGGAAACTGCAAATGCACGCTTTTCTCCCACGAAAGATAGCCTCTGCTACAAATTTTCGAGCCCACTGCAATTTTTTGGAAGGTCCCCGCATTGTTTGCGCTTCGTGCGTGGAGCCCTAGGAAAGTTTAGGCGCTAGTCTGCATCTGACATGCCGGTCATGAGCTGATTCACGTGATAGGGGTTTCGGATCAAGAATTAACCGTTCCGGGTCTCGAGCACGTGTGCAATCACGTCGAACAAGAAATACTTAGCGATTTGTGAATCCAACCCGACGATCACGTGTCAAGACATTTCACTGTGCCATATCCTGCACTGTGAGCATCACTCCAAGCATAGGCACAGCAATTGATTCAAATATTCCAAGATATAAAACGACAAGAGGCAAAAAGCAAAGTATATCAAACCAGACTCCCTCGCTCTGTCGCAGCAGGCGCCGTCGTGGCATCTTCAATCAAAACATCGTGTATCGTTGGCGACAGGGCCAGAAGAAAAGAAGGGAACAGGCAGCTGAGCCCACAGAAAGAAGAAATGAAACAAAAGTCAAAAGTCAAAAGGAACTACTCCCATCTTCTCCATTCCGCAATGATGGCCTTGTGCTCGGGATCCTCGGGGCAAATGTCCGGGTGCAGACGGTGGATGCGGTCCGTAATGTTGGCTGCCATCTGCTCGCGCTGCCGCAGCTTCTTGGCCAGGTACTCCTTGTCACCCGTCTGGCACGCCCGCAGGAAGATTTCACGCATGCGTGGCGAGTACAGGTGGCACGATGCCAGCTTCAGCTCCTTGGGCTCCTTGAAAAAGTCACCCGCCACCATGCGGTGAGTGTTGACGCGCGGGAACACGGCCTCCTGGAAGCACTCCTGGCAGACGATAAAGTCGGGCACCGACCGCATCCAGTACCACTTGCGGCCCCGCACCGGGAGGTCGCGCCGACACTCGTCGTAGTAGCCAATGTCCAGCACACGGTTCACAAAGTTGTTGGCGTCCACCGGCCGGTTGGTCGCCACGGCGTCGTTGTGTGCCGTCTCAAACACGTCAATGTACTTCCACAGCCGCCGCCGGTCCGGCTCAAAGTACAGCGCACAGATGTTGGTCGTGTCGAACCGCGACGGGTCGTTGTCGGCCAGCAGGCCCTTGAGACGCGGAAACAGGATCTGGATGGCCGTCGCACACTGCTCGCACGTCGAGAACTTGGGGATCGGGTGTGCTGTCACAGGGTCTTGCATCGTGAACCAGCGTCCCATGACACGCATCGGCCCCGAGCACGGCAGCCGCAGCCTCTCGTCCTTGTCAAACATGACCCGCAACAGGTTCAGGTTCGACTTCTTGTACGTCTCGATGAAGAAAAAGGCAACCCGGTACCAGTACATGGACCCAAACATGCACCGCGTCTTTTCGTTGGGGTTGACCGGCAGCGGCGCAGGCACCCACTCATCGCGGTATCGCGTGTGTGCAAACGCCGCGTCGTAGCACTTGGGGCAGATGTAAAAGTCATCAAACGGCAGCAGCGTGCGCCAGTCTCGGTATCCTATGTCAAAATGTTGTCGCAGGCATTCCGGCAAGCCTGGGACGCGGCCGTAGTATACATCTTCGGCATGCTTCAAGAAGAGGGGCGGCAGGTCCATGCTCTTGCTGGCAGCCCGCTCGGAAAACCGATCACGGGCGTCGTCACCGGGGCCATTGGTATAGAATGCAGACTGTCGATGCGCGGACACACCCGGCGCGTTGGTGGCAGGCATTGCCGACGAACGTGCTGGACTCGACGCAAACGGAGACCGGACGCGCGACGACATGTCGACCGACGACCGTCTCTCATACGATCCCCTGCCTTCCTCTCTGGCAGAGGACGAGCCGCGGGGCGCCATGGGCAATGGGATGGGGATGGGGATGGAAACGGGGGTGGGCACGGGGGTGGGCACGGGAACTGTCACTGGTGCTCGGGCCTGGGCCGTGGGGAGGGGGAGATTCGGCAGTGAGCTGGAGGCGCTGGCGGGATTGTGTACCACATTCGGCGCATGAGCCCGAGGTCGAGGGCCCCTTGGTCTGTCGCCCTCTGGTATTCTGGTGCGGCTTTCCGGTGACGACGACGTTGAGGAGGGAGACCGGGCTCGTCTGTCTTCTCTGTTGCGACGCCCCTCTCTGTAGGATTTGGTGGGGGATGGGGGCCGCGGTTCTTTGGGAGGGGAGCCTGCCACGTACGAGTTTGGGGCAGCCAATGGTTTTGCTCCGAGCGGCTTGGGCCGCCCATTGGTGTAGGCATCGCCCCCAACTGATATGCTGCTGCTGGACGCCTTGCCTGCCATCAGGTCGCTGTCGTGGCGCCGCCGTTCGCTGTTCCGGCGCCGTATGGGCGTATTGGCAGTCGCGCTCGTCTTGGGACGGTCATCCGACGAGTAGACGTCGGAATCTCTCCGTGTCCTGTGGTTCGAATCCCTTCGTGCCCGTCTGTGCCGGTCACTGTCTCTTTCTCTTTCTCTTTCCCTGTCCCTCTCCCATTCTCTCTCCCGATCCCGGTCCCGGTCTCTTTCATCCCTCTCTCTTTCCCTGTCCCGATCGCTCGCCATTGGCGGCGTAGAGGGCTGCCGGTCTGTGCCGGACCGAGGCGAGGTCGGTTCGCGAGTACTGGATTGCAGTGGAGAGGATGCCTGACTGGCATGGGATCTTGCAAAGTCGTCGCGTGAGGGCGATGCTGCGCTCGGGTCAAAATACGCACGGTCTCGGCCATTCGTAGAGTGCATGGTCACCGCCGGCGACAAAAAGTCGTTGTCCCGGCGATCAATCTTGTCGCCAGTTCGCTCCGAACGGGCGCGTTCATGAGGTCGTCGCTCCACTGACGTTGCAGTTTGCGGACGGCCCGAGTTGGGTGCCTTGCTTCGATGGTCTATATCCGTGTCGATGCGCTCAAGATCCGCCCGGCTTCTGTGTCGTCTTAGGTCCGGTCCCGGCTCTGAAGATGCCGCCAAGCCAGCTGCCGCGGCGGCTGCCAGTGCCGCAGCCGTGCCCAGTGTGTATGCACCTTGATTTGCCCCGAATTCAGCGGTGGCCACTGGTGCTGCGGTCGTGCTCGGCTGGTAGCCCAGTGTGTATGCAGGTTTGTTCGCCTCGGGTCCGGCAGCCGCCGCCAGTGCCGCGGGCGTGTCCAGTGTCCGTGCATCGTCCGGTCTGTGTGCATTCTTATCGGCCTTGGGTTCAGACTCGGCAGAGTGCGGCCGTAGATTATTGTCTGCGGTGCCCGCCGCGTCACTGGCAACGGCGGATGGCCCCGGCGTAGCAGACTCGGCCCCTGTGGGCACCACAACAAACTTTCGGCATGTGTTTGCCTCGTACCTCGAGTAGCTGTCGCTGCCACTGGGATGGGCGACATCATTTCCAACTCCGGCGGCAGGGGAGGCTGGTGGAGTCGCATCATGCCCCGTCGATGCATTCACAGAAGCGCCTGGGTGGGCAGCCGAGGCAGCAGGGGTCTGCGATCCTGCACCTGACGCTTGTGTTGTCGCCGCGGCTCCTGGGACAAGAACAAAGCGCCGCTCCGGATTTTCATCGACATCAAGCAAGATTGGAATTTGGTCAATTTCTCCAGGCGAGAGGGTCGCATGTTTCGTGGCCGTTGCGACATCATTTGCATTGGGGTTGTGCTCCTTTGCCAAGGCTGTGGGCTCATCTTCGACAAAGGCATTGAGCGTATGGCTCCGCGACTTGGGCGCGCGCGTATAGTAGTTTCGCGATGTATGCTCGGAATGCGCGCGGGCATGCGATCGGTACGCGTCGCTCGTCCTAGCCAATGTGTGTCAGTCGCGGCCGCCAGGCGGGGTTTTGAAAAGATGCATGAGAACTCACAGGTGCGAAGACCCGCTGTCGTAGTAGCCCGGCCTTGATGAATAATAGTTGTTGAATCTGCCAGCCATTCTCGTCAAACTGAGGCTGCGCTGTCGGTTCAGATGGCCGGCCAAGCAGGCATGGTTTTCCGGCGCAAGAAGCAGGCGTGGGCGGTGCGGATAGATGTAAACAAAGCAGCGAGGGGCTTGGTGTGGGATAGCCGATGCTACTGTTTCGCTGTACTCTGCAGTGCCTGCAAAGTTGTCTCGGATGGTAGTTCGTGGCACCTCTTGTAGACTTGGCGACGCGCAGTCGGTCAAAGAATAACGAGAAAAGATTGAGACAGGACAGCGCAGATGGATGATGTACGGAGCATGCAGTAGAGCACGCAAACCACAGCCGTCTGAGAAACCCAGTGGGCCATAGAGGGGATGCTGCAGGGCCTGAGTGGGCACCACGGTGGTTCTGGCCCGATCAAGCGACAGGGGTGGCAGCCTCACATTGGGCAGGTCTGTCTAAGCATAACTCCGTGGAAATACGGAGTATCGAAAGCACGGGTCGCTCAGCAGAACCCTTGCACAAGGTGGGTTCGTATGCGAGGCAAGGCAGCGAGAAGGCCAAGAACTGGCAACAGGGTCCTGAGAGACAGAATGGTGTCGAGCTCGTATGGAGTACTCGTACTCCGTAGTCAGTAGTGCGAAGATAACAAGAGAAATAGTTAGCTGAAGAACGGGGCTGCTCACGGCGACTACTGCAGCAGGGGCCAAGCAAGTTGCATGCAGGGAGTCCACAGCGATGA
This sequence comes from Ophiostoma montium, assembly GCA_029299015.1. Lineage (NCBI taxonomy): Eukaryota > Fungi > Ascomycota > Sordariomycetes > Ophiostomatales > Ophiostomataceae > Ophiostoma > Ophiostoma montium. The sequence goes on along the minus strand of JANSMC010000024.1, from coordinate 74,916 downwards.
GATGGGACGTGTGAGACCAAGCCGGTTTTGGTGGGCGCGATACGCTGCGATCAGAGTTGGGCCGGCCCCCAGCAACGAGGTATTACCTGTTTTTGGTCTTCCTGCAGGGCGTTGGATGCATCTGGACGGCCATTGTGCAGCCACGGTACTCCGTACAAGCCACCTTGCATCCTAGCGGTTGACGCACCAGTTTTTCTTCATCATTCCTTCTGGGTGCCGGTTGCCGCAGCGAGATGCAATTCCTCGTGTCGAGATCAATCGAGATTGTGCATCGAGAATGTGCATTGAGACTGTGCTTCCTGGGTAGGATTTAGAGCTGGCAAAGTGTAAATAAGAATTGGTGGCAAAACAAGCATTGGGTGTCAATGAAAAACCAGTCATCGGAGTTCACGGACGGCGCCGAATGTCCGCTGTTGTTGTGTCAGTGGTGACATGATGTTTGGGCTGGGAGGAAGCAGGACGAATGGAGGGATGAAAAGGGGGATTGAGAGCCCAAAAGCGAGTATAGCTGCTCCTTCCCTTTGTAAATTCCATGTATGTGGTCATGATAGACCAAGATCTTATTGAGGAGCGCTGAAGGAAGGAGCGGCCCGTCGTGTTTTATCATTTTGCCTTCCTTCACTAACAGCATGGAAAGTGGATCAACATCAAGATCAACGTCAAGATCAACGACAAGATCAACGTCAAGTCTTTCGTCTTGTTTCAGCGCTGTCGAGTCGATCTGAGCTTGGCAGTTGTTGATCATACTACTCGTATGAACTGTGATCAAGAAACGGAGTCTAAGGGCTACGAGTACCTTGCTATATCAACATGGCCATCTGCTGGCGGTGCACTCGGTCTACATAGAAGCTCCTCAGTCATGAAGCCAATAACTGCGAACAACGCTCCTATCCTCCTCGAGGTACCTTTTGTAGCATCAGTGTTGGGTAGTACTAATGATCATCGGTTCCTCCTCTGTTTCTGCTAAAAAGGGGTTTATCTGACTTTGGACGTAGTGTCAGAATCTCGTAGTTCTGTCTGTGCGACATATCAGTCTCGACGGCAGGTTCTTATGCCGACTTACTTTCTATCTCAGCTTTCTCCAGGTTTTCATTTTACTTTATGTTGTTTGTTATCAAGCATGGTAAGCTCACAAGATGAAACTTGTGCACTAAATTGAATCAGATGATGTACTGCATTTTGTCCTGAGAATGTCTCTAGTCATCCGAAAGATCTGATACGTATCTTCATAGACTGCATGGCTACCTCACAGTTTACTTACTATGCCAGTCCTTCAATGATATACCCGGTCCAGCTTGGTGTGGTAAACTGTTTTCTGCCTCGTCGGGCATCAGGATGGAAGTCGCATGATGCAGCCTGCATGTCTGCCTACCGACGATGATGGTTGTTTTATTTGTGTCATTCTCCTATTCGATTTACACGTAGAAGTACGCACTGCGTGTCTGCCTTTACTGCGTCTGCTGCATAACATCTTACTTGCATCGCTTTACTCTTCGTAATGTCGTTTCTCTACTAAAGTTGTTCATTTTGTCGTGGGTTTCTTTATAAATTTTCAAATATTTTAAATTATTCCTCAAACAAAATCTTCTTATTCTGATTGTGTAGGAAAAAAGTTTGACATCTGTTAGATCAAATTCATCAAAATCAAATCAAATACAATTCCCGCCCATTCATTATCTATTATATAAATCCGCTCTATGCCCCGGGAACACCGTCTTGGAATATCAAAAAGGCCGATGCAGTTGAAACCCGCCCACAAGACAGACCGAGGACAAGCAAGTCCTACTGCACCGAAAGAAAAGAAAGGTATTATCCAGTATCACCCCAAAAAGTTAGTCCACAAGAAACTCCTCAATCTCCTTGTCCTCCTCGTCCGCCTGCTCGTCCGCCAGCTTCTGCTCGTGCACCTCCAGCAGCTTGCGCAGCACGCGCCGCTGCCGCTTGCGCGCCGCCTTGCCCCAGTCGGTGCCGGATGCCGCGCCGACGGCGGCGGCCGACGCGCCCTCGAAGTCGCTCTCGTCGTCGCTGTCGGGAATGCCAATCTCGGCCTGCAGGCTCTTTTTTTTGTTGTTTCCGCGCAGGTCGTTGGCGGATAGGGCAGGTTGGGCGCCGCCCTCCTCCTCCTCCGTCTCCTTGGCGTCGGCCTCGTGCTGCTTCATCTGGACGTGGCCGCCGAGCTTGATAATGTAGGGCCGCAGCAGCATGTAGGCGCTGGCAATGACAATGAGGCGAATCCATTGCTGTGCGGTGAGGCTGCTGACGGAGGACGTGACATTGTTTGTGATTTTGGTGCCGGTCTGGGCGACCAGGTCGGAGAAGGTGTCGACCATTGTGTGTGGGAGGGAGGGTGGGAGTCGGTGGGAGGGAGGCGAGAAAGGGGGGCTGCGCTCCTGGCCAAAAGAGAAAAAAGCGTCGAGTCGATTGAAGCGCGACAATTCGACAGACGGGAATAAAAAAGCAGCTGGAAGAGAATTCCTATCCGCGAATGCTGACTGTTGTTGCTGTGAGGGAGAAATGGTCGGGGTGGTGGCAGAGAGGAGATGGTCGAGGCACAATGGGATTGCGAGAGAGAATTCGGATATTATGCGCAGACGGGAATTACTTACAGGAATGGACAAATCTCTGTGACCAACTGCTACGTGCGCCTACGGAGTACGAGTAATCAGAAGTGGACCCGGCTAGCCCGGCCAGTCGCCAGCCGACGGTTGGCCCCGCCACAGTGGATAGCCGAGCTGACTAATATTTCCGTCCAGATCGCGTCAACGCGTCTCATGACGACAGACGCATCGCATCACGGCGTCTATCACAATGGCGAGCCAAGAAGAACAAGAGGTATGGCCACACCTCAAAGGAAATAGATCATATAGTCTAATCAACAGCTAAAATCCGCTCTGTGGTCCGTCGTCAACGACATTGTCGACAAGGAGTCCATCAAGCAGACCCGAAACGCCACGCCGCAGTTTATCGGTGCGCTCACCGACATGGTGTGGACGCAGATAGAGTCGGTCGCCGTGGACCTGGAGAGCTTCAGCCGCCATGCCGGCCGGTCGACCATTACGACGGACGATGTGCTGCTGCTGGCGCGGCGCAACGAGGACCTGCACGACATTCTCAAGGAGCAAGTCGACGAGCGCAAAGCGGCTCGTGCAGAAAAGGGAAAGCGGCGGGGGTGATGAACTGAATGCGATTAACAATGATACCTAACTCAAAATCTATTCCGAACCCCCTAAACGCCAACAAGAACAATACAATACACTAGCCATTCTTTTAGTTTTTCTTCTTCCCATGGCTGGGCCACAGCTTCTCCTTGACCACGCGGTAAAAGCTCCAACCCTGGCGGCTGCCGTGGTAGACGTAGCCCAGTCCGAGGGCGGCCGTCAGCGTGGCCGCATCGACAACTGCCTGGAACAAGAATGACATGAGCACGTGGTTGACGGCATTGCACGACATGCCCACCGTCCAGGCCGGCACCCAGACCAGCGAGCGCAGGTCGTCGACCGGCAGGCCGTGGCTCCGGCGGTACGTCCACGCGAGCGTGCGCACCATCAGGGCCTCGAGATCCATCATGCCCAGTGTCGTCACCAGCGTCGCCGTGCAGGAAGCATACACCGTGGCCGGCAGCCGCGAGAGCATCGTGTCCGACATGAAGCCGACGGTGGCGTCGGGGTAGTACACGCCGCGGATGTAGGTGCCGCGCGCGCGGGGCTCGCCGTAGATTCCGTTGGCAGCAGCATCGCCGGCCTCGCCACCAACACCGTCACCGTCACCGTCGCCGACATCGCCATCGTAGGCGACGGCGCTGGAGCTCTGCCGCAGCTCGGCCGACCACGCATTGGGCGGCTGGTCGCCGGTCTCGGCCGCCTCGACATCAAAACTGATAAGCGTCGCGCTGAGCTCAAACTCCTCTTCCTCACTAATGTAGCCGCCGTCGTCGCCCACGCCGCTGTCGAGCGTGTTGCGCCGCCGATGGGCCGACGCCGGCGAACCGGGCGCCGGCGTGCTGCTGGACCGGAACTGTTGGTCGTGATGGTCGTGTTGGTCGTGCTGGTCGTGCTGGTCGTGCTGGTCGTTCTGCTCGCTCTCACGCTCCGGGTCGTGGTCGACGTCTTGCCCGTCGGCCTGGTCCTCGTGCTGCTGCTGCTCGTCGCCGACGACCGGCAGCCCCCACGCGCGGTCTCGCTGCCGCTCGCGCTCGTGTAGCCTCTCAACGCTTTGCTGCACGCCCGGCTCCCACTCGGCACCGTTAAACGGTCGCTGCGTGGGCGGCCGACTCGGCAGCGGGTTCTCGGCGGGGGGCACACCGGCCAGCTGCCGTTCGGCGGTAAAGGGCGAGAACAGCCACACGGGCCGGCGCAGCGGCGGATTGGACGGCGTGTCCATGTGGTTGTATATGACGTGGTTGATGCCGTGCACCGCCCATGCGTGAATCTCCGTGTACGCATACATCAGAGGGATGGGTGCCAGGCCGAGCACGGCGTGGCCGACCCACTGCAGCATGGACGGCCATGTGAGAGTTGCTGGCAGCGGTGGCGGCAGGCGGATGGGTGACTCGCGGGAAAAGGGAACGAAGAAGAGGGGAGACAGCCACTGCGTGTTGGGAATAAGCTCGAGGCGCTGGAGGCAGATGAAGACGTTGAGATGAGTGCGCAGAAAAGTGTAAGCAGCGGAGAGACTGGTTGTCAGTGGGGAAGAAGAAAATGAGAAAGAAAAAAGATGAAAGAAAAAACAAGAAAAGAAAAAACCTACCAGCGGCCGCGCAACGTTCCATCTCGACAGAGCCATAAACCTCCTCTCACAATCCAGTAGCTGTCAATAAAGCGCCGCAGGGCTACCACCGGAAAGCCGGCCACAATAAGACGGGCGAGCGTGTGCAGGCTGTACTCGCGGTGAAAGCTGCTGTTGTTGTGCCACGGCAGCGCCGCGTTGGCGTCGTCGTCGTACCGCCGGTACAGCAGGACGCGCTGGCGCAGCGGGGACGTGCCCCAGAGGCCCATGGTGCCGACGGCGCGCAGGACAGGCCAGAAGCGGCGGCCCACCTGGTCCTCGTAGTGCTGCTGCAGCAGGCGGCGGTTGGCCTCGGCCTCGGCCGACAGGCTGCCCGTCTCGGGCTCGGCGACGCCAATGACCTGCATGACCTCGTTGTGCGATCGCACAATGTCGCGGTTGATGCGTTTTGTCTCGGCGTTGACCGGCCGGCCGCGTTCGTCGTACTGCTGGCGCGGCTCGCGCGGGTTGGCCTCGCCCTCGCCGGGCACGACATTATCGTAGGGAGACCGGCCCTGGGGGGGATGTTAGTAGGCCAAGCAGATTAAAAGAGCTTCAGCAATGCAAATAAAAAGAAAGGGGGGAGAAAAACCCACCAGAGCCTGCGAAGTGAGCGGGCCCAGCCTCGTCATTGTCTGGATGGATGCCGATGCCGTGTGCGCGACATGGAGATGCGGTTCGGGAGTGGAAACGGGACGGCTGTGGCACGGAGCCTCACATGAAGTCAGCCGTGTAGTGGAGTGGAGACGGCGTCCATGGTAACTACGAGTACTTTGCAGGCCTCGTAGTATGCCACATTGTGGCGCAGCACGCAAACCGCGCTAAGATAACTTTAATTCCTTATCGCAAAAAAGTTTCGAGAAAGAGAAAACATTGTCTAGCGAGAGAGAGAGGAGAGCGACCAAAGAACCTGTCGACGACATTTCTTGCTCAGACAGCCCACGACGGTTACAGACACACCACCACCGCCGCGGACATGACGACAAAAACAACATACAAGACGACCTTTGAGGTCGACCAGGTCATCCGGCCAATCTATACGGGCGGCGCAGTCGCCCTCGACAATGGCGCGCGCATTCTGGCGACGACGCTCGGCGAGGATGCCGTGCTGACGGACCTGGCGACGGGCAAGCTGTTTGCCAAGATTGAGGGTGTAGGTAGCGCATGGATGAACTTGTTGTGCGACTGCTAACATGTGTCTAGGACGGCGAATCCATCTCGACGTTGATACGTATGTCTTTTTTCTTTTTCTTTTTCTTTTTTTTCTTTCTTTCTTATTTTCTTTCTTTCTTTACTGACCCCCAGTGACCCCCTCGGCGTCCCACCTCATCGTCTGCTCGCGCTCCCTGGCCATGCGCATCTACTCCCTCGCCCTGTCCGACGACCTCGCGACCGTCGAGCCGACGCTGATGCGCACGCTCAAGCCGCACGCCACGCCGGCCGTCGTGCTCGCCGTCGACCGCACCAGCACGCTGCTGGCCACGGGCTCGGCTGACGGCAACATCAAGGTGTGGGACATTCGCGGCGGCTATCTGACGCACACGTTCCGCGGGCCCAGCGTGCTCGTGTCGGCGCTGCACTTTTTCGAAGTGGCCGCGAGCGGTGCCGAGGCTGAAAAAGAGAAAGAAAAGAAGAAGAAGAGCAACAAGAAGAATGCAGCAGCGGCGGAGGCCGTTGTCGTCGTCGACCCGGCCGTGGCATCGACGGTGCGTCTGCGGCTCGCCGCCGGCAGCCAGGACGGTAAAGTGCGCGTGTGGGACCTGCACAAGCGCGCCGTCGTGGCCAACCTGGATGGCCACGTGTCGGACGTGCAGGCCATTGACTACTCGGCCGCGCAGCACGTGCTCGTCACGGCCGGCCGCGACAAGACGGTCACGTGGTGGGACGCGGCGACCTGGAGCGTGCGCCGCGTCGTGCCGACGTTTGAGCTGGTGGAGGCCGCCGGATTTCTGGGGGGTGATGATGAAAGCAACGACAACGGTGACAACGGCGCTGTGACTTTTACCGCCGGCGAAAAGGGCTGCGTGCGGCTCTGGGACACGCGTACGGGCCGCGAGCTGACCGCCGAGCAAGCCGCGCGGTCCGACGAGGACTCGTTTGTGGCCGCCTTGTACCGCCCTGCCCAGTCGATGCTCGTGTGCGTCCAGATGGACCAGACCCTGGCCGTCTACCCGGTGCCGTCGGCGCATACACTTCTCAAGAACAAAGCAGGTGCCCTGCCGCCGCTCGAGGCCGCTCGGCGCATCTCGGGCACGCACGACGACATTATCGACATGGCCTACCTGCTGCCGGACCAGTCGCTCATGGCGCTGGGCACCAACTCGGAGGACGTGCGCATCGTGTCCGTGGCCGATGCCTCTGCATCCAGCGGCAACGGCAACGGCAACGGCAACAGCAGCGGCGCCTACTTTGGCCGCGACGTGGCGCTGCTCAAGGGCCACGGCGACATTGTCCTGACGCTGGACGTCGACTGGTCCGGGCACTGGATTGCGACGGGCGCCAAGGACAACACGGCACGGCTGTGGCGCGTCGACTACGACAGCAGCAACAACAACGACAAGAACAGTGGCAACAAGGAGTATGCGTGCTACGCCGAGTTTGCCGGCCACGCCGAGTCGGTCGGTGCTGTTGCGCTGCCCAAGACGATCCCCAGCACGTCGGCACCGGCCTACACCGACCCGCTGCACCACCCGCCGCCGTTTCTCGTGTCCGGCTCGCAGGACCTGACGGTCAAGCGCTGGGACATTCCGCGGCCGGACCAGAAGACTACCAGTACGAAAAGTGGCGGCCAGCTGCGTGCCCTGTACACGCGCAAGGCCCACGACAAGGACATCAACGCGCTCGACATTGACGCGTCGGGCACGCTGTTTGCGTCGTCGTCGCAGGACCGCACCGTCAAGATCTACTCGGCGCGCGAGGGCGAGGTCCAGGGTATTCTGCGTGGGCACCGGCGCGGCGTGTGGTCCGTCAAGTTTGCACCTCCGCACACGCCGTCGCTGACGAGCGATGTCGGCAGCGTGGCCGGCGGCAGCCGCGGCTTTGTGCTGACGGGCAGCGGCGACAAGACGGTCAAGCTGTGGAGCCTGGCCGACTACACGTGCCTGCGCACATTTGAGGGGCACACCAACACGGTGCTCAAGGTGGTGTGGCTCGGGATGGGGGATGTCCCGGGGGCTGGTGGGGATGACCCCCAGGAGGACAACGACGAGTACATGGACCTGGACGACGACAACGACGACGACGAGGACACTGCCATTCGCCGCAAGCATGCCGCTGTTACCGCCAGCCGCGGCCCGGCCCCCGTCCTGTTTGCCAGTGCCGGCGCCGACGGCCTCGTCAAGGTGTGGGATGCCGCGTCGGGCGAGGCTGCCTGCACGCTCGACAACCACGAGGACCGCGTCTGGGCCCTGGCCGTGCGCTCGCCCGCTCCCGCAGGCTCAGCCGGCACCAGCTCCACGATGTCGTCGTCCACCACCACCAAAAAGCTGCCGCGCATGCTCGTGTCGGGCGGCGCCGACGCCACCGTCACGTTCTGGCGCGACACCACGGCGTCGACGGCCACGGCCGCCGCCGAGGCCGCCAAGGAGCGCGTCGAGCAGGAGCAGCAGCTCGTCAACCACATGCGCCGCGGCGCCTACCGCGAGGCCCTGACCCTGGCGCTGCAGCTCAACCAACCAGGTCGTCTGCTGGCCGTGCTGTCGCAGGTCGGCGATTTCGGCCAAGACCGGGGGATCGACGCCGCTCTCGCGTCCCTGTCCGACGACCAGCTCTACACGCTGCTGCTGCGCGTGCGCGACTGGAACACCAATGGCCGCACCGCCCCCGTCGCCCAGCGCGTGCTCGCCACCATTGTCCGGTCCTACCCGGCGGCGCGCCTCGCCGGCCTCGCCAAGCGCAAGCGGGCCGGTGCCGATGATAACGATGGCAATGATGCCTCGGCCCCGGGCATTAGTCACTCCATCCGCGGTGCCAGCATCAAGGACGTTATCGACGCCCTCCTCGCCTACACCGACCGCCACTATCGCCGCATGGCCGACCTGCTCGACGAGAGCTACCTCGTCGACTACACCCTGCAGGAGATGGACGCTCTCCAGGGCCCGAGCGTCGTCGCCGCTGGTCAGATCGAGGACGTTGCCATGAGTGGTGCTGAGTAAGCATCCAGGACAAGATGGACAGAAAAGGCGCTTGGGTTTTGATTTATTGGAGCACCGGTTGAATTTGTGTATTTGGTTTGGTTGTATTGTAGTTAAGAATTGATAACAAATCTAGTAAAAACATGTCTAGACATCACGTACATGCACGACACAATCTACAACTGTGAAAAAGTGATATTCAAGCACTACCCCATCCATAAACATCCATTAACTCCTGATCCGATGCGATGATACTGTGTCGCGCAGGTACCAATTAACAAAAAGAAAGAGAAAAGGGAAAAGAAAAAGAAAAAGAACAAAAGAAAGAAAAAAGAAAAAAAAGAAAGCAAGTGGACTGAAAAGAAAAGGCCACCATCGACGTGATTCATAAAGTCATAGCGCGCGGCAGTGCCAGAACGCTACAGAATCTCCCGCAGCTTCTGCTTTTGGGCCGCCGTCAACGATGTCGGGAACTTGACATTGTACTTGATGACAAACTTGCCGCGCTGCCCTGGGCTCTTGGATATCGGCATGCCCAGTGATGGGTACGAGTCGCTGGACCCGGGCTGCGTCGGGCCACCCTTGTCGAGGTTGATCTGCTTGCCGTCAATCGTCGACACCGTCCGCTTCCAGCCGGTGAGGGCCTCCTTGAGCTCGAGGTCGACGTTGACCACGAGGTCGTCGCCGTCGCGCGTGAAGATGGGGTGCTTTTTCTGTGGGGGTTAGTATGTTTCCAAAAAGAAGGAAGAAAAGGAAGAAGAAAAAAGAAAGAGAAAAAAGTGCTCACCTCTTCAACAATAAAGACGAGATCTTGCTGGCCACCCTCTTCTTGGTCGCCGACGCCCTTGAAGCGGATCTTGCTGCCCTTCTTCAGACCGGGCTTGATCGGCACCTCGAGCACCAGGTCCGTCGTTGTCCGCTTGCCCGAGTCGTCAAACATCTTGCGCTTGATCTTCATTTTCTTGGTCGTGCCGTTGAACATCTCCTCCAGCGACACCGGCAGTGGCCGTTCGACCGTCGTCACCTCGGGCGTGTGGTGTCTGGCTCCACGGTCGCTGCTGAAGCCACGGCCGCCTCGCGACGACCGCGGCATACCACCGCCCGGCATACCACCCGGCATACCGCCGGGCATGCCGCCGCCAGCAAGGTTGGCAAAAATGTCGTCGAGGTCCGGGCCGCCGCCGCTGCTGCGCATAAAGTTGGCATAGGTGTCGTGAGGGGCGTTGAAGGAGAAGCCGCCGCCGGGGCCGCCGGTAGAGAAGCTGAACGTGGAACCGCCGCCACCGGGCTTGCCACCAAAGTTAAAGCCACTGAACCCTTCCGGTACACCGCCGGCGGCGAATGGGTTGCCACCCGCGCCGCCCTCGGCACCTTCTGGGTAAGGCACGCCGCCCCGGAGAAGGAAGTCGAGGCCATACGTATCGTATGTTTTGCGTTTTTCGGGGTCGGACAGAATCTCGTAGGCTTGGGAGCAGTCCTTGAACTTTTCCGACGCCTCGGCGTTGTCTTTGTTCTTGTCCGGGTGCCACTTTAGGGCCATTTTCCTGCACTGTTAGTATTCGTCGTCAAAGCATCCTAGGGACCCGAGGAATGATGTCACTTACCGGTAGGCTTTCTTGATCTCATCTTGTGAGGCATCGGGCTTGATGGCAAGCAGGTCGTACAGTTTCGTTTCTTTGACCATTGTGAAAGGGTGTGAGGGTTGTGACAAGTTGGAGAGCTGAGAAAACGAAAGAATCGAGAGTGTTGTTTATGTAGAGTGCTGCCAGAAGAATCGGCGGTGACAGCAAGTGTGTGGAGAGCGTCGTTTGATATGTAACGCCCTGTCACCTAACAACAGGAGTGTGTGGTGGCGAATTGAGGGTCGCTGTCCAATGGAGGACGAGGCGATGCAAGCCAGCTGGCTTGGTTTTTTGGAATGTGCTGTTCCGTAGAACGAGGGGAGAAGGAGGAAGAGCTGAGTCGAGTGGCGGAGCTGCAGGGTGAGGTGTACAGCGATGTGCTCAGGGTTTGTGAGGGCGAGGTGTGATGTAGGTTGAGCGTTGTGTCGAGTAGGAGTAGACTGACAAGGGAAAAGAAAAGGATTGGGTGAAAATAGAGAAGACAAAGAAAGAGAGGCAAAGAAAGAGAGAGAGGAAGAGGGAGAAAATAGAAGGACTGGTACGAGTAAAGCAGGACGCCGTGCCGCCACCTATGTATACAAAGTGGTGCGATTCCGTCAAGGTCCGCTTATTGAACTAGAAGTCGCTGGAAGCGTTCGGGTGCGTGGGAGGGGTGAAGCTGGACAAGGCTGTTTACGGGGTGGTTTTGGATGCCGTGATGCTATTGTGCAGAAAGAGGAAAACAGGGGGGGACCAAGGGAACCAAGGGAAACTGCAGATTCAATCATGCCAGATATCCGATTGTACGAGTAGAGTCCACGGGAGGAAAGAAGGCTGAAGAAGACGGAAGGAACGACACAGTACTCGTAATGAGGCGGGCGAGGCAAGGTGCACGCCATCAACACGCGCTGTACTGGCAACAGCGATCGGATTGCGGGGGCCAGTGGCCCTAAAGACGGGAAGTCGGCTTGTCGAGCAGCGGGGCGTCTTAAGTGGACCATGCCATGGTAGGTGCCAGAAGCTTCGACCGCCCGGGCCGATGACGCCGGATTGGGGGAGAAAGTGGGGAGCCGTTGCGGTAGAGTACGATATCCTGTACGAGTTGCAGCATAGCGAGTACGATACTGGTATGTGTTATCCTGTATTCTGATATTAACGCGTAAGCGAGGCTGCGAGTTCTCGTAAATATCAGTGAGTACTTGTAGGTCTGTTGGTGCCATAGTTCGGAGTAAAGACTCAACTCGTTGGTGAAGTCAGTTGATACACGGGATATCCGGAAGCCAGCGCATACTCATCTTAGTCCATCAAGTAGGTCCTAAATGACAGATAAACGTGTTGAATAAAGAGTACGTGCGTCATACTGTTTCACATTGCAATTGATAGCATGGAATGATGTATCAAAACAAGACAAGTGGCTGAATACGTGTACAGTGTATTTACTCCTACTGAGTGCGAGAAGTCCACCACATGGACAGCGGCAATGATCCTCAATACTGCTAAATGCAAATGCAATTACGAGTACAAATTATATTGATAGAACAGACTGAAGTCCATTTCATCAACTCAACGCTGCTGTAGGGCGATGGCACGCCTGACAACTTCTTGATGCGGTATGCTTAGTCATCAATTACAAGGGCAATCATAAGTCTATACGCACTATAGAAAGTATCGTGTAAAATGTGTGCTGAATAGTGCAAATAGGGACAGAACGCACTAGCGCCGCAGCCTTGCACCAATCCGAAAGGCTGTTCTTTTTCTCGCGTCATCACGACAGAGCAGCCACCACGGCCACTATTCAACCACACACGACCAACCCTAATCAACCGTCGAAAACAAACCAGCCACCATGTCGGAGCGCAAAGTGTTGACCAAGTATTACCCGCCGGACTTTGATCCGAGCGCGCTGACGAAGCGGCGCACGAAGAAAAAGGAGGGACCCAATGTGCAGACGGTGCGGCTGATGGCGCCGATGAGCATGCGGTGCACGCGGTGCGGCGAGTTTATCTACAAGGGCCGCAAGTTCAATGCGCGCAAGGAGAAGCCCGAGGACGAGAAATACCTGAGCATCCAAATCTACCGGTTCTACATTCGGTGCACGCGCTGCAGCGGCGAGATTATTTTCCGGACGGACCCCAAAAACCAAGACTATGCGATTGTGTCGGGCGCGAAGCGCAACGTGGAGCCGTGGCGGCAAACCACCGAGGAAGAAGAGACGGACGAGCAGCGGCTGGACCGGCTGGAGCGCGAGGAGGCCGAGGCTGCGGGCGACGCGGTAGCGGAGCAGAACCGCATGGAGGAGCTCGAGGCCAAGACGCTCGAGGCCAAGCGTGAAATGGACGTGGCAGACGCGCTGGACGAGATCCGCACGCGCAACGCGCGGATTGCGCGCAACGACCACCGCGAGCACCTGGAGACGGTGGCGCTGGCGCGGCCGACGAGCGAGGAGGAGCTGCTGCGGCAGCAGGAAGAGGAAGACGCCGCCGCGGCGCGGGCGGCGTTTGCTGCGGCAAGGGGGGTGGCGGCACCTGTGGCGGTCGCGGTCGAGGCCGACGCGACGACGGAGCAAGTCACCATGACCGACGCAGCACCGGTGGAAGACGAGGCGCCGATCCTGCCCGAGGGCAAGTCGCTCAAGATCCAGGTGCGGAAGCCCAAGAAGAAGACGGACTTTGCAGCCAAGCTGGGGATCAAGATTAAGAAGTAGTCGTGTCTTTTCTTTTGGTTGGTCAGGCGTCTTTATATCTTACACACATGATTGCATTCAACACAATACCCATCAGATTTTGCACACACGGTAACTGAACGACTGAAATAAAAGTACATATGAAGGCTTGAAACTAGACATAATTCGTTACTCCAGGCTGTTTGCGTTGCGTATATCGTAACAACCACCGGAGACCAAGGAAGGAAAAGGAAAGAAACCGAGTGCGCGACCAAAAAAAATAAAAGGGACGCGTGCAGACGCTATATTTGCGTCACCGGCACGCCATTCAGACTTGTGCCGTTGGCCAACCGCTGCCGCGCCTGGTACTGGCCGTGGCCAATGGGCCCGGCGACGCGAATGTGCGGCGGCGGCGGCGCGGCCGACGTGGCGTCGAGCTGCTGCTTGGTGTGCTCGAGCATCAGGCGGGCGTAGGCGGACAGGTTGGACGGGGCCGGGGGCGAGGGCGAGGGCGGCAGAGGCTGGCCGCGCAGGCTGTCGTCGCGGTCTGCGGAGGCTGCCTGTGCCGGCCGCGATCCTGACCCGGCGCGTGCAGTGTGGTGCTGCTGCACGGCGCGGTCTGGGCTGCGATCAGCGGTGGCGGCCATCATTTCCATTGCCTGGTGGACGCGGACGGGCGACGTGGGCGGGACGGCGTCGAGGGTGGTGGTGGACACGATGGAGGCGCTCTCGTCGGCGAGGCTGACACTGGGGTCGGGGACGGCAAAGGTATTTAATGAGGACATATCGTTGTGTGTGTGTGAGAAAGAGAGAGGAGAAATGTGAGAAATAAAAAAGCTGGCTGCTGTGATTTATGCCGCCAGGCAGGTCGCCCTCTTATACGAGTGATCGGCGAGCTGGGTGTTTGCACGACCCGTGAAACAGGAATCTGCAGGGTCCTTGGTTGGCCTGTGCTGAAGCCAGGGTAAGTACTCGTAAGTTGGTGCTAGGGCTGCAGCTGTACTCCGTAGTATATCGTAGGGCGGCTTTGTGAAATTGAGGATGAAAAACAGGGAAAGTTCAAACAGGTGATTTGTGTTGCAATACTCATAACAGGTCATTCAGCAACGGATGCATCAAAGGCTTATATACTTCCCACGGGCTACTTCCCACGGGCAAAGCGAGCAGCCGAGTAAGCGAGGCGAGCAGGCGAGGCATGATGGCATTTTTAGCAATAGGTAGCCCGGTGGCGCCGTGCTATGGGGGCGTCGCTGACGAAAATAAAAAATACAGCCCAAAATACAGACCAAATACAATGTAAAATACAACCAGCGGTCGTTGACTGTTGGCCAGAACCAATACAGAACAAGGAACAGACAATTGTGAGACACTGCAAGACACAAGACAGCACGTATGACGATGTGGGGAGGCAAGCGATACGTCTTTGCTTGGGGTCAGACGTCGTCGACAATGGGGCCTTGTCGTTGATCGACAGAGGGGGAAAACTAGACTACGACCGACACAGCCTGCGCGAGGAGAGGAGTGGAGTGCGCACAACTGATACTCGTGAAAAGGAGCGAAACGAGCAGGTGGCGGGCGGTGGTTCCAGGTATGACGCACTGGCTCTTGCCATACGTAGTTTGGTGGGTCATGCGGGGCCAAAGACCCTGGAGCACGCGATGCTACGAGTTTGTACTCAGTACGAGTATGTACCTGGCCGGCCTCGCGCCGTGCGGAGTCGGAAGGGCCGCCGGACGATGATATCAGAATGTATGCAGGGAGAGCGACGGCACGCGAGAAATGCGAGAGTACTGTATTGTTGATTTTTTTCTTTCACTTTTTTGGCATTTTCTGATTTTTCGTCTTTCTTCTTCTTTTCGTCATCTGAAGCCAACAGTTTGTGTAGCGCGCGCACTGTCTTAGTGCAATTCCCCTAGACAGAGTCCACCATCACGAACACAATGATCAGGTCGGTTGCTGACGTTGGTACTGAGTAGATGGATGGGATGATGTGAGCACAAGGAGGACGTTGGACCTCGTCGCGCAGTGACGTCAGTGGCCCCACTTGCCCTACTTCCCAATCGGGGACCACATGCGATTGGCACGACAGGAGGCACAACTGACTGGTCGGCCGAAAAAAGCAATGTCTCCACTCAAAACCGAGGCCGATCCGCCCGCCTGCCGCCGTCGCCGAGCATCTCGGCCAGCATGTCCCATTTGGCCGCCGCCGTGGCATCGCTGCTGGCGCGCGCCACGGCGCGCAGGCCGCCCGTGACGAAGCGGAGCGAGTTGGCCAGGTCGCTGCTGATGGACCGAAGGGTCTGGCTGTAGTTGTTGTCGTCGTTGTCGTGGTCGTTTCCTGATTTGTCATCTTCGTCATCTTCGTTGTCGTCATCGCCGTCGTTGTCCCCTCGCAAAGTGAACAGCCTCCGCCGGACAGACCCCGGCG
Source organism: Ophiostoma montium (assembly GCA_029299015.1). Taxonomy (NCBI): domain Eukaryota; kingdom Fungi; phylum Ascomycota; class Sordariomycetes; order Ophiostomatales; family Ophiostomataceae; genus Ophiostoma; species Ophiostoma montium. Next base: position 59,328 of record JANSMC010000024.1, on the reverse strand, counting down.
CCGACACACCCCGCGTCTTTAACGGCGTGTACGGCGACGACAGCACCGACAGCCGCCACGTCTCGTGCAGGGCCGTGGCCTCGCGCGCGGCCTGGCGCCGGTGCGCATCCTCGAGCCGCAGCGCCAGGTCCAGCAGGTCCAGCATGGCGTCGCGGATGGGCCGCAGCTTGTCGCCCAGGCACGCCTCGGCCACGAGCGACACGAGACACTGCGCGTGCACGTGGATCATGGCGTCGACGTCGACGGCGCGCGTCAGGTCGGCACGCAAGGCAGCCATGCGCGGCGCAATCACGAGCGTCACCAGGTACGACTGCAGCGTCGAGCAGAACCACAGCAGGCGCGCGCGCAGCGTGAAATAGAGCGCGCGGTCGCCGGTGGGCAGGCGGCTGTTTTTGTTATCGTTGCTGTCAGGGCCAGTGTCCACCCCGTCATCCAGCAGACGGTGCCCGCTCAGCAGACTGCTGGCTCGCCGGACCTGCAGCAGCAGCGTAAAGACGGCCTGGTAGCCGGCCATGCTGTCGCCGGGCGGGATGATGATCTGCACGGGCCACGACAGCCGGTAGGACAGGCGGATGCGCGCGATGCCGTGGCGGACGGAGCGGCGGGCAAAGGAGGCGTCGTTGCTGGCAGCACTGGTATCATCATTCGCATCATCCAGCCCAACCGACAGCCGCGACACGTCGTCCAGGTGCCCCGCAAAGGCCTCGCGCGCAAACTCGGTCATGGCGTAGCGGTCGTGCCAGCGCGGGTCGCGCGCGTCGAGCCTGTCAAAGACGCGCGAGCAAAAGGCGTCGGTCGCAGCGCCGTCGGCCATCAAAAACACACAGTGCAGCGCGTCCAGCGACGCCCAGAGCCCGCAGGCGTCAAACAGCGTCGCCTGCAGCGTGGCCGACGCCGCGTGGTGCTTGCTCTGCATCCAGCCCTCGAAGGCATCCTCGAACCGCTGGGCAAAGGGTGCCATGGCCGCGTCGGGCGGGCAGACGTGGGCAAAGTCGATGATTGGTTCCAACACTCGGTGACTGCTGCTGCTGCTGCTGCTGCTGCTGCTGCTGCTGCTGTACCGCCCCAGCTGCCGCAGCACGACAATGCTCTTGCCCGTCGTGAAAATCTTGGACGCCGCCGGCTGCAGGAACCGCGGCGCGTGCAGTGTGCCGGCCTGCGTGCGCAGCAGCTTGTACTGGCTCTGCCAGATCTGGTTGCGCGGAACAGGAGCGGGTGCGCCGGCCACAAAGAAAATCTTGTCGCCGGCCAGCAGCTGCCCGTCCTCCATCCACTGGCGGATCGGCCGCAGGTAGACTTGAAAACACTCGAAAAAGATGGTGCCCAGAAAGGCGTAGAGTTCCGTTTCACCCTGGAGCTGCGCGACGGCCGCGGCATCAAACAAGATCTCGAGGTAGCGAAAGGCGTGCGTGTTGCGTTCGGCCTCGAGTGTCTGCACCACGGCCGACAGCGCACCCAGGCACAGCAGCGACGGCCGCAGCTCGTCCATGACGGCCACGAGGCTGACCAGCACGTCCGGATGTACATTGACATGGACAAACCGCGCGTGCATGGCCGACAGCTCGCCGTCAAAGGCCTGCAGCCGGCGGCGGATGGCCTCCTGGAACACCTGCAGCAGCGGCTGGCTGCTCTTGCGGGCGACGCGCTGCCGCAGGGGCAGGAGCCGCTGCCCGCTGGCCGCCACCGACCGAAACAGCGACGTGTGCGCGGCCACGGACACGTTTGACAGACAGTAGCCGTCGACGAGCACGCAGTCGGCGCCAAACAGCGTCGTCGTCAGGCCCTGCAGCATGAACAGCGACTCGCGCACCGCCTGCAGCTCCGAGATGAGGATCCTGCCGTCGCGTGATGCGGGAGTACCTTGTTGTTGTTGTTGTTGTTGTTGCTTTGGAGGAGCCCGCCAGGCCTGGCTCTCGCGGACAGATGCCAACAGGGCCGCCAGCTCGTGCCGGCTGTGCTCGTCGGAGACGAGGCTGTGGTAGGTCCGGGCCTGCAGGTCGGGCGACGCAACACTCGACATGGTTGTGTCGGCTGATTTGCGGTCGTCGTTGTCGTCATCATCATTGTCGTAGTCATCGTAGTCATCATAGTCGTCATAGTCATAATCAAACTCGTCGCCCGTGTTGTCGTCCCGCCATAGCCCCGGCTCGGCGTCCCACCCGTCCTCGCGCGAAATGTCCTCCCACCGCAGAGGTGGCGTCGCGGTCGCACGCCGGGATGCACGCAGCGCCGCGAGGTCGTCGAGCCGTGCATTTTCCGCCGGCCGGTCCGACAGCTGCAGCAGGAAAAATAAAATGTCCGGCGTCCACTTGTTGGTGTTGTTGTTGGTCGTGAGCTCGGCCAGCCGGGCCCGGCAGTCAGCCAGCACCTCGGCCAGTCCGGCGCGGTCGGCCACGACAAACCGCTCTTCTAGTCCATCCAGCTGAGCGGCCACCTCGAACTGGTTGACGCGCGGGCTGTTGTGGTTGCGCAGCGAGCGCAGGGTGGCATCGCGCAGGGTGGCCAGTTGTTGTGTATCCTGGTGGTCAGTAAAGGCACTCGCTAGAACACAATCCAACACGCACCTCTCTCAATGTCACGGCGGCGACGAGCTCCTCCGTCTGCGCGTTCAGCTCGGCAAGATAGGCCATGAGTCAGGCTGATTACCGGCAGTCATTCAACCTGCTGCTGTCGATGCCAAACAGCTTAACGCGTCGCGTGTGGGCCGTGCCAGCACAGTGTCTAGCGTGGATTTAACAGTGCGGCACGTGAATCTGCCAAGCTGCCCTGTTCCAAAATAGGGGGGTACTCGTACGCCTCATCCACTACGTACAGAGCTTAGCAAGCTGGACCGACGACTTGACGACTTGACGACGGCATGACAGCGCATCCATTGCGCATCATTTACACGACCAGACGACAGATCTCAAATTGATTCCGACGCCGATCGACGCGGACTGACCTGATTTTTCCAGCCCCGACGCGAATATCTCCCGACGGCGGCCGAGCCAAGAACAACAAGCCCGGCCGGCAGTCCACCTCGACACCATGACCATTGCACGGCCGGTGCGCGCGCTCATTGTAGCCGTCGTGTTTGCGTCATGTCTGCTGATCTTGAATTATGCCGGGTCGGCGCCGAGCAGGGAATCGGTGGCCAAGCTCGACACGACCGAGCGTGATCCCAACCTGGACCGTGAGTTGGATGTCAAGTGACGTGAAGCAGAGCTGTCAGTCTGACCCCCCCCCCTCAGGAACAAAGGAGCCCGAGGGCATATTACGACGCACGTCGACCGGCTACCTGCCCGGCCCGCAAGGCACTGAGCGCATCAACGCGACGCTGCTCGCGCTCGTGCGCAACGAGGAGCTCGCCGGCATGCTGCAGGCCATGGGCGACCTCGAGCGCACGTGGAACCACAAGTTCAACTACCCCTGGACCTTTTTCAACGACGTGCCCTTTACCGAAGAGTTCAAGAAGCGCACGCGCGCCGCCACCAAGGCCGAGTGCCACTACGAGATCATCCCGCGCGAGCACTGGGAGACGCCGGCCTGGATCAACAACGACCTGTTCCAGGAGTCGGTCAAGATCTTGAAGGAGAACGACATTCAGTACGCCGACAAAATGTCGTACCACCAAATGTGCCGCTGGAACAGCGGCATGTTCTACCGGCACCCGGCCCTCGAGCACATGCAGTTTTACTGGCGCGTCGAGCCCAAGGTGCATTTTTTCTGCGACATCGACTACGACGTGTTTCACTACATGCAGGACAACAACAAGACGTACGGCTTCACCATCACGCTCTACGACGCGCCGCAGTCGATCCCGACGCTGTGGCCCGAGACCATGAAGTTTGTGGCCGAGCACCCGGAGCACATCCACAAGAACAATGCCATGAACTGGCTGACGGACCGCGTGCGCCGGCCCGAGCACTACAACAAGGCCAACGGTTACTCGACGTGCCACTTTTGGACCAACTTTGAGATTGCCGATTTGAATTTCTGGCGCAGCCCGGCCTACGAGGACTACTTTAACCACCTGGACCGCGCCGGCGGCTTCTTTTACGAGCGCTGGGGCGATGCGCCGGTGCACAGCATTGCCCTGGGGCTGTTTGAGGACAAGAGCAAGATTCACTGGTGGGTTCTTCTTGTCCTTCTCCTTCTGCTTATTCCCCCTTTGCTGATCAACAGGTTCCGCGACATTGGCTACCAGCACATTCCCTTTTTCAACTGCCCCAACTCGCCCAAGTGCAAGGGCTGCGTGACCGGCCGGCTGACCGACGGCGAGGCCTGGCTCAACAAGGAGGACTGCCGGCCCAACTGGTTCAAGTATGTGGGCATGGGCTAGGTGTAGTTGTTGTTGGTGTTGGGGGTGGTTGGTAGATGTTTTCTGGTGGTTGTTATCGTCTTTTTTTATTTGAATTCTTTTTCTTTTTTTTCTTTTTTCTTTTTCTTTTCCTATTTTTTCTTTCTCCCCGGCGTCCATGGCCTAACGTTGAATACGGCGTACATGCACGGATAGGTGAACTCGGATAAATCAACTCGGAACACATAGTATGCTCAACCTCAACACGGCCCAAACACCGTCACCACCCCCGATGTCCCGCCCACGCAAAACTGCTCGCCCCAGCCGCCGTCCTGCCACGCCAGGCAGCTCGTGACGTTGCGCCGCTCCTTTTCCCGCCCGTCGCGCCCAATCGACCGGCTCGTGTTGGTCACGCCCGGCGGACCCCAGGGTACCGTCACCGTTGCCACCAGCTTGCCCGTCAGCAGGTCCCACGCCCAGACCCGGCCCGACGGCGTCGAGCTGGTCGCCTCTCCTGTTCCTGTCTCAGCAGCAACACCGTGCTCGTCGCCCGCCACCACAAACCGCTCGCGACCCCCCAGCAGCGACTGCACGCGCAGTTCTTTATTTTGCCATGCTGGCTGTGCTGCCGTTGCTGCCTCGCTAGAATACGTCCGCAGACACGTGCCGTTCTCCCGGTCCAGCAGCCGCAGCCGGCTGTCGAGGGCGCCGACCAGCACGGACCGGCCGTCGCGCGTCAGGCTCAGGCTGGTCACGCCCGCCGTGCCGCTGATGACGTCCGTGGTCTGGCGGCCCATGCGCGTGTCGTAGCACCGCACGCGGCCGTCGACGCTGGCGGCCAGAATCTCGGGGCCACGCACGGCCAGGGCGGAGATGGCGTCACGTGCTTCCGATAGTGTCTGTAGGGGTTTGCCGCCTTGACCATAGCCGCCACCGCCGCCGCCACTGCGTGTATCCCAAATCCTTACCGTCGTGTCAAACCCGCCACTCACCACCAGACTGTCGCCGTCGCCGGCGAAACACACGCAGTTGACGCGGCTCGAGTGGCCACTGAACCGCCTCAACGTCTGGGCCGTCGTCACGTCCCACAGGAAAACAGTGCGGTCGCCGCCCGACGACACAAAGCGCGCATTGTCGGCGGCGCAGGCCAGGGACAGCACTTCGTAGCCGTGCTCGGCATACGTCTGGATGAGGCGGCCCTCGGGCACGGCGGGTGGCGGCGCAGTGTCGCGGCCGGGCCCTGCGGTGACAAAACCGTGGCTGTGGCTCGGTCGCGGACCGGAGCCGGTCGTCGGCTGGGGGTTGTACAGGCGGATGGCGCGGTCCGAAGAGCCGGTCAGGATGTACGAGCCAGCGCCGGCCGAGTAAGCAACAGCATGAATTGGGCCTGTCGTTGAGTAAGAAGAAGGAAAATAAAGAAAGAGAAAGGGGAAGAGAAAAAAAGAAAAGAGAGAAAGGAAAAAAAGAAAAGAAAAAACCTACCATTGGCACCCAGCAGCTGGGCAACGGGCTTGCTAGGAAACGACATAAAAGACAATCAATGAGGAATCCCTCTAACACGCGTTTCCTAGACCATCATGCACTCATGGTCATAACAACATGTTGACGCCGTGTAGTTGAGGTTGACAGCTCCGTGCGTACTCCGTACCTACTCCGTATTACTCAGAGATCACGAGACAGCGACGCTTATCTAAACCCACTAGCCCCGCCGAAATTTTCGTAATCACCCCGCTAGGAATCACTTACACGGCGACATCGCGACTAGAATGTCAAAACTTTTCCCTTCTTTTGAACGACGAGATGACAACCTAGAACCAATATCACCATCACCATCGACGCAGATTTTCACTGCCCCATCTTCCAGCTTCCCATGGCCTCCGTGTTCTTCTCCCTGACGGGAGAGTCCTGCTTCACGCCGTCGGAGGCGCAGAAGCTCAAGGACCGCATCAATGCCGCGGGCCCGCTGGCGATTGCGTCGTTGAGCGGCCACTGGTCGTACCACGTCAGCCTCAAGGACGGCACGTCGCCCAACGACGTCATTGACCGGCTGGAGCAGCTGCTGCCGCTGCCCAAGACGCCGTCGTCGGCTGCGGCGGGGGCTGCGGCGGGGGCTGCGGCTGCGGCGGGGGCTTCGGCTACCCCGGGATCGGCCGTGGTCCTGGCCATTGCCCCGCGCAACATCTCGCCCTGGAGCAGCAAGGCCACGAGCATTGCGGCCGTGTGTGGCCTGGGCGCGCAGGTCGACCGCATTGAGCGCAGCCGCACGGTGACGGTGGGCCTCGAGCAGCCGCTGACCGACGGCGACGGCGGTGCACCAGTCACGGATGCATCGGCTTTGCCGTTCCTCAACCTGCTGCACGACCGCATGACCGAGGCCGTGACGGTGGGCAGCGAGCCCGACCTGGCGCACATGTTTGCACACGATGCGCGGCGCCCGCTCGAGACGGTCGACCTGTTTGGCCAGGACGGCACGGAGCCCATCGACGTGCTGCGGGCGTACAACAGGGCCAAAGGGCTGGCCATGGACGACAACGAGATGGCGTACCTGGTGGACGAGTTTCGGTCGATGGGCCGCAGCCCGCACGACGTGGAGCTGTTTAGCTTTGCGCAGGTCAACTCGGAGCACTGCCGGCACAAGCAGTTCAATGCGAGCTGGACAATCGACGGCGAGGCCAAGCCCAAGTCGCTGTTCCAGATGATCCGCAACACGCACGAGTGCAACAGCCGGCACACGGTGTCGGCGTACAGCGACAACGCGGCCGTGTTCCACGCGGAGCCGGCGCAGTTCTGGGCGCCCGACTACTCGACGCGCGTGTGGCGGCTGGCCAAGGAGACGGCGCCGTCGTGTTTCCTGGCCAAGGTCGAGACGCACAACCACCCGACGGCCATCTCGCCGTTCCAGGGCGCGGCCACAGGTGCGGGCGGCGAGATCCGCGACGAGGGCGCCGTGGGCCGCGGGTCGATGCCCAAGGCCGGACTGTGCGGGTTCTGGGTGTCGGACCTGCTGATCCCGGAGCTGCCGACGCCGTGGGACGTCGACCTGGGCAAGCCGGGCCACTACACGAGCAGCCTGGACATTATGCTGGACGCCCCCATTGGCTCGGCGCGCTACAACAACGAGTTTGGGCGGCCATGCCTGGCGGGTGTGTTTCGCACGCTGCTGGTCAACGACGGCGAGGGTGGCGAGGGTGGCGAGGGTGGCGAGGGTGGCGAGACGGAGACGAAAAAGAAGAACAACTACCGCGGCTTCCACAAGCCGATCCTGATTGCCGGCGGACTGGGCACGGTGCGGCCGCAGCACGCGCTCAAGAACCCGAGCGACGTGCGCGACGGAGCCCATGTGATTGTGCTGGGCGGGCCCGCGATGCTGATCGGGCTGGGCGGCGGTGCGGCGTCGAGCAACAGCAACGCGGGCGGCGAGGCGTCGGCGGAGCTGGACTTTGACAGCGTGCAGCGCGGCAACCCGGAGATTGAGCGGCGCGCGCAAATGGTGATCAACACGTGCGTGGCGCTGGGCGACGAGAACCCGATTGCCATGATCCACGACGTCGGCGCCGGCGGCCTGTCCAACGCGCTGCCGGAGCTCGTGAATGACGCCGGCTTTGGCGGCCAGTTTGAGCTGCGCCAGGTCGAGAGCGCCGACCAGAGCATGAGCCCGCTGCAGATCTGGTGCAACGAGGCGCAGGAGCGCTACGTGCTGCTGGTCAACCCGGACAGCTACAACCGCTTCATGAGCATCTGCAGCCGCGAGCGCTGCGGCTACTCGAATGTCGGCACCGTCGTGGCCAAGGACGCCACCAAGGACGCCGTGGCCCGCCTCGTCGTGTCGGACCGCGACGCCGGCCCGCCCAACCCCATCGACCTGCCCATGACGACGCTGTTCCCCAAGAACCGCCGGCTCGAGCGCGTCGTGGCCTCGCGCAAGCCGCAGCTCGACGTGTTTGAGCCGGCGCAGTGTATCCGTGCGTCGTACGGCGCCGGCCTGAGCGACACTGAGCTGCTGCGCGAGACGACGCGGCGCGTGCTGCTGGTGCCCAGCGTGGGCTCCAAGTCGTTTTTGATCACCATTGGCGACCGCAGCGTCGGCGGCCTCGTGGCGCGCGACCAAATGGTTGGGCCGTGGCAGACGCCCGTGGCCGACGTGGCCGTGACCGCCGGCGGGTTTTCGGTCGACGGCAAGGTCCGGACGGGCGAGGCCATGGCCATGGGCGAGAAGCCGACGCTGGCTCTCATCTCGCCGGCGGCATCGGCGCGCATGGCCGTCGTCGAGAGCTTGATGAACCTGGGCGCGGCGGACCTGCGCGACGGGCTGCCGCGCGTCAAGCTGTCGGCCAACTGGATGGCGGCGGTCAACCACGACGGCGAGGGCGCGGCGCTGTACGAGGCGGTGCACGCGATTGGCGAGGAGCTGTGCCCGCGGCTGGGGCTGGAGATCCCCGTGGGCAAGGACTCGACGTCGATGAAGACGACGTGGAAGGACGGCGGCGCCGACGGCGAGACCAAGACGGTGACGGCGCCCGTCAGCGTCGTCATCTCGGCCTTTTCCGTGGTCGGCGACACGGCCAAGACGTGGACGCCGCAGCTGCGTCGTGTCGAGGACGTCGGCGAGACGATCCTGATGTTTGTCGACCTGGCCGGCGGGCACCAGGCGCTCGGCGGTTCCGCCCTGGCCCAGTCGCTCGGCCGCATCGGCCACGAGTCGCCCGACCTGCGCGACGACAAGGGCCAGAACATTATCAGCGACTACTTTGACGCGCTGTCGCAGCTGCACGACACGGGCGTCGTGCTGGCGTACCACGACCGGTCCGACGGTGGCCTGCTGACGACGCTGGCCGAGATGATGTTTGCCGGCCGCGTCGGCGTCGACATTATGCTGGACGGCATCAGCAAGTCGGGCCGCGTCGAGGACGTGCTGGCGGCGCTGTTCAACGAGGAGCTGGGCGCCGTGTTCCAGATCCGCAAGCGCGACGAGATGCTCTTCAAAAAGGGCTTCTCGACGTGCGGCCCGCCGGCCGGCCTGCTGCGCAAGTTTGGCGTCGTCAAGGCCACGGCCCGCCAGTCGCTGACCGTGCGCCACGGCGGCACGACGCTGCTCGACGTGCCGCGCCGCGACCTGGAGCAGTGGTGGTCCAAGACGTCGCACGCCATGCAGCGCCTGCGCGACAATGCCGACTGTGCCGACGCCGAGTTTGCCGCGATCGCCGACGACACCGACCCGGGGCTGTCCTACCGCCTCACTTACAAGCCCGCCGACACGCTGCAGCCGCTGACGGCGTCGCTGTCGCGCCTCATTGGCAAAGCCCCTCGCGTCGCCATTTTGCGCGAGCAAGGTGTCAACGGCCACGCCGAGATGGCCTTTGCGTTCCGGGCTGCCGGCTTTGACGCCGTCGACGTGCACATGACCGATATCTTGGACGGCCGCACACTGGCCGACTTTGTTGGTCTGGCAGCCTGCGGCGGCTTCTCGTACGGCGACGTGCCGGCGGCCGGCATGGGCTGGGCAGCCTCGATCCTGATGCACAAGGGCAACGCGCGGCGCGAATTCGAAACATTCTTCCAGCGGCCCGACACGTTTACGCTCGGCGTCTGCAACGGCTGCCAGATGCTGTCGCGCCTGCAGAGCCTGATCCCGGGCACCGCCCACTGGCCGACGTTTGTCGACAATGCCAGCCAGCAGTTTGAGGCCCGCTACACCATGGTCACCGTGGCCGAGGACGCTGGCCGCACCGACGGCGTGCTGCCCTCGGTCTTCTTGCACGGCATGGCCGGCTCGTCGCTGCCCGTGGCCGTGTCGCACGGCGAAGGGCGCGCGCACTTTGCGTCGCCCGCCGACCAGGAGGCCCTGGAGAAGCGCGGCCTCGCGCCCATCCGCTACGTCGACAACCGCCTGCAGGTCACCGAACAGTACCCGGCCAACCCCAACGGGTCCCCCGCAGGCATTGCGGGCGTGCGCAGCGAGGACGGGCGCGTGCTGGCCATGATGCCGCACCCGGAGCGGACGATTGTGGCGGGCGTGGGCAGCTACATCCCGGCGGGGGCCGTGGAGGACTGGGGCGACTACGGGCCGTGGATCCGCATGTTCCGGAGTGCGCGCCGGTGGGTTGGCTAGGGGTGAGGTTGTTCTTTTTTTGATTTATCAATTGGTGTTTGGGACTTGCATCTTTTTTTTTCTTTCTCTTTTTTATTGGTTCATAAACAACAATTTGATTCTACAGATCTTCGGTCTTGTCATCCAGTCTTGCTACTCGGTCTTGTCATCCAGTCTCCTCGGTCTTGTCTGTCACCTGCCAGCCATCGTCGTGATGCTCCTCGTCGCCAGATGATCATCCCGCCAAGCCACCCTCTTATCATTACGTGCAGCTGCAACAGCCTGTTATGGAAGGTCGCTGTCATCTGTCCTTTTGCCACTTTTCAACTGTCAGAACGTGGGGGTAGGATCGGAGTCCGGACAGGCGAGAGAGATATCGTACTCTGGGAGATACTCTGAATTCAAAAGAATCAAAGATCAGAAGATCAGAGACACCCGACACACAATCCTCCGACTCCCTGGCGATCCCCGTTTGATGTTCATTGCCCTTCGGAAAGACGAAAGGTCCCCCCCCCTGGCAGAAGCATGACTGGCGAGCAGGTGCCGCGTGGCACAGCATCGGATCCTTTTCCATATGAGTACGAGTACGGGTACACTCGAAGCACCACGCCGGGCGTTACGCAGCGCCGTCCGTCACTTTACGAGCATTTTACGAGTATTTTACAAGCAATTACAAAGACGCCTCGTGCGTGTGCTACCAACAGACGTGTGCGACGTTGGACAGCCCTTTTTATTTCTTCTGCTTTGACAAGGACGTGAGACACTTTGCCGGACGCACCAGCGAGGATGCGGATGATGCAGGAGAAGGAGGCCCGGGCCAGGATTGTACGAGGAGGATCAGGCTGGCCTGCGGAAGAGGACACAACACTCCCTACTCAGTACTCGTACTCCCTATCCTGGATCCTTCGGAAACTGCCCAGCCCGAGCAGGCCGCAGGCTGCAAAACGAGATTCCGAAATCACAGTTGAGCCGCCTCCAAGCGAAATGGCCGCGGCCAGGGAGACGGGCCCCTGCAGGACGTATGTTTCGTCACATACCAAAAAAAAAAAGTCTCCAAAGCGACTCGAAAAACAATACTTGCTTGATCCATCTGATAAAACGCCGCCTCGATCGGGCATGTCGTCCGAAGCAGGTGGGCAGGGCGTGGTTCGTCGGGACGTCGAGCCGCTTGCGGCGTTGTCTTGCGGCGGCGGCAGCGTCTTTGCGGCGTCTGGCGTCGTCATCTTGGCTGCTACCGGTCAGAGGTCTTTGTGATAGTGGCCGTGCATAAAAGTGCATGAGTATGAGTACGGAGTACTTTGTACGGAGTACTCGTAGGAACAAAGACGACAACTTTCTCCATCTTTCAGACCGGCCTTGCGTGGCACCTTCCCTTACGAGTTGTCGATGCGACGTGGCAAGGAAAAGGAGCCGCGGCTTAATCAGCAGTGACAACAGCATGATGTGGAATATACGAGTATGTACGAGTACGAGTACTTGTACTTGATACAAGTCCCCTTCGGACGCCTGTCCCAGCACGTTGGCGCGCCGGGTCTTGGGTCGGATGACTCTGGCAGGGTCTTGCCTGAAAACGGCTAGGTCTGGGCACCAGGCTGCGCTGACGATGGCAACCAAGCCGGCGGTGCCGTGTGCATCGTAGATGGGGGGAGGGGGGTCGTCGGTAGACGATGTTGGCAGTGCGCGTACTTGTGGTGCTGGTGTACTTGTGATGCTATGTAACTCTACTCAGTATTGTACACGGGCAGTCCGACCTCAGCTGAGGAGCAAACAGAAAAGCTGAGTGTTCACCGAGATGGAGCAACCAAGATGGCCTCATCACATTCAGGGTTCTTCAGGGTTCTTCAGGGTTCTTCAGGACACACATACGAGTACGAGTCGAGCCGTAGGAATCAAACGAGCACTCATACTCGTACTTGGCATATACGGAGTAATTGTGCACTCGCCAACGCCCAGCCGTCGCCCCTCTTCGCTTGCACCACCCCTATCAATATTGAAACAGGCTACAAGGATCTCTTGCGTGCTACGACCATGGCCTCGGCAGATATGACACGGAGTACGAGTGAGTACTGAGTACGAGTACTCGCTCGAGTACGTACTCGTACTGAATCAAGGCCAGGCCACTCGTTCTTCCGTTCAGCTCCACCCGGCTTATGGAACGGCTGGGGCTGCACTGGCGATCATTGGCACTTGTCTCAGAGGGGATAAGAGACCCAAACTGCTGCAGACTGCAGACCACCGCGGAGCTACGCGATGCGTAATCCAGAGCACATTGGTCGTGCCATTTACCGTGATGGGCCGGGCTGGGATGTGGAAAAACGAGATGAGATGGTCAGGGGGGTGCATGTACGGAGTAGGGGGGGGGGAGGAAGGGGAGAGGGGGAGGGGAAGCGAGACGGGGTACTACTCTTTATGCTCCGAGGAGTGCTCGTGCAGACGGTAAGCACTCGTGCTAATACGACGTGTGATGGTGTCTACGAGTGGGAGTATCTAGTGAGTACATTGTTGTGTTTTGGGTCGGCGTGGCCGGGCTGAGGTAGAAAGTACGAGTAAAAATCAAAGGAAAAAAGAAAGAACAAAAATCAAGAACAAAAATCAGGAACAAAAATCAAACAAAAATCAGACAAAAATCGAACAAACATCAAGAACAAAAGTACCTACATGCAATGACAACCGTTGTGCGGCATGTCAGAGCAGGCAGAAGTGGAACAGGAAATACTCGTACTGGCCTTGGTCTTCCGTCTTGGTACGAGCTACCAGGCTCGGACGCCGGCACCTGTCTCACCGTGAGCAACAATGTAGAATTAGACGTTTTTTCTTCCTATTTTTCTTCTCGTTCTTGCTTTGCTCAAGTCTACGAGTACTCGTACTTCGTACCTCCCGCTTTTTTCCTCTTCCATTTTCCTCTTCCTCTTTCCTCCTTCCTTTCTCATCCACTTCGATAACAAATGGTCACCCGGCCCGGTAGACGTTACATGCTATCCGTGCCCGAGAAGGGAAGATAAAGTGCGAGCCTCGTCGCGTCGGCGGCACACAGACGGAGTACGACGGCACACTGGAAAACTGGAAAACTGGAAAACTAGAAAACTGGAAATACGAGGGCCGGTCTGCGGAGTCGTCGTCTGCTCGCAGCAGCAGCAGCAGCAGCCTCTGCTCGTATCGTATCGTATTTCGTCCAATGTCAAACGGCTGAACAAGTAGAAATACTGCCGGTGGCCCAAGGCAGCACCAAGTATCGTACGGAATACTCCGTACTCTGTAAAAGTGATGCATCAACAAGTGGACGCTGTCGTCAAAACATCTCCGAAACATGCCACGGCGAAGGAGAGTCAACCAAGAAAAGAAAAGCAGGAAAAAATGAGATAAGAAAAAAGAAGAAGAAAAAGAAAGAAAGAAAAAGAAAGAAAGAGAAAAAAAAAAGAAAAAGAAAAAAAAAAAAAAAAAAGAAACAAGCCGGCAACTCCTTCCAAACTCGACCACGCAGATCCTGCAGTACGTGTCGTACTCGTTCTCTCCTTGTACCCTGTACTCGGTTTCGTACTCCGTACTCCGTACTTCGCCGGCGGACAGGGCTAGCTAGCAGCCTGTCTGGTCCTAGTGCCCTGCGTACGGAGTAGTGCCCCCCGTAGTGCCCCCGTAGTGCCCTCTGCTACCCTCCAACTGTTCGTGGGGAATCGAGGAATGGCATGGTATCATCATGGCAGGCATCCTTGCACTAGCCAGAAACAGACGCAAACCCTTGGGTCGCTCAGCTCGTTTGCTGGCGGACGGCACTTTGCCCCTTTTGTTTACTCCATTGGGAGGGATTGGGAGGCATTGTTTTTTTTTCTTCTTTTTCTTTTTGATTCTCTGTCTGCTTTGTTTTCTTTTCTTCGTATTTTTCTTTGGCCTCTTCACAAGAGAAAAGAAGAGATTAAACTATGCCGCGGTAGCTGTCATTTCTGTCTTTTGTTGACCCGCGTCTGCCCTACCGTGGTTGCAACTCTGCCTGCATGGCCCAAACAATTACCGTGCACGATGCTCCGTCTGTCGTTGCGATGCAGATGAGGTAATCAGAGTACTCGTAATCAGGGTTTCGCACAAATCAGGAAGGAGCCTACTTGCGCTACCGTACGGAGTACTCCATACTCGTAATGCCGATTCCAAGGGTCCTCTCTCTGTGCGCTTGTCGTAAGCGTTAGGTAAGAAGTGCAAGTGGGGTTGGGGTGTACGAGTATGATGTGGGGAGTGAGTGTTGCTGCCAGTGTTGCTGCCAAGTGCCCTGCCAGCCGTGGCCTTCCGCTTTAGACTCTTTTTTTTTTTTTTTTTTTTTTTGTCAAACCCGGTTGCTTTGGCCATGTGGTACTCTCAGATAGCAGAGATACAGCACAAACCAAGTACCGAGAAAATCGATACAGAAAATAGAGTGGGGTTACCACCCAAGTACCCGTACTCCGTACTCCGTACTCCCGTAACTCTCGCAACTCGTACGAGTAACCCGTACTAAAGTTCAATAGTCACAAGGCGCGTGCAATGTGCGAATCCTTACATGTGGCACGCTTACGTCCGAAACATGGTCACAGACCGGCATGTGCCATGGATACGACGAGTAATTCCTCCAATGCAAGTCGAGTATGCCTACCGACGGTACGGAGTACATGGTGTTGATGGAGCGGACCGGAATCAAGTTTGTGAGGAGGAAGAGGAATAGGAAGAGGAAATGGAAAAGGAGGAGGATGAGGGAACGAGGAAGACGGATAAATATAGTAGAAAGAAGATGAAGTTAAAGATGAAGAAAATTCAAGGAACAAATACGGATAAATAATAACAAAATACGGCGAAAATCATGATAGTCAGGTAAAAGTCGAATAACAAAAATAGAAGTAATACGACCGGTACTCATAATATGACAAGAAAAGTAAAGTCGACTAAGAACATGGGATTAATACGAGTATACGCGTACAGAGTAGACAGTACGGAGTCGGAGGTACTCGTATGGCCACGACAGGACAAGAAGTAAACAAATCAATTACTCGTACACTACTCGTAAAACACAAAAATAGGATTGACGCTTCTATTATGCGCACGACTACGCGTACGCCTACTTGTACACCTATATTTTGAAAGATCGTGATCCCAAAAGAAAGAAAAAAACCAAGATCAATACTACCGAAGCACAAAAGCACGCCAGAAGCTCCCTCTCCTTCCATGGCGTCTTCCCTCATCCCTTTGCCTGGCACTCGGTCACCAAAAACGTACGGAGTAGACAGATGGATTTTGTCCGTAAAAAGGGACCTCGTACCGTATCTGCTGATCTTATCCCTGTTTAGGAATCAGCCGCTCGGCAAGTCGGTCTTTGCCGTCGGTGTCTCTGCAGTGAGCTGCCGGTATTCATGCTGATCCTCAAAGGCTCCGGCATATGGTGTCCTTTTTTCCTTTTTTTCCTTTTTTTCCTTTTTTTCCTTTTTGCCTTTTTTGCTTTTTTTCGATTTCCTGCATGTTTGCATCCTTTGCATGTGATTACTTGTTTCAGCCACCCGTGCGAACGAACGCAGGATGGAATCCGTCTTACGAGTTTACGAGAATACCGAGACGAGAGGATGCATGTGCAGCAGATGGGATGCAGGGGAGGCAGAGTATGACCCGATGACGTTTCGAGCATCAGGCTTCCGTGGCCACTCGGGAAGATGACGAAGAAGGAAGAAAAAAAAGAAAAGACGAAGAAAAACGTCACCACAAACCGAGGCATTGCTAGCCTCTTCGGCGGATGATGGACAGGGCCGTGTTTATCCTCCTGCTCGCCAGTTTCTTTCTTCATCTTTTTTTGTCTCTTTGTTTTTCCATTTATCTTGTGCGTGCCACCACAACGCTCCATTTTTGTATGGCAGCTAGCGCAAGCCTCTCGCTAAATATTCAGTAGCTTCCGTACTGGGACTAGGCGGCAGTCTATTGCTCTCACGAGTGCTTGCAAGAATCTACGAGTACTCGTACATCGTCGTCTTGGCCGCGGACAATGTAACAGGCAGAGGCAACGTATCGTACTCAGTAGTTGCTGATCAGCTCTTTGCTGATCAACTACTCGTATCTCACAAATACTTCTGCACCCGACCTGCATGCCTCTGACGTTCCACGTACGAGGCTTGGTCCTTGATGCGACGGCTCATTTCACACACATCCTTGCACCGGCGTTGGCTGGCGCTGCTGACGCCACCGAGAATGCATGCGGGGCGGGATAATGCAAAAGCAAAGGCAAATGCATACGGAGTACGAGTACTCAGTACTGGCTGGCTGGGAACAAGGCCGCGAGAATGGCCGCGAAGCGTCCTGAGAGAGGAGACCGACGGATTTACGGCCCAAGTGCCGTCCATCCTCCAAGTACCGATCCTTACAAGTAGAAATACGCTGTCACGAGGGCACGAGCAACTCGCTCTACGGAATACTCCGTACTCCTCTACTCCATATACCGTCCATGCCCGCGTGAAAGCAAAAACGACCGTCTTTGCCGCTGCCGCTGCTACACCGGGCACCACCACGCAGTGCCACTGGAGAGCTGCCAGCCGTCAGCGCACATGTGCGACGCCAGTATTTCCCGGCGTAGGACAAACAGGGCGAGACAGTGGCTGTGGTGAATAAGACGTAAAAGAATATAAATAGAAGCAGGATCAAAAAAACACGCCGTGTCACTGGATCATTCTTATTTGATATGTTGAGATTTTAAGATTTTAGCTTTACGAGTGCTCCCTTTGAGTTGCAACGCGGCTCGCCGATGCAATGCTTTTTCGACTTGCGAGGACAAAGCCTTTACGAGTCACAAGCGCAAAAGGCCCGTTGGCTCGGCGGAATATCCTATTCTTCCTTTATTGCGGCCGGACGGATTTCGGGGCTATGACCAAACGTTACTTTAAAAGACCTACCGAAGGCTCCGTAGGAAGTAGGAGGTAGGAGGAGGGGAGCCTCGCAGAAGCGCCGGAAGGATGCTACGGTAATGCTGAGTACGAGTACTCAGTACTCCTCGCATCTCCTCGCATACGAGGAAGGAGAAAAGGCACAGACAGAGGAGGGACCGCGTTTATCCCTCGTTTCGCACCTTCCCTCTTGGCAGCTCGAGTCTTTTTGTCATGCTCCTCCTTCCCAAGACGACCGACACTGCGGGGCCCACCAACCAGGTCCTTTAACTTTTATGCGAGCTCTCATTTATCACGACACTTGTACTTTGTAACAATATAACTTGAAAACGACCTCGCAAAATACGCAACAATCCAGCTGCTCACAACGGACATTGTCGCTCGCACCGTACCGCTTCAGGCTTGGATCGAAACTAGCAAACGACTTGCCGAGCTCCGTCCTCATTAGCCGCTTTGCTGGGCACACGCCCCGCCGTTCCATCCTGCTCCGGCTTACGAGAACGAGTACTCGTACTCCGTACTCTGTACTTACTCCGTACTTCACGCACGTTTGGCGCTCTGTTCGTGCCTTCCCATCTGGTCGCTTTGTCCGGCCTCGCCCTACCTACCCCCTTTGCGACAGCAAGCCCTCTCTTGGCCTTTTGGCTAGGCCCCCCCCCCCCCTCGTCTGCGGCTCCAGCGAATGACAGGGCACGCCAACCGAGACGCGGCGGCATTGATCTGGCCGACCCGCCTGCTGTTTCTGCATTGCTGCATTGCTGCATTCCCTATCTACGGAGTATGTACTGAGTACCGAGTACATGTGTACATACTCGCGTATTGCGTACGAGTACGAGTATATCTCGGTAGGTAGCTGGTCTACCGACAATACGAGTACTGGCCTGCACACCGTAGTATCGTAACTCTTGTAGTTTACTCCGTACAGAAAAAAAAAGGAGCAACCGTGCTACGTTACGGTGCAGGTGTGGCAGTTTCATCAAATGCACATCTCGGTACGGCTCACGTTTTTGGTGACATTCGCGTGGCAACTGTCAGTGGGTGGAGGTATCAAACTCGAAACGGCAAGGAATGTCGGATGAGTAGAGCCAAATTACGTTGTCGAGTCCTATTTTACGAGTACTGAGTAAGGATGGTACGGTTCGGCTAAAAAATCCAGCTGGCTAGATGCTAGGAAAAAGAAAAGAAAACAATAATCATGCTATCCCATCGGAAACAGCACAGGGGTCGAGACGATCAACGTCGTACGGACTATGATACATTCTTTTCCCCTGCGGCACAGACGGACGTTGCTATTCAGTACTCTGTACTCGTACGTACTCGTACTATCTTCATGCAATGGTCTCGAGTCGGCTGGCCATCGGAGGAATACCGTCCCATGGCGGGCACCACCACAGACAGTGTGGTCGGTATGCACGGCTATCATCCCAGCACACGGTTGGGTTGCATGTGCCGGCGGCTTACGACATGGCAACTTTATCCTCCTCCCCTTTCTGTATGACCCCGCCAGGGGTCTTGAAACAGCAGGTCCTTGCAATGAGCGGCAAGGACAAAGGGTACGAGTACGGAGTACTCGTACGGAGTTTTCGTAAATCAGTACTTCGTATAAAAAAACAAAAAAATCATAAAATCAAATGTCAAAGGAGTTCTCGTAATCGTACTCGTAGCAACTACTCCGTACGTCTACTCGTAGAAGAACATCCACGCACTTGTACTTGTACTCGAGCAACGGCCATGGCGTTGGCAGCCGTTGATTTCAGCAATGCCACGGACTCAAGGGATGGACTGGCCGGTCTAGGGAGAATCTGGCTGGCTTTGTCTCACGGCCGTTGTTGCCGCACGCGGGACGTTTCTGTCGTTTGCTCGTTGTTCCTTCGTACTCAGTATCGTGTTGTATCGTTCCCCGCGGCGGCTGTCGGAGTGCCGGTCCGTCTCTGGTCTGGCGCGTAAGAGTACTGCCGAGACGTCAGTGCCGTTGTCATCTTTACTCTTCTTGTGTCTTAACTATTGTTTCTCAACGCTTCTTTCAACTCTTCTTTTTTCCTTTTCTTTTCCTCACTTCTTTCCTCTACCATGTGCGGGTGAGACAGTCGGCGGTTTCCTCTTCAAGGACAGCTAACTCCGTAATAATCATCTACTTTTGTGTCCTCCGTACTCTGTACTCGTAGAATACTCGTATGCCCCCTGTGGAATCTCACCTCCCTGCAATACACCCCCCTACCGCGACGGCTATGGATGGCAATAATTACTCCGTCCACTCCACATCGCCGTCGAAAAGCCTGTGTTCATGCACCCACAGCAGCCTATCCTTGTCTTTGACAAAGGGACTGCCAGCACACGGGCCAGGCTTCTTTTCAAGCCTTGCCTTCTCCGCCAAACCTGGCCACATGTTAGTTAGCACCAGTCACAAATCACATCATTTCCGTGTCATTAACGCATGCGAATGCCACGGTATGTTCCTTTACTCCGTACTATGTATTGGTTCGGTTGCTATGGGTTGTTTTGGTTTCTTTACTTTTCTCTTTACTGTTTCCGTAAAAAAAAAATATTTATATCTACGTTGGTTTTTTATCATTCCTTTTTTCTGCTTTTATTCTTCCTTCGTTCCCCCTCCTGCAGGCAACTCCTTCTTCCACCCTGCAGGCAGCATAGGCCACATCTGCCAGTTTCTTCGCTTTCGCCCCTGTCAGTGAATCGGAAATTTATTGCTGCTCTGCCCTTCGGACTGGGGTGCGTTCTTTTTTTTACTCGTACTTCTCTCTTTTTTTTTTGTGCTCGTATTCTATCCCGGCGGTTAAAAAAGGCAGTCCAGCGTTTAATTATGTCTATCAGCGTTCATCCGGCCCGTGGTCCGTAAGTCCGTATATCTCCTGGTTATTCCTATTCAGTATCCATTTTTCCATTTATGTATTTAGCAGGCCAATTATATACTTGTGTGACCCCAAACAAGAAGGAGCGATCAAAGAGGACAACGAGCGAAGAAAACGGAAAGCGCAACCTGCCAGCACGTGAAGACGTGAAGGAAGGAGCACTATGGCATACCGAGCACTACCTTGCATGTTCCATGTCCAGCCAGATGCAGGCAGGTGAAGGAAGGCAAGGGCAATGGGCTGCGCCGCTCAGCGCCTTCCTGACCTGGCGGATATCCCCTTGGCGAGTCCAAGCCAACGACTTCGGCTCTTTTTCCATTTATCATCTTTCCTTTTCCTTTCTTTTTGTTCCTTGCGTTGTACTCGTGCTCCGTGCTCCGTACTCCATGACCTTTTTTACTCTTCTTTATTTATTGTCTTTTTATCTCTGTTCGTCTTTTATATTAATTTTTTTGTTTGCCGTTCCTTGCTTTCTTCATCGTTGATCAAGATCGAGCATCCTTATTATTCCCATTGTCCTCGTCTTTTTCTTCTTTTTTTCTTCTTCCCGTTTTTCCCTCTCCCCCCCCTCCCGTCTTGACTTCTTGACTTGTTGACTTTCTTTTCTTCTTCTACTCTTGGTTTCTGCTTTTATTCTCCCTCATCCCCCCTCCCCCCCCTCTCATTTCCTTGTGTCAAGTAAATAAGAGAGTCCTGGGGACGTATCCAAAACGACATCCTGCGCAATATCACACCTCCCGCTGACTGTGTCTTCACGGCGTCAACTACACCCGTCTCACATCGCCACCAGGCCATGCCCGCCATCTAGGCAGACACCCACACACATCGTTTCCAATGGGGTACTCTACCGTTGCCGAGTCCCACAGCCGCCTCCCCCAAACACCTCCCGACTTCACCTCGTCGAGCTCTTCGTCCTTCTCGGCCAGACCAAACGCAAACGCCCTCTGCCAGCCGCCCAGGGACCTCTTCTGGCCTCAGCCCAAGCCACCCATCTCGCCGCCCATGTCCAGTCATGACCAGCCGCTCTCTTCTGTTGTTGTAAAGCCATCGTCTCCCGTTCCACGGCCCTCCTCCACCGACAGTGCCAGCATGTCCGCAGCATCATCATCATCGGCAGCGGCACCTGCGGCCAACCACAGCCCGGCCAGCAGTCCTCGTAAACACAACGACGCACCACGCCCGCACGTCCGGGAAACGCTGCCGTCTCTGAGCAGCATCTTTGGCCCGCCGGAGAACATCCGGCCTCTGCACCCGTCGCCGCTGGAACGGTCCCGCGGCTCTCTGACACCTACAGCCATGGAGCCCCGACGGTCGCCGTCGCTGTCGTACTTTCCCATATCCGGAACACCACCGGCGTCCGTGTCGTCGCTGTCCCAGTCTTCGCAGCCGCTGCCACAACCGCCCCGGAGCGCCTACCACGACGACCACGACGTGGCACAGTCGGCGGCACCCCGTCCATGGTCGGATCTGCGGTCGGGCTACGCCCCGGCCAGCCGATGGGGCGCGCACCCGGATAGCAGCATCAAGGCCGAGTACGCACCACACGGCGAGCACCGGGCGTACTACGCAGCATCCAGCCCGACGGACCCCCGTGGACCGGCGTCGTCTGACTACCACCGACGCCAGCACCAGCACCAGCACGAGCAGCAGCCGCCGCCACCGTACGCCTCGCACAGCCACCAGCCTCGCCAATACTCGCCGCCGCCGCCCATGGGACTGTCGCGGAGCCCTGTCCGCGGAGGTGCTCCTGCGTCGATGCCGCTGACGCCGGCGAGCTCTGCCTATATGGAGGGCGCCCTGATCCCTAAGGAGGGCATGGGCCCGAAGATCTGGACAGGTGTTGATTTCCTGCCGCAGTTTATGCACGCTAGCGATGTGCCGGGCGAGGGCCTGTGCTTCTTTTACGACGACGGCAGCCACTGCAAGGCGGTGATTGACGGCGAGCCCGTCAACCCTTATTGGGGCGTGACCAAGGCCGGCAAGCCCCGAAAGCGGCTGGCCATTGCGTGCATGACGTGCCGCGAGAAGAAGATCAAGTGTGACCCGGAGTTCCCGCGCTGCGTGCAGTGCGAGAAGTTTGGCCGCGTCTGCCGCTTCAAGAACGCGCCCCGTGGCGGCAACAACGGGTCGCCCGGCACGACGGCGTCGGAGCCCGAGGGTATGCGCAAGATGGGTAGCCAGGACGGCATGGTGCGCCCACCGCCACCCGAGTCGCCGCGGCAGATGGCGTACCCTGCTCGGAGCATGTCCAGCAACTCGACCAGCTCGTCGTCGCGGGCCGGCATGCGGCGTGCCTCGAGCCCCGACCGCATGGACCTGGCCGGCGGTGCTCACTACAAGCGGACGCGGACGGACTACGACTACTACACGACGGCGAGCCGCGGCCGCTCGCCACCCTACGGCAGCCGCTCGCCCACGATGCCGGCCGACGCCCCCCGCAGCGGAGGTCTGCCGTCGGCGCCCTGGGGCAGCGGCCACGAGGTGCGTCACGACGTGCACTCGCCGTCGCTGCCGCCGTACAGCCACATGGGCTCGCAGCCGCCGTCGCAGTCTGGCTCCTACCGGCGTCACCGCTACGACGACTACCGGCGGTCGCAGCCCACATCGCCGTCGCAGGCCGAGCCGCCGCGCACGCTCCTGCCTCCTCCGCGTTCGGGACCCGAGCATCCGCGTGGCTACGACGACGTTGTGGGCCGCCCATGGCAGCACGAGTTGTGAGTACAGCCGTCTGACGTCCGAGTATAGACAGGAGCAGCAGCTGACCAGTGCAGGCGTCATCATGGCCGTGCGTGATTGCGTCTCCTGTCGTTACGACGACAGTCTGTTTTCCTTGTTTTTGTTTAGATATCCGTTCGACTCGTGTCTTGTTGTTTTTACTGCGTTATGTTTTCACGGCCGCTTGTATTTTGTACTGTACTTGTGCGTTTTTTCTTCTCTTCTCTTCTTGCTCTGTTCTTCTTCTCTTTTTTGCTCTGTTGTTCTTCTCATTGCTTCTCTTCTTTTCTACTTTCTCTTCTTTTTCTTTCTTGTTCGTTTCCATTTCTGCATTCTTCTTCTTCCATTTCTTCTCTTTCCATCTTGTTCCATCTTCTCTTCTTTTCTCCATTTCTTCAATTTTCCTTCTTCTGTTCTCCTTTTGAGTCTTGTTTGCTGGCTTCATGATTATGCATCTGCTAGGCGTTGGCTTGGGTTGCCTCTTGAGGCTCTTCTTTTGCAATATAAGAGGCTACTTCCTGTTGACCAGATCTTTGTCTTTTTTTTCTACATTTCACTCGTAGACCTTATAAGGGTTTCTATTTTTCAAGACAGCAGCAAACACTGTCTACTGCAAAATACTCTGTTTGAGTACTCGTACAAACCGATTATATTTTTCACTGATGTCACATTGTGGTCGTGTTAGTCGGAGTTAACAGTAATTAATCAGTCGACCAATGAGAGTTTGGAGACCCGCATTTCATATGCCTGCCCCACAACCAATGTGCCTTTCTGGGGAACGGGTTTTGTCCCCTTTTTGCTCCCGAGCCGGCTCTTTTTGACGCGCCGCCGCTCTCCCACGCTTGCACCATTGACTGCCGCTTGACTTTCTCGTATTCCGCGACCACGGTGCCGACAGCCTGTGCTCGTCCTCTCCTATACCTCCGATATCGACCTCGACGCCGCTCCGACTCTGTCTTCCGCCTCCGACCTCCTCGATTCACCTCCCCCGTTTATGGCGAGCTGAGGAAACAAGAGACACCTCCAATACCTACTACCTACTACCTCTACCTCTACCTCTACCTCTACCTCCGCCGCCATGTCTTGGCTTACGTCCTTGGCGGGCTATGCCGCGCCCGTGTTCCTGGTCTTCTCGCCCATCTTCTCGTACGGCGACCAGATCGTGTCCATGAGCCGCAAGAAGTCGAGTGCCGGCTTCTCCATGGACATTCCGCTGATTATGCTGGTGGCATCCTTTTTGCGGTGCGTGCTGTGTGTCATAACACTTGATGAGTGTTTGTTACTGACTAGTTTAGCATCGCCTACTACCCCGGTGCCCAGTTTGACAAGGCGCTGCTGGCCCAGTCGATCCTCATGGTCATCGTGCAGCTGATCCTGCTCAAGGTGGCTCTGGACCACCGGCCCGCGCCGTCGGCCAAGGGCGGCGATGCTGCCGTGCCCTTTTCCGGCGTGCGCGCGGGAGCGGGCGCACCGGGCGGTCTCTTTGCCGAGCGCCCCTACAACTTTTGGCAGTGGCGGTCACCCAAGCCGTAGGTTTTTGGAATGTACTTTTGGTGTACTTTTTGGGACATGTACTGACCACCACAGGTACTGGCATTTTTTGATGTACCTTTTTGCGGCCCTCGTTGTCGGCGAGTTTGTGCTGAGCCCCTTTGCCGGCGTCTACGCATCCTACTCGGTGCTGATCGGCTACATTGGCCTGTCGGTCGAGGCGACGCTGCCGCTGCCGCAGATCCGCACCAACCACATCAACCGGTCGTGCCACGGGTTCCGGCCGTCGGTGCTGGTCAACTGGCTGGCGGGCGACGCCATGAAAATGTTTTGGTTCTTCACGGCGACGAGCGAGATCCCGCTGGCGTTTAAGCTGTGCGGCCTGTTCCAGGCCGGCTGCGACTCGGTGCTGGGCATCCAGTACTTTATTTACGGCAACGGCAGCGGCGGCAGCGGCAGCATGGGCGGCGCCGGCGCCGACGGGCCGGGCATGATGCTCAAGGAGAAGGAGGCGGCGTTCCGGCACGCGGCCGGGTCAGTGTTTCCCTCGGGGAGCCACATGGGGTAAATGCTTAGGCTTTACTCGTACTCTTTTTGCATTGCGAGTTTGGCTTTTTGGTTGGCTTTTTGGTTTATTCCCGAGTTGCATTTGCACATTGATCGACGACGACGACATCATGTTTTTTTTTTTTTGAATATATGACAGATCAGGCCTGGTCTTGGATATTAGACAGCATCGGCATTGGATACGGTGTTTGACGTATACTTATTGTAGTAATGTTAATCAGAATCAATAATACGCAGTATGGCAAGCAGTTTTGGGGGTAATATGGCGTTGCGTGGTGGACAGACAGATAGATAGCAGCCGTTCCTTCTAGTCGTAAACTTTTGGCGGCGCGGCCCGTACTGAACCATCTGCTAGCAAGGCGACGCTGCAATAGGAAAGAAGGACGGTGACAGTGACAAAAAGGTACGCTGCACCAGCAAGGTCCCCTCCACCCCGGCGACAGGGTCGTGGCCTGCCTGGCGTGGCCCCTGACGCGCCGTGCGCAGCCGTTGACGCTAGTTAAAGTGGTACCTCTATTTTGCGGTAGTTTTGTATGGCGCAAGAGGTACCCACTAACAGACTGTCACGCACGCGCACGCGACAACCGAGAAGCTGTTGCGGTTGTCCCCCCAGCCACCGTATTTACAACGCCCACGTTGCCCTGGCGCAGTTCGTTTGTAACTCCGAGTCACTTTTGTTTTTTTTCTGACGTATTAGCTTCCATTCACTAACACTTGCAATTACCACCGAGCTACCGAGTACAACTACGATACATCAACCCTCCCTATCACGACGCACCACCAGAGCAACCCCCTATTAGGCCTCACACCAGGCCACCACGAGGCCGAGGAGGTGCAGCTTTGCTGAGACGCTGCTCCCACCACACCAATGGCGCCGTCCAACTTTCGGACGTACGAGGCGCAGAGCCGGCTGCTGGCCGCCGTCATTGCCAGCAGCCCGTCGCTGAAGCTCAACTTTAAAGGTATGATGCACTTTTTTTTGTTGGACTGCCTGCCTGCCACCTGACGCTGCGCCACCAGAGATCGCCCTGCACTTTGGCTCCGACGCCACGGCCAGCAGCATCGAGCACCGGTTCCGGCCCATCAAGAAGCAGGTGGCCGCCGTGCGCAAGGCCGTGGCCGCGGGCACCGACGCCAAGGACCTGGCCGACCTGTTTCTCCTGCGCGACAAGGGTAGGCGGGGGCGGCAGGAGCAAGAGTTACTTTATTTGACGCTGACCATCTAGAAATCGCCAAACTATATGGCGAGTCCACGCCCATGGGCATCGAGTTCCAATTTCGGGCCATCCGCAAGGACGCCAAGGCCCTGCGCGAGGCCGTCGACCGGGGCGAGAACCCCCTGTCGACGCGGACGACGACGGCCGACGGCGCAGCACCGCGCAAGCGCCGGGCACCCGCAGGAGCAGCAGCCGCCGCCGCGGTACGTGCAAGTGCCGGCGTGCAGGCGACACCCCGGAAGCGCGCCCGCACGGCCGAGGCCGCCTTCTCTAATGAAGAAGACGGCAGCGGCGGCACGAGCGAGGTCAACTATGACGAGCTGGACGTGACGCCCGTGTCGACGCCGTCGGCCCGGTTTGTCGCGGCGTCGGCCCCGTCGTCGGTCATTGACCTCGTCGATGACGACGACCAGCAGCAGCAGCAGCAGCAGTACACCGACTCGCCCACGCCTACGACGACAGCCGTCACGCCGTCGACGACGATGTCGGCTGCATATGTGCTGGATGCAACCCCGGCACTGACCGTCGGTGCGACGCCGTCCGAGGCATCACCGAGCACAGCCGCCGACGAGTTTTACACGGCCCCGCGCACGCAGAGGATCCAGCAGGCGTCACAATCGCAAGCATCAAACGCACGCGGCTCGGCTCGGTCAGCGTGGGCACGCGAGCTCAATATGTCCTACTTTGAGGAGGATGCAGAGAACGACAACGACAACGACGACGATGACGACGACGACGACGTCTTTATCGTCGACACACCCAGCAAGACGCCCAAGATGGAACCCGGCGTGTCGAACAAGCCGCTGTCCACCGTCGCCCCTGCCGCCACTGCTCTGTCGTTTCCTCCCGACCACGCCGCCGGCAGCTTTGCGTCGCGCGCCGGCAGCTCTGACACTGTCGGCCGCGGCAGCTTCTACGAGCCCAGTCTCGGTGGTGGCAGCAGCAGCATCGGCGGCAGCAGCTGGGACGTGCTGGGCCACGACCCGGTGCCGGGCCCGGCGGACTTTTCCTTTGGCACCAGCAGCAGCAACAACGACGCCTGGACGCAGCCCGAGTTTTTCCACAGTGGCGCGGGACCCGTCGGCTTTTCGCACGCCACCGCGTACGACGACGACGAGGCTATTTAGGCTGTCGTCCTATATATCGCTTTTCTTTTGTTTTTCTCGTTCGGTCGGTTCTTTTCTTGTCATGTAATTTCTTCTTGTTGATACCACAGCAGCTCGTCATGTCGAGCACTGTTTTTCTTCTTTCTTTTTTCTTCTTCTCTTTTCTTCTTTCATGTAATATCTTCTCTCATGTCCCATTATGGGTTGTTTTATCACGGTCACGGCGTTGTCTCGGAAGATGTAGGTAGCTACGGCAAGGTGCAACAGTACAGCGTCGGCCAGACGCAGATACCCGGCAACGGTACACGGAATATAGTCTCCTTTGTCACGTGCTGACTGTACTCGTATATTGCTCAAACTAAGACAACAGACTCCAGAGAGCATCCTTGACAACAAAGTCGTGGTGGATAATATTCACCAGCCAGTAGTCGTTGCGCGTCTGCTCCAGCAGCCGGTCCGTCACAGAGCCCTTGGGGTACAGCGCCGCCCACTCCTTCCAAATGTCAAAGGCCTCCTCGCTCCACGCGCGGAAGCTGACCTCTTCGATGATGGTCGGCGTGACGATTTCCTTGCCGGGGAAGACGCCCCACGTGACGGCGTTGGTGCTGTCCTCGGCGGGGGCGTCGCCGTCCGAGGCCGTTGCCGCTGCCGATGTGTCGCTTTTCTTGGCCGACGACTTGCCCCCCGACTTGGCCGACGACACAAAATCACCGGCCGCGTTAATGGCAAAGAAGCAGACGTGGTCGCGCACGTCCGGTGCCGACAGCCGCGCTGCCAGCGCCGTCCAGTCGGCGGCCGGGATGAAAAACTCGACAAACGCTTTCTGAAAGACGAAACCGTGCGGCGGGCCCCAGCCAAAGACGGCGTCGGTCGACGCGATGCCGTTGACTGCCGGCTGCGACGCGACCGTCCACCACCCTTTGCTGTTGAGCCGCACCAGCTGCTCTTTGATCGTTGCCGTCTCCGGGTTGACCTCCTCCTCGCTCCAGGGGATGGCCGGCAGCTCGCCGTGCAGGTAGCGCGTGAAAATGGCGCTGATGTCGCCCGGCGTCGACGGCCGCCCCCACAGCTTGAGCGCCTGCTTGACCGTCATGTGCAGGCTGGTGCCGTAGCCGTCAATCTCGCCGTACGCCGGCGACCGCGCGTCGCCCCAGCGGCCGTTGGGAAAATCGTCCCACGTCGCCTCGCGGCCCAGCGCGCCCTCGCCCTCGGACACCGCCAGCGTGTTGGCCCGCGTGTTGACCGGCTCGGCCGGCACGCTGGCCTCGAGCGCCGTCGCCTCGTAGTCCGGGTGCGACGGCGTGCCGGCCACAATGACGCGGTTGCGCGGGTCCGAGCCAATCGACGACAGCCGGCGCGCCGGGTGGTGTGCCAGGGGGATCGGCAGGGCCTCGTTGACGTGGATGGCCGGCACGGTGGTAACGGCGTCACTATTAATAACGACAGCGTTCTCGTCCTCCTCGTCAGCCGCGGTCGGCGGAGGAATCAGGTTGGTGCGCTCGACAATAAACGACACGGCCTTTTCCAGGTTGAGCGTGTAGAAATGAAAACCCTGGGGCCGGCCGGGCTGGGTGCGGCGCTTGATGGCCCGGACCTGCTCGACGAGCTCGCTGACAATGTCGACGCCGACGCTCTTGACCTGCTCGTCGTCCTTTTTCACGGCCTCGAGCCGGTCCATCAGTGCGTCGGGTATCCGCGCGTGGCTCAGCTTGGTGGTACGCTTGATCATCTGGTAGTTTTGGATCGGCATCAGGCCCGGGATAATGGCAATGTCCTTGAACGCGCCGCTCGGGTGCGTCACGAGCGCCGTCTCGAACCGGTCGTAGGCTGCCGTGTCGAAAAACAGCTGCGTCATGAAGAAGTCGGCGCCCGCCCGCGCCTTTTCCACGAGGTACGGCAGGTCGTGGGCCAGGCTCTGGCCCAGCGGGTGGTTCTCCTCGGCATGGCCCTCGGGGTAGGCGGCCACGCCAATGCAAAAGTAGTCGCCGTGCTGCTGGCGGATGTAGCGCACGAGGTCGGCCGCATAGGTGAAGCCGAGGTCCGCGCCCGACGCTGCCGAGTCTTTGGCGATATCCCCCACATCACCTGCGTCGCCGTACTCGCTCGGCCGCGGCGGGTCGCCGCGCAGCGCCAGAATGTTGCGGATGCCCAGCACTTTCGCGTCGTCCAGCGCCTTGTCGATCAGCGAGCGGCTCATGTTGGTGCACGTCAGGTGCAGGCACGTCGTCAGGCCCAGCTCGCGCTGGCACATCTCGGCCAGCTCCAGCGACTTTTGCGCCGTCGACCCGCCCGCGCCCCATGTCACGTTGACAAACAGCGGCCGCAGCGCCCGCGCCATGCGGTCCAGCCGGTCGCGCAGGTTGGCCACGCCCATGGCCGTCTTGGGCGGGAAGAACTCGAGCGAGAAGTAGGTGGCATCGGGCGGCAGGGCCGCGATCTTGTCGGTGATCTTGTCCATGGCGGCGGTTGGAGCGGTGACACGTTGTCGATTCTATTATGGTGTGTCCGAGCCGAGTGTCGTCAACAATAATACTATGTTGTGTCCAAGCGAGTGTCACGTCGTCAATCCTATGTTGTGTTTCAGTCAGCGTGATGACGAATGCTCGATTTCGGCAACTGCCCCACGAGGACGATGTCGGCCTACGGTCGCAGCGCTTCCAGTCTTAGCGTAGACGAGACCCGCAGGTGCGACTGACACGCTTGCCGTCGGCATATCTACGGAGGTGGGATAGAGGTTCACTGTCTTGCTTAGTAATCACGCATACGATGCAAACTGATGACATGCAGGGCAGCACTGCGAATGCAGGCGGTGCAAGCGATGCAGGCAGATGCATGGCAATGGCACAGAGTAGAAGAGTAAAATGTCACAGATCTCTGTGGACTCTGAGGCTGTAGAGACGTGGAGTAGTATCATAATATGTCTACTGAGAACGAGTAATGATAGAACAATAGAGCTGTACACTCAATGCAAAACACCAAGCAGACGAAACAAAAAAAATGATAATCATATTGCAAACAATAAAACCAATAATAATAAAAGCATAAAAACGATAACTATCATATTGTAGAGTACTCATATTGTACTGTACTCGTGAAGAGTGAAGAGAGTAGTGTCGCACCGACACTCATAAGCCACAGTGTGGCGCCAACAACGCACCGTGATTGGCCATTCCCGCGCACAGACCTCCAAAGCCTCGTCGCGATCTAGCGTCGCCATCTGCTGCGCGTTCTGCATCCCTTTGGACGCATCCCAGCCCGCGACAATCCACCGACGATTGTGCGCAAGCCAGCTGCATCGCGCACCAACACAGGAACGACCAACAGCACACACCACCTTAAAATTGACCAGTCTGCGATGCGCCTATATTCTGCAGCCACGACGTCCGACGAGAAAGCAAACGAGAGTTTGAAAGCTTTTTGAAAAGGCTGAAAAGGCTGAGCAACGCCGATTTAGACTAAATAAACGCAACAACACACCGACGCAGCCATGGCACCACAGCCGGGCCACACAGTGGACCACACGCCCGAGTACGAAGAGTTTATCAAGACGCTGCGCGAGTACCACGCACAGCGCGGGACCAACTTCGAGGCCGAGCCCAAGGTGGGCCAGACGACCGTCGACCTGCTGAAGCTGTTCAAGGCGGTGGTCGAGAATGGCGGGTACGACAAGATCAGCGAGGAGAAGCTCGCGTGGCGCAATATGGTGAATGCGCTGGAGCTCTTCTCGAGCAACGAGGCGTCGGCCGCGTACAGCCTGAAGCTGGCCTACTACAAGAACCTGGCCGCCTACGAGATCCGCACGATCCACAACCAGGAGCCGCCGCCGCCCGAGATTTTGGAGCACATCTCGGCCAAGGGCGGCGGGCTGCTGACGCGCACGCTGGAGAATTTTGGCGGCACGCACCGCACGTCGCGGCCGTCGAGCGTGATGGAGACGACGTCTACCACGGATGGTGCGGGCGACGACGCCCGTGCGGGAGCAGCTGCCGGTGGTACCAGTGGTTCCGGTGTAGGTGCCGGTTCCAGCGGCGGCGTGGCAGGCAGCGACACTACCACCACCACCACCACTATCACCACCGCCCCGACGACGGGCCGTGCATCCAGGGGCCTGCGCGAGGCACCGCCGCAGCGGGTCATCTTCCAGCCGGACACGGCCCCGGCGCGGCAATCCTCGCGGCACGCGTCGGCACTGGGCGGCTCAACAGCCGGCACAGCAGCTGGCTCAACAGCCGGCACAACAGCCGCCGGCCAGCACTCGTCGGCGTCGGCGTCGTCGGCATCGTACCCGATGCACAACAGTTTTTCGGCGGGGGCCGCAGCGAACCACGGCCAACTGCCCCCGCCACTACCACAACACGCACAGGGCGGGCGGTCGGCGTCGATGATTTACAACCCGCTTAACACGGAGGGTTACTCGGCGACGGTGGCCGCGTACGAGCCGCGCGGGCCCGTGCCGATCGTGCTGCAGGCCGTGGAGGCGCCGGTGAATGCGCCGCACAAGTACCTGCAGCAGCAGCGGCTGCAGCGGCTGGCGGTGTCGGGCGTGGACCTGAACCGGTTTGCGCGGCGGCCGCCGATGCCGCCGGGCAGCGAGGGCCCCAATATCTACGTGCGGTGCCTGGGGGCGCTGCGGTCGGGCGTGGCGACCGAGGAGGCGTTTGCGCTGAGCCACCTGGTCAAGATCTCGTACGAGCGCGGCGACAAGTACAAGTTTGAGTCGTTCCCGGGGCTGGCCGAGGGCCTGTTTGACAAAGCGCTGCAGGTGGGCAACCTGTTCTACCACGACGTCGCGTGGCGCGTGTCGTACGACCTGGAGACGGACGAGACGGACCTTGGCGAGCTGGACGGGTTCAACGGCACGCCGGACATCCTGGAGCGGATTGCGCAGCTGCGGCCGCGCGAGGACACGCTGGACTGCGTGCAGCCCGAGGCGTTTGCAGACCAGATGGTGCTGGTGACGGAGGCGGCGCTGACGCTGCGCAACATGGTGACGCTGCCGGAGAACGCGCAGTTTATTGCCGAGTTCCCGACGTGCCGGGATTTCCTGTGCATTGTGCTGAACCTGCCGAACCGCGACGCCGTCGTGGAGCTCAAGCACTGCGCGCTGGACATTGCGGAGCAGGTGACGCCGTTCCTGGCGCTCGGCGACGACGACGCGCTGTACCAGACGCTGCTGCAGCTGCTGCTGGAGTCGGCGTCCGCGGCGGACCGCGGCGTCGTGCTGGGCGCGCTGCGGGCGGTTGGGCGCATCTCGATGAACATGGTGCAGATGAACCGGCTGGGCAACGTGCCGGCGGCGGTGCTGCAAAACGTCATGAGCTGGCTGCTGCTCAACGACGACGAGCTGGTGGACGCGTGCCTGGATTTTTTATATCAATACACGGCGGTGGCGGCCAACGTCGAGCGGCTGCTGCGGTCGATCCGCGCCGAGGGCCTCGTGCGCCACCTGGTGCGGCTGCTGTCGCACGGCGCGACGCGGGGCCACCGCGAGCTGGTGCTGGCGGCCGAGCGGCGCACGCCGGCGACGGCGACGGTGCTGACCCCGCCCGCGGAGCTGCTGGCGCGGCTCGTGGCGACCGACGAGCCCGAGCGGTGCTACACGTGGCTGCGGTGCATGTTTGAGGAGGACGCCGAAGCGGCGATTACGCAGATTGCCATTTGGCAGGCATACCAGTCGACGTTCTTGGCGGCCGTGCAGGCGTCGGGCCGCAACATGCTGGGCGCGGCCGAGTTTATCCGCAACGTCACGCACGTCTACCACGCAGCTGGCGCGCAGATCCAAAAGGAGCGCGACGCGCGCGGCGTCGAGGTGCAAAAGTTTATCATCAAGGGCATTCGGCCACGCACGCGTCCCATCAGTCCCGAGGGCCTCGAGTACGTCGGGTGCCAGTGGACGGCGGCGGCGGCGGCGGGAAGTAAACCGTGCGGTGCCTTCTTTGGGACGGCCGAGCAACTCTACAAGCACGTGCTGACGGCACACTTGGAGGAGACGCCGGCGGCCGACGGCAAGGTGGCCAACAAGGAGCGCGCGCTGCAGTGTCGCTGGGGCGGGTGCAGCAGCAGCAAGTACCACGGGACGGCGGCGGCGGCAGCATCGACGGTGAAGCTGGCGGATTTTATGACGCACGTCAAGACGCATGCCGTGCAGGCGGAGCAGGACCGGGACGGGGATGTGGTCACACCGGCGGCGGCGGCGGCGGCTGCCTCGTCGTCGACAGCAGCACCGACGGCTACTGCAGAGACGACGACAACCGGTGACGCCACTGCCGACGCACAAGGAGCATCGTCGCCGTCCAACCCGCTCAAGCACCAGCGGCAACGGAGCAGCGTGACCAACGGCGACCTTCAAGCGACGGCCGGCCAACCCAATGGCACCGGCACCGGCACAACGACGACGACGCCCAC
The DNA here is from genome assembly GCA_029299015.1 of Ophiostoma montium. Classification (NCBI taxonomy): domain Eukaryota; kingdom Fungi; phylum Ascomycota; class Sordariomycetes; order Ophiostomatales; family Ophiostomataceae; genus Ophiostoma; species Ophiostoma montium. Next base: position 25,712 of record JANSMC010000024.1, on the reverse strand, counting down.
CACCTCCACAAACAAACGCCAAAAACGATCGTTCATCACCCCCGCCACGACCATGCGCGTCGCCTACGAGGACACGGTCACGGTGCGCGACGAGCGCAACCCCAACCTGCCGCCCCAGGCCGCCGGCATTCCGCTGAGCGCCGTGCTGGTGCTGCGCAACATTGCGCGCAACGCGGCCAAGGTGGAGGTGGCGCTGGACGAGCGCGGGCAGGTGGTGCTGCAGCACGAGGACGAGGCGGCGGGGGAGCGGGAGGAACAGCAGGAGAAAAAGGAAGAACAGGAAAAGCAGCAGCCATCGCTGGCCAAGACGCTGGCACGGTCGGCGGCCATCAAGCGCGGACGGACTCTACAGACGACGGCCGGGACACCGACGCCAGCGGCGAGGGCAGGCCGGCATGCCGACGGCGGGTGGAACGAGCGGCTGTTCCGGCCAATGCTTCCGCGGCTGTACGAGATCTTGACGGAGAACCGGGCTCTTGGGGGGTATGTGACGTCGCTGTTTCAGTTGATTGGGGAGGAGTGTTTTTGATTTGATTCTTTTCTCTTTTTTTTCTTCATTTTTGATTTCTTCATTTTTTCTTCTCTCCTCTGTTTTCTTTTTTTTTTTTCTTTTCTTTTCTGCTCTGCTGTATTTTGATCCTATTTCCCCCCCTTCCCATCATTCCCGTACGGCATGGAGTTCCAGGAAAGACTTTGCACCGTTTGCTTATGCCAGCGTATGTTTATTTTTATTCCACAAAGGGGCCGTCATTCATTAAACGGCATATTCCTGTCATGTCAGCTTACTGCGCCTTGGCAGCCCGCTGGCAGCTGTCAGCCGGGGTATTCCCGAGCCTATGCGCGAGCGGATTGCTGATTTTCACTTTTACGAGTAATCTTCTTACTTTGTACGCTCCACGCTACCCTGGACACGTTGCGCGTGCCCACGGGGAGCCCACATCGCCAACGTCTCACCGTGTCGCTGGCCCAGCTTCCTTTCTCTACATTGGCTGCATTGGCCCTTGCCGGGCCCAACGCTATGCCCAAGACAGAAATAAATCAGCCCCGGCAGGGAGCTGAAGACAAGACGGGCAGAATGCAATCTGCTGGTCTCAGCTGAGATGACCCGAGGGCCAGAGTTGGCAGTGGCTGTGGAGGTGGTGGTGGTTGTTGTCGTGGATTTTGTAGTCGTGGATGGTGTCGTCGTCGTCGGCAAGGGATGGTCAGAAATGTCTTTTTAAAGAAGAGTCTCCCGTTTCTTTTTGATTTTGTTTTTTTCTTCACCTCGTTCTTCCCATCCTCCTCCTCATCCCCCACAATGCGCTTCCTCCATCTTGCTGTCCTCGCCTGGTCGGCCGTGGCCGTGCTCGTGCCCGATGCCGGCGGTGCCGTGCGGCACTTTGACCTGACGCTGACGTGGGAGACGCATGCCCCCGACGGCTTTGCCCGCAAGATGGCCCTGGTCAACGGCCAGTCGCCCGGCCCGCTGATCGAGGTCAACGAGGGCGACGTCGTCGAGATGCTCGTGCACAACAAGATGCCCTACAACACCACGGTGCACTGCCACGGCATCGAGATGCGCGACTCCAACTGGTCCGACGGCGTGCCCGGCCTGACCCAGCGCCAGATCAAGACGGGCCACAGCTTCCTCTACCAGTGGAAGGCCACCCAGTACGGCAGCTACTGGTACCACGCCCACCAGCGCGGCCAGCTCGACGACGGCCTGTACGGCCCCATCATGATCCGCCCCAAGGCCACGACCGAGCGGCCGTTCCGCCTGATTGCCAACTCCACGGGCTCGCTCAACGCCATGCTGCACGCCGAGCGCAACAGCCGGCCCCTTGTGCTGTCGGATTTCCGGCATCTGACGTCGTACGAGGGCTGGGACGCCGAGGTCGCCGCCGGCATCGAAACCCCCTGCTACGATGCCATCCTGTTCAACGGAAAAGGCCGCGTGCAGTGCTGGTCGCAGGCCAAGATCCAGTCGCTGCTGTCGCCCGCCCAAAAGGGCCTGCTGGCCGCCGGCAACGAGACCACCATGACGCCCAAGGGCTGCCTGTCGGCCAACATTATCGGCAACGTGCTGGCCGCCGGCGTCCCCAACAACATCTCGTCGCTGCCGCCCACCATCTTTGCCGAGTGCACGCCCACCAATGCGTCCGAGGCCGTCATCCCCGTCACGCGGCCCGCCTGCCAGCAGGAGACGTGGGTGGCCCTGGACCTGATTGGCGCCTTTGGCCTCATCACCGGTGCGTTTAGCATTGACGGCCACCCCATGTGGGTGTACGCCGTCGACGGCTCGTACATTGAGCCGGAGCTCGTCGACGCCATTGAAATCACCAACGGCGACCGCTACTCGGTGCTGATCCGCGCGGGCGCCGACGGCGACTACACCATGCGCATGGCCTCGGACACGGCCGCGCAGATGCTGGCCGGCTATGCGACGCTGTCGGTGCGCACGCACGGCCAGCCGTCTCATGTGGCCACGGCCACCAACGCGACCGCCTACATTACCGACGTCGGCACCGCGGCCTCGGACAGCGTCGTCTTCTTCAACCAGACGGCCATGAAGGCCTTCCCCGCCGACGTCGTCGCCGCCACGGCCGACCGCACGTTCCGCATCGGCATGCGCGTCGCCGGCGCCAGCTACAACTGGGCCCTCAACAGCACCATTTTCCCGTCCGCCCTCGACAACGACGACCCTCTGCTCTTCCGCCCGCAGCCCTACCTCGAGAACAACGTCACCATTACGACGCGCTACGGCGAGTGGATCGACCTCGTCTTCCAGGCCCTGACATTCCCCATGCCCGCCCACCCCATCCACAAGCACGGCACCAAGATGTGGCTGATTGGCGCCGGTGAGGGCACTTTCCAGTATGACTCGGTGGCCGAGGCCATGAAAGAAATCCCCGAAAGCTTCAACCTGGCGACGCCGCCCAAGCGCGACACGCTGGCGACGCCGAGCGCCATCACAGGCCTGACGTGGATGGTGGTGCGGTACCAGGTGACGAACCCGGGCGCGTGGTTCCTGCACTGCCACATCCAGAGCCACCTGCTGGGCGGCATGGCCATGTCGATCCAGGACGGCGTGGACCGGTGGCCCGAGGTGCCGGCGGAGTATCTGCTGTACTAGGGGGGGGGGCGGGGGGTTCATTTTTGTCTTTTTGTTCTGTTTTGTTTTGTTGTTTTTATTCCTTTTCTTCCTTAATCCATTTCTGCGGGTCGTGCCGCATGGCGTGCCCAACAGTTGCAGTCTGGCGATCGACGGCTGCATGGCTGGGCGTGTAAGCGGGCGTCCTTGCGCGAAAGCTCATTTGTTCTGCTAGGGTGTACTATATGAGTACAATGGAGTTGTGGCAGTTGTTCTTATTCTCTCCGTGTCGTCAACTTATTCCAATGACAAATATTTATATTGACTATTGATTTTGATTTAATCAAAGCACACCGTCGCTATGACTTTTGAATAGACAAGGAATAGCGTGGGAGAAGAACCGATCATCACCACACCAGCAGAACGGCTATTGGGAACTAGAGTTGTCTTTGCTAGCTACCATTGGCTGGACATCACGTCGGCCGTTGAGCTGACACGCGCGGCAGACGGCAGATGTTGTTGGATGAACGAGCCGTCCTGGCAGGGCGTTGATGAGCAGGGCGGGTGGCAGGACGGTCGAGTTCTGGACCGTGAGGATATACCGAAGATATTCGAGTTTATTGGTAGATGCGCAAGCACATCTTATACTGGATAACTGGAATTTACAGGATCATCTGATGTCGAGATCAGACTGCAACACACCGTCTGAGTTGTTTTTGCTTTGTGGGTGTTTTGTTCATTTTCGCTTTCATCTCTTTTTTTTCTTTGTTTTGTCTGCAAATTTATTCTGCAAATGTATTCTGGCTTTTCATTATGGAATTTGATTTGGATTTTTATTTGGAATTTGATTCTGGCATCATCTCACGTTGTTTACATTGTTACTTTTGTTTTTCATTCTTCATTTTCATTTTCATTTCATTTTCTTCTTCTTCTTCTTCTTCTTCTTCTTCTTTCTCTTCTTCTTTCTCTTTTTCTTTCTCTTTTTCTTTCCCGTTTTCTTTCCATCTTTCCTTCTATTCGTACAACGCTGTGTACAGCTGGTCGCGGGGAACAGCCGGTCTGTCTCACCCTACATTGACTGCTATTGATCTACTGAGCCCACACCTATCAATGCACACTGACAACACTCAAATACGCTGCACCAACATCTTTCAGCCTCCCATGCTCCGTCTACCGGCTCTCGCACGTCTCCACTGCAGTTACACGCCCGCCCAATTCTTTTCTTTCACATGACCCCGTCATCCCGGCCCTTAATATTGCATGCATCAGATGTAACAGATGGGGGGGAAGGTCAACGGGCAGCCTGGAGCGGTGAGTTATGCAGGTTGTTGGGGAGGAAGAACTTGAAAGAGGAAAAGGATACGACCTTACAGAGGAGAAAAGAAAAGAAAAGAAAAGAATAGAAAAGAAGATTCGCTGTGACTCTTGAATGTGCCCCCCACGGCAGATAGCGGAGAGTCCTACCCTCGGAGCTGCACAGCAAGGAACTGTTGCAACGCTGGAAGCAACACGCTGCATATCCGATCACAGTCCAGCAAGCACAGCACAATCGTCGAGCACAGCATCAGTTGCAATATAGTATTATCAAACACCGTCAAATATGAATATCAACATCGAGCATTAGGTATCAGTTTTTGATATCAAAGCCAAACGAGACAAAGACATAGCCGTACGACGCGAGACAGAAACGCATCCCATGACCTCTGTGCTCCCCTAAACTCTCGCAGCTTCTTGTACGAGTACTCGTAGAACCATCGCTTTGGTCGATACCGTCTCATCTCCTGGCTTGTCGTTTGCATTGACTAAGCAACGTCTTTTATGTCCCGTGCCTGAGCATCGTGACTCGCCGGTCGCACCTTCCCAAGCAGCATCAAACACATACTCGTACAGTATGAGTAGAACAGAACAGGAAGGCGCGCTCGTGTTATTTTGTTCTCTTCCTCTCTTCCCCCTCTCCCCTCGCACCTCCTCCTTTCTCCCTCCTCTCCTCCCTCCTCTCGTCATCCGCCTTCACCGCAGTTTTTGCTCACAAAATAGCCTCAAAAACACATCTCCTGACATCGCCTCGTCCTCGTACGCCCGCCACCACCACCCACTTCTTACACTTTGCCCTCTTACAACAAAGCTTCCCCCACACTTCTGATTTGCATGTACCGCTCGTGCAAGTACTCTGTACCCGTACTCGTACGGGCCTGTTCCTGTCGAGCCCTGTCTCTTGCAGTCAGCAATCCTCCCATTGCAGTTATTGCATCCGCGGATCAGCATCTTCTTTCATCCCGTCATCTGGTCTGATCACCTCAACGAACAGAAAAGCCGCATCGAAGCAATCCATCCGCAGTCAGGTTGTAAGTGACTCTGCACATTTATCACCAGTCCTTCACTTTCCTACAATTCTCCCGTCCTTCCCTTACCTATCTTCCCCAGTCCATTCTCTCCTCGTACTCCGTGCACCCAGGTAAATACAATAAATCATTTACTAAGAATAGCCTCCGATCACAGGTCCTCCACTCTCCCACTGCTATCCCACCTGCCCACCGCCACGCCTAGCCTTTGCCGTCCAGCCCGCGCTACACACACCTCCCATCCTTTCCATCGACACCTCCCCCTCGTCCTCCCTACCTCTTCTCCTTTGCGGTGAAGCTTGTGTGGATCCCGTATACGAGTATTGCTCAGCCAGAGCAGCAGCAGAGAAAAAGGCAAACACCCCAGGACCGCCGAACACCGCAGTCTCTGGGTACTGATTGTCCAGATTTTATTCTTTTTATTCCAGCTTCTTTTTATTTATTCGTTTTTCGGTTCTCGACTCACCACGCCGACTCGCCCGTCGATCCGCGCACCCGTCAATCCACCCCTTGTCTCCTTGTCTCTTGCACTGCTCTCCCATCCTATAAAAGACAGCCCGCTCTGCCTCTCTTTTCTGTCTTTTCTTCCTCTCTCTCTTCTTTCCCTTCTTCGTCTTCATCTCTTTCGTTTTGGCGTCGTTATTGAGGTGCCAGGTACCCTTGTTGTACCTTTTCATCTTCTTCAGCAACTTTTCACGGCTCGAGCCAAGCTAACAGCTTGCTTGCATTCCCCACACACAGCTTCCAGGCTACTCCGTACCGCATTGAATCCGCCTCTCGTCGAGTAGAATTCACGATAGCTCCAAATCCACCCCACCGACAGCCTCACTTACACGCTTATTTCCACCTGACGATCCTCTTCCCACTTGACGACCCTCGACTCTCACATTCTCAATTTCGTCACTTCTCTCACTTCACTTACTTCACAATGTCATTCTTCGTCGGTCGCTCCGTCATGAGCTCTGCTCGCGCCTTCAAGGCTGCTTCCTTTGCTCGAGTCGCGTTCCGCACTCCCATCCAGACGCGTGCCTTTGCTGTCGCTCCGCGCCTATTTGCTAAGAACGAGGTGATCACGGAGACCGAAGTCCCCGTCTCCATCTACACCCCCGATGGCAACCCCGACCAGTTCACCCTGCCCGTCAAGCCGCCCGCCATCCCTGCTGCTGCCCCTCCGGACGTCGAAGACGCCGACGTCATCCCCCTCGACCCCAAGCTTTACAAAGCCCTGCCCCCAACGCTTCAAAAGATGACTGTCATGGGCAAGGTCATTATCGTCACTGGGTGAGTCTACACTGACTGAACAAACACTGAGAAAAAAACTGACATTTTAGCGGCGCCCGTGGTCTTGGAAATCACATGGCCAAGGCCTGCGCCGAGGCCGGTGCCAAGGCCCTGATCATCTTTGACGCCAACCAGGACCTGGGCGACGAGGCCGCCGAGGAGCTGCACCGCAAGGCCGGCATCGACGTCGTGTTCTTCAAGGTCGACGTGCGTGATGGCAACGCCATTAATGCGGCGGTCCAGCAGGTGGTTGACATTTACGGCGCCCCCGACGTGCTCGTCAACTCGGCCGGCATTGCCGACTCCAACATCAAGGCCGAGACCTACGACCCGGCCATGTTCCGCCGCCTGATCGACATCAACCTGACGGGCTCCTTTCTCATGGCCCAGGCCGTCGGCAACGCCATGATCACCGCCAACAAGCCCGGCTCCATCATCCTCGTGGCCTCCATGTCGGGCAGCATTGTCAACTACCCGCAGGAGCAGTCGTGCTACAACGCCTCCAAGGCCGGCGTCGTCCAGCTCGGCCGGTCGCTGGCCGCCGAGTGGGCCAAGTACAACATCCGCGTCAACTGCATCTCGCCCGGCTACATGGACACGGCGCTCAACAAGGTGCCGGCCCTCGACGCCCAAAAGAAGATTTGGAAGAGCCTGACGCCCCAGGACCGCCTGGGCGCCGTCGACGACCTCAACGGCCTGTGTGTCTACCTTGCGTCGGACGCGAGCGCCTTTATGACCGGCTCCAACGTCCTCATTGACGGTGGCTACACTTTGTACTAGCATGTTTTTTTCTTCTTTTTTTCTTCTTTGTCGTCTTTGTCTTCTTTTTTTCGTTTTATCTTTCGACGGTTTGTTTTAGCGATATAGGTTCGGTGGTGTCAAAAGGAGCATGGAGAAATAAGTAATGCGGCATTGATTTCGGCTTGTCGGGCTAAGCAAGCACTACGGCATTAGACGGCATTGACCATTGACCAAGAAAATAAAAAGAATACGGTTACCAACTACACATCGTGAACCAAACAAAGTAATGTCCATTTATTGAACACGGTCTCTAGCAACTCATGTGGTGCAAAATGTTGCGGTATAAATCCTCAAAGTGTCCATGACAAAAGAAAAATCGAATCAGGCTCGTCTCGGCACGCAATCAGAGCGTTCCCTCCTTGCGTCCTTGTTCCTGGCCGGGTATGACGTTTGGTATTGCTCTCTCCCTCTCTCTCTGTCTCTGTCTTCATTCGCCTCCCTCCTTGTTCGGTCTCCTGCCGGTGGTATCGTGGAGAGTAAAACACAAAACACATCTTTGTCAGCAAATGGCTTGCACTGCACTGCACTGCACTGCACTACCCTGTGGGCTAATGCCGCCTATTGGCCCTTGCGGGCCTTTTCCAGCGCCTTGGCCTCGCGCGAGGCACGCACTAGCGGCGACAGCTGCGACAGGTCCACGCACAGCCTCATAAAGTCATGCTATCTGGTTAGCAAGATGCAAAACATCCAACAAAAGTATTTCAAAAAAAACTCACTCGTAACAAATCATGGGCACTCGCCCGCTTGTCCGGTTCCACCTTGAGCGCAAAGTAGAGAAAGTCGCGGAAGACCTCGGACAGGTTGTGCTCCTCTTTAATGGTCGGCGTGCCGTTGGTGGCAATGAGCCAGAGCGCGCGCAGCGGCGACTCGGTCAGGTACGGCGGCTCGCCCTCGATCATCTCAATGGCCATGATGCCGAGCGACCAGATATCGACCTTGCGCCCGTACTCCTTGCGCGTCACCACCTCGGGGGCCATCCAGTACGGCGTGCCCACCATGGTCGTGCGCTTGTTCTGCGACTCGTTGATCGTGGCACAGAAGCCAAAGTCGGCTGGTTTGTTAGAAGAAAGCAAATAAAAAAAATAAAAAAAGAAGAAAAAAAACTGCCACGTACTCAGCTTGATGTTCCCCTCCAAGGAGAGCAAAATGTTGTCCGACTTGATGTCCCGATGGATGACGCCCTTGGAGTGCAAGTGCTGCAGCCCCCGCAGCGTCTCGCGGCACACCGACGCAATCTGGCCCTCGGTCATAATGTTGTACGTCACCACGTCCGTCAGGCTGCCGCCCTCCATGTACTCCATAATCACCCACAGCTCGCCCTCCCACAGATAGCTGTCGATGAAATTGACAATGTTGGGGTGCGAGCTGTCCTTCATGACGAGGATCTCGTTGATGATCAGGTCCTTCTTGGGCTGCTGCTCCAGGTTCATCTGCTTAATGGCCACAAGCCGGTTGCTGCCCTTTTCAAACCCAGTGTACACGCCGCCCGACGCACCCTGGCCAATCTTGTTGAAGCCGCGGTAGATGCGGTGCGGGTCGCCGTCCGAGCAGATCTGGCGCAGGCGCGTCGATATGTCGCCGCCCGTGTTGGCTCGCGGACGCTGGCGTGGCCGTGCTTGCAGCTGCTGCAGCTGCTGTTGCTGCTGTTGCTGCAGGAGCTGCTGCTGCTGTGCTGGCGTGCGCGGCGCCTCGGCTGACCGGCCAAACTGGTGGTGCTGCGACTGTGGCGGCGTCGGCTGGCCCAGGCCGGGCTGCTGATGCTGCTGCTGATGATGCTGCTGCGGTTGCTGCTGCGGCTGGCGTTTGCTGGCCGACCGGCTGAGCTGCCCCGACATGGCCGCCTGTGCCTGAGCAAGAGCCTGCTCCTGCTGCTGCTGCAGCAACTGCTGCTGGTACGCGGCCGCCTGCGCAGCTGCATTCGCCTGTGCCGCGGTCTGCGCTGACTGGTGCGGGGCGGCGGCGCGCGAGTTAGACCGCGACCGCGTCCGGAACTCTTCGGGGAGCATGGGCACGTTGTCTTTGGCCAGCGGTGCCTGCGCGCCGCCGATGCCTGCTGTATCGTCCTGGTGGTGGGGCATGCCGATGCCCGAGTCCTTGGTGGGCGGGAATGGCTGTGGTGCCGCCCGCGATGGCTGGCTCGTAGGTGGCCGTGGCGCCGGTCGGCTCGGCATCAGGCCGAGATCCTTGACGGGGGGCATCTGGTTCGGCCCGCGCGGCACGGGCGGCGGGGCCCGCGGGTTGACAAAGCTACCTTCGTAGTTGACCAGCGGGAAGCGAGGGCTTGCAGGCGGACTGACCAGCGGCGACATGGGCGACTGGGCCTGCGAGCCACCCGGGTATTGCGCCGTGCTGCTTGTTAGTACCGACGCCGACGACGGCGCGGGTGGCGGCATGCCCGGCCGGGCGTCGTGGAACTTTTCCATAATCTGGTCCTCTTGCGGCGTCTCCGTCGTCTCCTTGTAGAACTTGAGCACTTGTACCAGCGCTTCGGGGTTCTGCGTGCGCTCCGTTTCCGTGATGCCGCTGTCGCTGATGAGTCGTTGCCACTCTTTAGGCAGGCCCTAGGGATATTGTTAGCGCATGACATAATAAAGGAGTAAGCGAAGAGACCTACAGTGAACTGTCCGGTACTGCTGTCATAGCCAACATGTGTGAGATGCACGGGGTTCTCTGGTGCCGAAATCATGGGCTTCTTGGACGAGCCGACAAGACTGGTCATGAAGCTCGACAAGCCCTTCTTGCGCAGCATGCCCGGACTCAGGACGCCTGGGCTCAGGACGCCGGGGCTCTTCATCTCCTTGGCTTCGTCAGAGAGGCGCTTGGTGGCGGGAATCTGCGCGTCGGCCGACTTGGTGTTGACGGTTAGCGGGGCCGAGTACATCTTGTCGGTCAGTTCGTTGGACGGCGTGGGCGACGCAGCGGCGGTTGCGGGTGCAGACGCAATGGACGTGGACGAGTTGCCGGCTAGGGGCGTGCTGGCGTTGGAGGCATTGCTGCCGCCGAGCGGCGTCGAGGCCTGCATGGTGCGCAGCACGAGCGGGTGAGGGTGCGAGGAGTGAGGGTGCTGGACGGGCACGGGCGTCGAGGTCTCTTCGATGCGACTGAGAATGGCCGACGCGTCAAAGGGGGCGCCGACAAACTCTTCCGACGACGACGATGTGAGCGGGCCGTGCTTGGAGGAGGCCGAACGCGCGTTTGCAGGGCTGGCCACAGGCTCGTGGTTCATGCGAGAGGACGGGGCCGAGACAGCGGCAGACGCGGCGGCAGGGATGGAGGGGCCGCCTTGGTAGTGGAAGAATTGGGTCTGGGGCGGCTGTTGGTGTTGCTGTTGGTATTGCTGTTGGTGCTGTTGGTGCTGCTGGAGCTGTTGGTGCTGCTGGTGCTGCTGGTGCTGCTGGTATTGCTGGAGTTGCTGTTGCTGCTGCTGCTGGAGTTGAAGCTGGAGGAGTTGCTGCTGCTGCTGCTGCTGTTGCTGCTGTTGCTGCTGTTGCTGCTGTTGCTGCTGTTGCTTCAGGGCCTGCAACTGGTACTGCTGGTAGTCGTTTGTCAGAAACTCGCTGCCGGGCAGGACGGGCGACGGGTTAGCAAGCGAGGCAGCACCGGCAGAGGGCAGGTGGCGCGGCGACGACGAGTTGGACGAGGAGGCGTAGGCCGTGTAGGAAGACCGGGCGTGGGGGGCGCTGGGGGCGCGCCTTAGACTCGTCGAGCTGCGTTTGCTCTGCAGAGATTGGGAGTCAGTCGTGCGACCATCGAAGCTCGTCGACGAATGGTGGTTGTAGACCGACGGCGGGGGCTTTTTGGTGAGGCGACGGCGGCTGTTGTTGTTGCTGCTGTTGTTATTGTTGTTGTGCTGCGAGGTGGAGGTGGTGGACGTCGTGCCGTTGGAAGAAGAATGAGGGTTCAGGCTCAGGCTCTGGCCACCTGCGTCCATGGTACTAGGCAGAACAGGCTAGGAGGAGGAGGAGCAGGAAGAGAGGGGGGGTGGAGAGCACACTTTCAGTAGGAGGAGGAGGAGGAGGAGGGCGAGGGCGATGGAGAATGGAGACCGGGCGACCGTACGGTACGCGAGACGGAGTACGAGCACAAAGCACAACAGGATGGCGGGCAAAGCAAAAGGGAATTATGGGCGCGAGCGAACAAGCGCCTGTGAACGCGACGTGCGATTGGGCAGGACGCAGCGAGGTGGAGGGCGGGTGGGTGATAATTTGGCGGGTCGCTGGGTCTTTTTGGGGGGAGGGGGGGGGGTTGCTTGTCCTTTTCTCTCTCTGTTATGTTTATTTTTGTTTTTTGTTTTTAGTAGTGCTTTTCAGTGTTTATCAGTATTTCGTGGCGTGGTGGGACGTGTTCGGCCGGCCTGGTGTCCTCCTCGTCTTTCGCTGGGCGTACTTCGTACTTGGGAGGGGAGAGGGGAAAAGGCAAGGCGTGTTTTGACGAGACCCGAGATAAAAAAGGGTAACTGTGGGCCGCTAGTCCTGACAGAGGGCGGAGAGGATGATAGCGCTGGGACGATCGGTGTGGTGAGGCGTGAAAGAAAGACTGCTGGATCCGGTGGGTTTCTGCGTGATTCGGTGTGTGGATGAAGAGATTTTCGTGCCCAAAGGTGGTAGCGGGCGGCGTTTGGGGTGGATGCAGAGCAATTGGGGCGGGACACACAAACGGTAGGCAGAAAGAGGAAAGGCACGGGGAAGACACGGGGAAGGAGACGTTGTAGAAGACGGGGAAGAAGACGGGAAAGACGGGAAAGAAGTACGGGATAGAATACAGAAAAAAAGTACGGGAAAGGAAAGAAGCCGTCTATATCAAGGAAAGAGAAAAGGGAAAACAGCAGAAACAGCAGGAGCAGCAGGAACAGCCAGAGAAAAAGGGAAAGAGAGACGGGACGGCAGCAGCTGGCAACTGACAGCAGAGACAGGACGGGCACTAGGGGTGAGCGTTAATGGAGGGGCTTAACGGCGCCAGGCTGGGTCCAGCGTGTGACAGCAACTGTTCCGTTGCGTAACGGAACTGTGGAGACGTCAACTCAACAGCAGGTACCGGTCCAGCGTGCACGGCGAGACAAGTACATGCGACAGATGGGGAGGCACGAGTAACGGTAGGAAAGACGACGAGGGGTTGAGGAAAGGAAAGAGCAATGAGTTCTAGGTAGGCGACGGCGGGAAAGAGGGAAAGAGCAGAGGCAGGCGTGTGGTTGTGCGTCACGGTGGTCAAGGTACGAAACGGTCAGTGAGGTACTCGTACGGAGAGGAGCGACGGCGAGAAAGGGCAGAGGAAAGCAACAATACGCAAAGGCAAAGGCAGAGAAGAGCAGAAAACAGCAAAGCAGCAGGAAGATGAGAGGTGACAGGGAGGTAGATAACAACATGCAAATTACTACCGCTTAATCGCATGCTGTCCTATCGACATCGTTGGGCAGACACAGCCAGAGACACTACTGAGTACGAGAAAGCACTAACTAGCTGGTGAGACGGACAACAGCAAGGGAGCTGTCCCAAGTCCCAAGGAGGAAGGAGGCAGAGCTCGGTCCAAGAGGCAGCAGCAGCAGGAGTGACGCGTTGGATCCTGCTGGTGCAGTACGGAGTACTTTGTACTCGTACGTCTAATTAGGTAAAAGGTACGAGTACTCGTACAGCCAACTTGAAAGTTTGGAAAGCCTGTGCGATCCTCTCTTCCGATCTGTAGCTACCCTGTCTGTGTCGCCTCCGGCCTGGGCGTTCTGTATCGCTAGTACTCTGCGCGTACGAGTGCTCGTAACGCCATCCGCTGTCGCTGTTCGTCTAGTGTCGAGGTGGTACCGCCAAAGTCGCATCGCACGGCCTGCCCTCGTTACATAGTTGACGAGTACTACGAGCACGAGTACTTGTACAAGAGACAGGCAACGGGCTCGCTCATGGCCTGTCTACGGGAACTCTGCCCATTCTGGACTCGAGCATGCATCCGATCCGTTGATGACCTGACTGCGGGGACAGTCGCGTTGTCTTGCATCCGCCGTGGACCGATATCGTGCAGGAACCGGCATGCCTGGCAAGGTGTAGGCCGGTGTGTCGGTTTGGATGAATCCTGAGTACGAGTACGGAGTATATGGAATTACTCGTAATTGTACAACGGGGGAGATGCAAGGAGCAATGGAAGATGGCTGCGAGAACCCAAGAATAGAAAAGCTAGCCTACTCTGCTCGGCCAGGGCTGGAACGAGCAGGGACCGCGCTCGACCAGCCCGCGTTTCACCATTACGCATAGAAAATCAAATCTTCCAGCCGGACGAACTGGAAAGACGATCGAGGGCAGAGACTAGGAACTGCGAAACAGAAGAGGCGGGGAACAAGACAAAAGAAAGAAGAAAAAAAGAATAATAGCCCCGGAAACCAATGGCAGCCGGCCCGTGTTCCTCATCTGCATGTTGTCAGCAAGTATCAGCAGAGGAACGACGGTAGCTGCAGCCATAGCTTCGTATTCTGCAGCCTCCAAGCTATATATATCTGCGAGTACTGGGAGAGGTGTACGAGTAAAGATAGACATGTCTGCTTCTTTCTGGCTGGAGCAAGCACACCGAAAATAACCCAAGCCCACGCCAGATCGGTACGAGTGCCAATCCTTTGCCGTCAAGGCTTATCATTATCATCTACGAGTATTATCCCCGTCATCTTGATTTACTCTTAGTAGCTTCTGGGGTCGAGAAGACTGCCCGTTTTGACATTAGCGAAAAGTGCAAGTGCAAAACGGAGCACCGTTTGGGAACGAGCTGCCAGGTGTCTACATGGCCGCCCGAGAACTGTCTCGCAGCACAGCCTACACGAAATTGCACATTGACGACAACTGGATACGAGGCGTCGCATTATCAATGACAAGCAAGAGGCCAAGAACACGATGCCCGTAGACGGAAGAGGTATTCGTGCGTACGTTTGTGCGAGGACGGAGACAGTCGCCTATCGCAATGCACCGGTGCTGCCCTTCCTATCTGGTGCATATCGTCACCGTTTCCCCACAGTATCAAGACTGCAGTCCCAAGACGGCAAATGCCTTGTGCTCGTATTTGTGTAGGAACAAGTGTCGGAACAGACATCGGAACAGACATTGAGAATGACACGTAAGACATCCAAACTGCACTTCGGAACTTGCCATGGCAAATAGCGCCTCGTTCGGCGTCTCGGTAGATGAAACATGTATTTCTTCCGACTATCCATGCCCGGAACAACTGACCTTGTCGGAGCGCCTGCCTTTTTGTGCGTGTACGAAGTACTCCGTACTGTCGGAGTGCCATAGCCTCAGTAATCCCAAAGTAGTAAGTCGAGACACATGCTGGTTGTTGTTCTTGTTTTATGTTATCCTGGCCTCATGTTGCCATTATGGTATGTATTCGTACATATGCACCGGCTCTTCACGAGTACCCATAGAGTACTCCGTACCCGTACTGCCGATCGATTCAGCCTTGATGGTCAATGGAATACCGGCAGCTTGGCGAGTTTACTCCGTACTTATTCAACTATCGCAGGTTACGGAATTAGAGCTGATTACGTAATATCGAATTGGCATCGCCTACTCGTACTGCGAATTGTAGCAATACGAGTATGTTCAGGCAGCCAAACGTACTTCATACACATCTACTCAAGCATTGATAGTGTCAGATAATTACCTGCTAAAAACGATGACAAAAACATCAAGAACTGAATTAAAGAGCACAAAAAGAGCACAAACAACTCGTACCCCTACGTATTAGTCATTTATCCGAATATGCTTGTAAACACGTGCAAGCAGCACTAAACTTCTCCGGTCCCACCATTTACACCGACTCGAGGAGCTGCCGCGCCTCTTCTCATTGGCTGGAGCTCGCTCGCCGCCAGACCTAGACCTAGGGTGTGATGCGTAGGACACTGCTCAGGAGCAAATGCTGCTCAGGAGCAAATTTTATCCGAATTAGTCACCAAATTTGTGTACGAAAAGTGGCCACTGCATTGCGTCGCTCAATTTGATTTAGTCGATTTGGTCAAGTACCTTATACAAAAAGTACGACTGATGAGGTCGGGATAGAGGTTTCTACGAGTACGGAGTAGTCGGCGTATAAAATTCGATACTTGTTATACGTACCTATTTTGGTAGTAAAATGAGGTATTTTGTTTCTACTTGTAAACATTACTAGAATTCACCAAAATATCGACGACGACGACGATACCGATAATAATTTCGAGTACCTCCGTACCGTACTATTCAGTATATTACTAAATAACTAATCGTTAAAAAATATTATTAAAATAAATTTATCGTTATTCTTTTCTTAAATCAATTAAAGTATTACGATTTTCGACGGGGTTTATTTAATTCAATCAAAAAACGACATCGCGATAATTTTTAGTCAAAAAGTAAGGTTCGTAATACGAAAGAAAATCCAAAAAATCAAGGATGTCGACGAAAATAACGACGGAAGTTTTGATTGAAAAGGTACATGCCCTCGCCCCATATTTTTGCACAGTTTTATGTACCAGCCCAATAAGGAAGGTCTTGCTCCTGAGCAGCATTTGCTCCTGAGCAGTGTCCTACGCATCACACCCCTAACTCGCACCTTCCGGACAGCTTGTCCTTCCTTGTTGGGGGCAATGGGATCCACCGGGCATCTCGACTTCGGCCGTCTGCGCAGCTTAATTCCCACGTCTTCTTTTGTCCTCCTCTCCCTTTTCCTCATCATCCTCATCACCATCACTACCCATTTCCACTTACCATTACGCACCTGTCCCATCCAGCATTGAGCTGTATCGTGGGGCTGTCTGCTATATACCGTTTAATGTAAGCTTCAACCCCCCTGCAGTTCTGCAACCCCAACATTGGTGATCAAAGGAGCTCTCTCGAGGTCAACGTCAAAAGTCCATCTCTCACGACGGGCTGATCTGCATCTGGCTTGCTTGTTACCTTGTTCTTTGTTCATTATGGCTGTGCATTGTAGTTTCAATGAGCTTAATTCACAGTGCCTCAAAAACCTCATTCGTTCACTCCCAACTAACATCCGCAGTCTCCTATTATCTTGAACAGTGCTGCTGCTCGGAATCCCGACTTGCAGCCCTTTTAATCCCTCCGGTACTCGACTCTGCGTCTGGTTGACGAAACAATGGCCTCCGGTTCCCCATCGACTGCCGCCCCCGGCAATGAATCCTCTGCGGCCCAGCGCCTGCTCGAGCAGCACAGCAACCACCATGTGATTGTGGAGACTGTGCCCGACGAGGAGGACCTCAAGCACGAGGCTGTTCTTGCTGCGGAAAAGGTCGCCAACGGCTCGTCCGGTCCCGCGCCGTCCGACTCGGCGTCTGCTTCGTGGGCTGCCGACAAGGCCGCCGACAAGCAGAAGGAGCCGGCTTCGGCTGCGGCCCCGGCCCCGGCCCCCAAGAAGCTTGACACGCAGTCGCACGAGCTTTTTCCCGAGCTTGGCGCCCCCAAGAAGGCCACTGCCAATGCGGTGCCGATCTGGAGCGTCAAGACGAGCGCAGCCACCAACGGTGCGGCCACCAACGGCTCTGCCGCCAACGGGGCTGCGGCGGCTCCGGCTCCGGCTCCTCGCACGGCCGGCCCGCCTGCTCTCAGCATCCCGAACCGCGGCGTGTCGAGTGTTTCTCTCGAGGAGCACCAGATCCTGCCGCGCACGGCGCTGAAGCGGCCGATCCCCGATATCATCAAGGACATTAACCGCAAGTCGCGCGCCAACATTACGATGTTGCAGCCCAGCGGTGGCCGGAGGCAGTTCAACGCCACCGGCCCGCCCGAGGTTGCCCAGCAGGCCCTGCGTGACCTGGTGCAGCAGATTGGTGCCAAGGTGACTGTCAACGTTACGATCCCGCAGTCGGTGCGTCCGCACATCATCGGCAAGCAGGGCTCGACGATCAAGTCGCTGCAGGAGAAGACGGGTGCGCGCATCCAGCTGCCCAAGGTGGAGGATGTGCCTGCGGCCAACGACGACGACGATGCCACGATTGACGTGACGGTCGAGGGTAATGCCCTGTCCGCGCGTGCTGCCCAGGATGCCATCTTGAAGATTGCCGACGAGCGGTCGGCCAGCGTCAGCTCACGCCTGCGCAACATCCCCGCCGAGTTCTACCCCTTTATTGCCGACCCCAAGCGCGGCGTGCTGGCCAACCTCGAAGGCAGTGGTGTGCAGATCCGCGTGCCCTCTGTGGGCCCAAGATCCGCACAGCCGCCGACGCTGTCTGCTGATGGCAGCCACCCGGTGTTCACGCCGGCGGCCGACGACCACATCCAGCTCTCGGGCGAGCGCGTGGCTGTGCAGAATGCGCGCGCGGACATTGAGAAGCTGGCCGCGGAGCTTAGGGAGCAGCTGCAGCTGGAGCAGGCATCGATCACGCCCGGCCGGCACCAGTTCATCATTGGCAACCACGGCATTCCGATGGAGCAGTTTTACAACCAGACTGGCTGCGTCGTTGTGCTGCCCGAGGACAGCGAGGACGACACGGTGTCGATTGTCGGCCCTGCGGACCAGATTGCCAACGGCTTTAACCTTGTGAGCGAGCTGGCCAACGGCATGCAGTGCAGCAACTATGACATCTCGCGCTTCCATCGCCAGGCGCCCGGCAGCGCGGCGGCCCACGCACGCAACGTGACGCGGTACCTGCGGCAGCGTAAGGAGATTGAGCGGCTGCAAAACGAGTATTCGAGCCTGATCAACACGCCGTTTACGAGCGAGGGCGCGCTGCCGTGGGAGCTGTACTCGCGCGACGGCAAGAACGCGTTCCGGGCGCAGACGGAGATCAAGAACATTGTGGGGAGCCACCCGCCGAGCCGGATGGCGTCGATCCCGGTGGACTCGTTCTACCACCAGTTTATGCGCGACAACGTGCAGCCGCGGCTGCAAAAGGACTATGGCGTGTACATGGTGGTGCCGGACAAGTCGGACGCGTCGGCGCCGCTGCTGCTGGTGTACGAGGGTCCGCAGGACGAGGCGGGCGCGCCGTACACGGTGCCGCAGACGGCCCCGACGGCCAAGGAGATTGCCATGTACCAGCAGGGCGTGCGCGACGCGAGCAAGTACATTGCCGACTACCTTGCAAAGCAGGAGCCGCTGGCGACGGCCAGCCTGGACGTGCCGACCAAGTTCCACGAGCGGCTGCAAAAGTACATCAAGAAGGAGCTGGCGTCGCACCCGACGGACCGGCCCAAGGTGCGGGTGCGCAGCGCAGGCTCGACGGTGACGCTGTGGGGCCCGCAGCCGAGCGTGGAAAGTCTGCTGGGCAAGATGACGGCGTTTGTGGAGCAGGAGAAGGAGGACGACAAGGAGCGCGGGTTCACGCTGTCGTTTGACTTCCCCAAGGCGTATGCCAACCACCTGATTGGCAAGGGCGGCAGCAACATCCGCGAGCTGCGCGACAAGTACGACGTGGAGATCCAGGTGGCGGACGGCAAGGTGGAGCTCAAGGGCCCCAAGGCCAAGGCGGAGGCGGCGCGGGCACACATCAACTCGGTGGCGCGGCACCTGGCGGACGAGACGACGCACACGGTCAAGATCGAGCCCAAGTTCCACCGCGAGCTGATTGGCGCGCAGGGCTCGACGATCAACCGGCTGCAGACGCGGTACAAGGTGCTGATCTTCTTCCCGCACGCCAACAAGGCGACGACGGCGCACGACGACGATTCGGCGGCCGGCAGCGACGCGGGCCACGAGCCGGCCAAGCCGCGGCGGCAGCAGGCTCCGGACGAGGTGGTGATCCGCGGGCCGAAGAAGGGCGCCGACGAGGCGCGCGAGGAGCTTATGAAGCTGTACCTGTACCTCAAGGAGACATCGCACGTGGCGACGGTGTCGGTGCAGCAGAAGCAGGTGCCGTTCCTGATCGGCCAAGGCGGGTCGGCGATGGAGGCGCTGCGGCAGCAGACGGGGGCCAAGATCGACGTGCCCAACAGCCGCGGCGACCCGGAGTCGACGGTGGAGATCCAGCTCAAGGGCACCAAGGAGCAGGTGGCGGCGGCCAAGAAGCTGCTGGAGGAGAAGAAGGCGGTGCTGGACGACACGGTGGTGCAGACGGTCGAGGTGGACAAGAAGCTGCACAAGGCGCTGATCGGGGCGGGCGGCAACAACATCCGCGAGCTGGTGGTCAGCGCGGGCGGGTCGGACGACCGGCGCGAGCTGGCGCGGGCGATCCAGTTCCCGAACCAGGACAGCAGCGAGTCGGCGATCAAGATCGAGGGCCGGCGCGAGTTTGTCGAGAAGCTGGTGGCCAAGATCAACGACTTTGTCAGCGTGCGCGCGAGCCAGGTCACGGCGGTGCTGGACGTGCCGACGGACAAGCACCGGGCGCTGATTGGGCGCGGCGGCGAGACGCGGCGCAACACGGAGTCGCAGTTTAGCGTCGTCGTCGACATTCCGCGCCAGGGCGACGGCCGGACGGAGATCAAGATCACGGGCCAGCCGGCCGATGTGGAAAAAGCCAAGGCGCACATTGAGCAGCTCGTCAAGGAGCAGCACTCGGCGACGCTGCAGATCCCGCGCAGCATGCACCACGCCGTGTCCAACAACGGCCAAATCTTCCGCCGTCTGCGCAACGACCACCAGGTCACCGTCGACCATGCCGGCCAGGCCATCCCGGCACGCCCGACGGCTTCGGCTCCGGCGGCAGCGACCAACGGCGCCCTGCCGCTGATTACCGACGACGAGGACACGGCTGCTGAGGCCCACTCGTGGCGGGTCGTCGAGGCGGCGTCGACGGAGGAGGGCGACATTCCGTGGGTGCTGCACGGCACGCCGGAGAACGTCGAAAAGGCCAAGAAGGCCATCGAGAAGGCCCTGGAGCAGGCCGGCACGGGCGGCGTCACGGGCTACCTGGTGCTGCCCGACACCAAGCTGTTCCGGCACGTTGTCGGCCAGGGCGGCAAGAAGGTCGACTCGATCCGCAAGCAGAGCGGCTGCCGCATTTTTGTGCCGCAGGGCAAGACGGGTGCCGAGGCCATTGAGGTGGTGGGCAGCAAGGAGGGCGTCGAGGTGGCCAAGGACCTGATTCTGACGGCCGTCAAGGAGGGCGCGCAGAAACGCGAGTAGGGTACACGGCCGCAGCCCGCCGGCGCGCCGGCATGGCCTCGGACTGTGCGGTAATCGGGGACGGTGGATTCAAAAATTGGATTAGTTGATGACGAGACGACCGGGAACATTATTATTTTAATTCTTAGAAAAATCATAGGGCACGAGCTGTCTGGAGCGTTCGTTGTTTGGATTGCACACGAGTTAATACGACTGCGATGATTATAAACATGATGGCGACGTGGTGAATGTATGAAACATGACAAGTGTAGCCTATTCACTGCAGTTGCCAGTACCAGTATTTGACGTGCAGTTTGACTTTGCATTAAACCAGTGCGAGTACGCAGTACTTATCACATGCAGTGAAGTATTGGACGTGCAATAACCAATAGATGACATGCAGTAAACCGGCATTGACGTGCTAAACCAATAGATGACATGCAGAAACCAGAATTTGACGTGCAGTGATCTAGATGACATGCAGTAAACCAGTACGCTGTCCATTAATGACGTGCAGTAACCAGCATCATTGACATGCAGTAACTTGTAAATCAGATGCAGTGATGTTCTTCATTCATATACAGTAAACCGATACGTAGTAACTATCGTTGACATGCAGTAAACCAGTACTTCGTAACATGCAGTAAACCATTAAACCAATCATATGCAAACCATAATCTACCGCACAAGATGTGACAGCTCCGAGCTCTTGGCCAGATCCTCCGTCAGATACAGCAGCGCCTGCTCGACCAGCCGGTACTGGTCCTCCAGAGACGTGGCCCCCGCCGGCGCCGCAGACGACGACGGCCCGGCAGCTGCACCGGCACCGGCACCGGCACCGGCACCAGCACCTGAACCCGCACTCGCACTCGCACCCGCAGCCGAGGCCGACGTAGTACCAGTGGCACCACCACCAGCAGCACCACCACCACCACCACCAGCCGCCGATGGCCCCGCGACACCCAGGCCGCTAAACAAACTGCCCAGGGGGTCGGCCAGCATGCCCGTCGTCAGGCTGCTGCCGTCTTCAACCAAAGCATCGGCCGGCCCGTTGATGGGCCGCGTCAGCCGGTCGCGGCAGCGCTCGAGGAACTTTTGGCTCTTCAAAAAGTTCATCAGCGTGTCGTCGGGCAGCGGCGGCATCTCGCCGCGCTCAATGGACAGCGCCATGCGCGCCGTGTGGTCCGACAGCGAGATGATCTCGCCGAGCAGGGCCTCGCAGCGCGCGCGGCGGGCCGCCAGCGCCTCGGCGGTCTTGGCCGACATGGGCTGCTGGGGCGGCTGGCCCAAAATCGGCTGCGCGAGCGGGTGGGTCGAGGGCAGCAGGCCGTGCTGGAACGGGTAGCCGGCGGGGAGCGGCGGCAGGTGGGCGGCCAGCGAGGCCAGCGACGGCACGGCAGGCGGCGGCGGCGGCGGGCCAAAGACGGGCGGCTGTTGCGTTGGCTGTGGCTGTGGCTGTGGCTGTGGCTGTGGCTGTGGCTGTGGCTGGGACGCGGGAGCGGGCTGTGGCTGAGGCGTCTGCTGTGGCTGGGACGTCGGCTGTGGCTGACCACCGGCCGGTGCTACTGGCTGTGGCACTTGCTGTGGCGCTTGCTGGGGCTGGGGCTGTTGTGGCTGCTGCGACTGCTGTGGCTGTGACTGCGCTGCGAGCACGCCGTCGTGCGCTTCCAGCGCCTCCTGCAGCTTCTGGCGCTGCCGCTGCTGCCGCTTTTGGCGCTGCTTCCGCTGCCGCGAGGTGCCGAGCGGCGGGTTGGCCGCCGGCGCCGGCATGGCCGCAGCAGTGGCGGTGGCGGTGGTGGTGGTGGGCCGGTCTGTGGCATAGACGGCCGTGGCCCGCGCATCTTCAGTCACGGTCGGCACACCCGCCGCCGTCCCCGCCGGCACACCCGCCGTCCGCTCGGCCGGCTTCTCGGACCGCACCTGGACCTTGACCTCTCCCTCGACGCCGTCGACACGCAGCCGCGTAATGGTGTTGGGGTTCACGGGGCCGGCGGCAGTGCTCGAACCGGCACGCTGCTGCTGCTGCGACTGATTTGGCTGCTGCGGCGGTGGTGGCGGCGCCGTCTTGACGAGCTCGCGCACAAACATGTTGGCCTCCTCGCAGCCGTCCATGAGATACTTGAGACACAGCTGCACGCGCTCGCGCGCGAAACGGTTGTGGTCGTCGTAGACGCAGGCGTTGAGCAGCGGCACCATGCCCTTTTCCTCCATGATCTGGCGCTGCACGGCCGGATTGCCGGGACTCATGCGGCCCGGCGGCGGCTGCAGCAGGCTGGCCAGGATCGCCAGCGCCTGCGTCTTGATGCCGCTCCAGGGGAACTTGTGAGCCGGCTCGGTGACGGCCGACGGCGGTGGCGGTGGCGGCGAGTCGTGCTGGCCATGGCCCTGACTCTGGCCGTGTCCCTGGCCCTGACCCTGCCCACGACCACCAGCCGCCGGCTGCGTCGGGTCGACCAGCGGCTTCTTGGGCACAGCGTCCTCCAAGCCCTTGAGCAGCGTGATGATCTCCGAGGCCGCCGCCCACTCGACCAGCTTGGCGCGGATCTCGTCAATCTCGCACAGCATCGCAATAAACTCGAGCACCTGGCTGAGCCCGTCGCGCGCGCGGTCCATGTCCCACGTCTCGACGGGGAAGCTGTCCGGGTCGATGGCGTTGCGCCGGATGTCGCCCTGCTGCGTCATGAACGCGAGACACTCGGGCACAATGCGGCACCGCACCGTCGTGAACAGGAAATGCACGAGCTTGATGTCGCGCTCGTCCACTTTGGGGCTGTAGGGTGCGCGCGACGACGGTGTTGGACCGTCGTCGTCGTCGTCGTCGCCATCGTCGCCTTTTCCGTCACCGCCACCGCCACCGTTGCCGCCGGCCTTGCCACCACTCCGGCGGTCCGTCGTCTTGGGATTGTAGTTCAAATACCGGCAGCGCAGCAAAAACGTAATCATGCGCAGCATCACGGCCTGGGCCGGCGACACAACGTCCTTGGCGATGCGCAGCTCCGTCCACGCATACGGAATCAGCGACGCGTCGTGAATCGCCTGCACGGTCTGCGCCGTAATGTCCCAGATCAGCGCCACGTCGCCCTGGTCCCACACGGCCACAAACACCAGCAGCTCGCGCAGCAGGCTGCGGCCGCTCTCCGACGCCAGCAGGATCTTGCACCGCGACTGCTGCAGGCTCTCGCCCGACGCCGTCGGCCCGTTGCCCATGCTGTCGAGCACGCACGACTTGACAATCATGTGCAGCGCCTCGATCTGCTTGGGGTCCAGCAGGTTGGGGATCTCTGTCAGCAGGCCGACCACGGGGCCTTCGGTGTACGAGTCGTTGTCGAGGTCGTCGTCGTCGTCTTCGTCGTCTTCCTCTTCGTCGTCTTCTTCGTCTTCTTCGTCATCCTCCTCGTCGTCTTCCAAGTCGTCCTCCTCCTCTCCGCGCTGGCCGTGCGTGTCAACGTACGGGTGGCCGCGGTCCTGGCCGGCGTTGTTGTTGTCGTTGCCGTCGTCGTCGTCGTCGTACTCTTCCTCTTCCTCTTCTTCTTCCTCGTCCTCGTACTCGTCCACCTCCTCAATCACGCGCTCCTCGCCCTGCTCGCTGTGCTGCTGCATCATCGGGGGTCCGTAATGCCCGCCGTACTCGGCCGACAGCTCGGCTTCCTGCTCCGGGCTCAGCAGCCCAAAGAAATCGTTGGGCATGTTGGCGCCGTAGCCCTGCGCGCGGTTCTCGTCGCGCAGACGCCAGCCGGCACTAAAGCGGCTCTCCAAGATCTCATAAAAGAATTTCTGCCGGCGCTTGCCGTACGCACGGTCGGGCATGGGCTGGCGCCACTCGTAGCAGTTGGGGTCGCGCACCAGCGCCCACCAGTCGTCGGCCTCGCTCGACAGCCGGTCAATGGCCTCGTCGTGGGCAAACTTGGCCAGGTCGGGCACGTCGTCGGGCTCGAGCAGGTGGCTCGGGATCCAGAGGCGTGCCAGCGGCGTGTTGAGCGACGGGATGCCGGGCGCCTTGCTCTGGTGCGTGTTGGCATACTCGACGAGGCGCGCCTTGGCCTCGTCGCAGACGGCGGCGTGGCGCTCCAGCCAGTGCTTGACCTCGATCTTGGCAATGTCGGGCCGGTAGTCGGTGCCGTCGTGCGACACGGCATACAGGTCGTCGGGCAGCGACTCGTCCTCGAAAAACACATAGTACCAAAACGCCGTCTTGTTGCGGTCGTTCTTGGCCGTCCAGTTGTGCACCTGCTGCAGCGACGTCACCAGCAGCTTCTTGAACAGGTCGTAGATCTCGTTGAGCTTGGCGCGGCTGGGCTCGTCGGCCACCTCGCCGTGGTAGCCCTTGCCGGCCAGGTTGACGCACAGCACAATGATTTGGAACACGACGGCGTCGAAGCTGACGGCCGCGCAAATGTCCTGCGGCACCTCGGGGTCTGTGCACACCAGCAGGTTGCGCGCAATGTGCATCAGCTTGTTGAGGATCTGCAGGTCCTCCTTGAGGCTCGCGTGGTTCTTGATCATGAGCTCCGAGTTGTCGTGGCCACCGAGCGCGTGCAGGTGATGGCCGTGATGGCCGCCGTGGCTGTGGCCGTGGCCGTGGCCCATGTGACTGCTGTGACCGCTGTGGACGCTATGGCCGCCGCTGTGAATGCTGTGCCCGCCGCTGTGGGTATCGCCGTGCTTGTTGCTGCTGTTGTTGTTGTTGTTGCTGTCGTCGTAGGCAGCCGCGTCAGACATGCCGGCGACGGACCGCGCCGTCAGGTTGTCAATGGCATTGTTAAAGATGCGCGTCAAATACACCCAGATCTCGACGTTGCGCGCCAGCGATTCCCGCACGTCCTTGCGCGAGTGTGTCTTTTCCAGCGTGCGCGCCACCATGCCGGCCACCTTGGCCTGGGTCTGCGGGCCGGGGATCGACGGCAGGCTGTCAAAGTGGCCGTCCAGGCAGATGAGCGCCGCGATGAAGCATACTTCCTCGATGGAGTCGTCGCCGGACGGTGCGCTGATGCGGTCGATGGGCGGCACGTTGCCGATGGCCATTGGGGACATGGCGCGGGGGGGGGGGGGGGGGGGGGGGGGGGGGGGGGGGGGGGGGGGGGGGGGGGGGGGGGGGGGGGGGGGGGGGGGGGGGGGGGGGAGAGGGGGGGCACTGGTGCCTCCAGTTTTCATGCACAAGCCGCAGCCTCTATGGGGGACGAGGCCGTATTCGCAGGTGGCGAGGATGCGAGAGAGGGTAC